>JAFBJR010000086.1:1773977-2240912 GCA_016785285.1 Brachirus orientalis
TATTTCATTTAATTCATATTGAACTTCAGCATGTGCTCTAGTTTTCCTACTTCTCTGCTGCTATAACATACTCATATATATATATACACACACTCATATGATGACAGAAATGTAATCAAATTTTGATTAATTTTAATTCATATTTTAAACAAACTCATGTTCACACAAACACACACACATCAGAGAGAACATGGCCACAGGCAGAAACAACACATGCTAATTCAGATCAATAGGAGAGTTGAATTTCCGTGTGTGTGTGTGTGTTCTTGTACTTGCTGCAGAGCGAAGACCAAAAATCGTATAAACACCTACAAAGTGAGGACATTTTGACAAAGTGAGGACATTTGGGCTGGTCCTCACTTTTTTTTACCCCTTAAAGGGCTTTTTCAGGGTTAAGACTTGGTTTTAGTGTTAGGGTTAGAATTGGCTTTAGGTTAGGGTTAGGGTAAGGGGCTAGGGAATGCCTATGCATTCCCTATGCCTATTATGTCTATGAGGGTCCTCACTCTGATAGAAGCGCAAACATGTGTGTGTGTGACCAAAAAACCTTTTAAAATTAGGACAAACTTCAGTCAAAACTACATGATTCTCCCACTTCCTCCTCCTCCTCCTCCTCTTTTTCCTCATTACATGATTATTTCATGTCTTCATGGAGTTTTTGCTCCTTTAATCATTAAATTTGATTTATTGATTTGCTCTCGGCCCAAAAACGATGCTGACCAACAGACGCCTGGCGTCCAAAAGTGTCTACACTCTTCTGATCAAAGACACTGAGGTGGAGGACGAAGACGAGGAGCGGCATTAATATTTCAGATTAAACTGCAGGGGAAAAAAAACAAAACATGTGTCTCAACAAGACTTACATGCATATTTTTCTAATGTTCAATAATCACATTAGAGACATTTTTTATGTAGGAATCTAATTTTAATGAACTTTTTGTTACTTTTTTATTTATGTGAGATTCAGACACTATGTGATGTCAACACAATTTTCTGCATGTGTGGAAATGTCATAATATAACAAATGCATTCAGATTAAATGAAATATGTTACTCAAATCTTAAATATGTATAGGAAATGTTTCGGGTTGTCCAGGTGATTCACATGTTTGTTGTCATGTTAACCTAAAGAAACCAGTAAATAAATGGAATAAAATTACTGAGTTTTTTTATTTCATTTGGAAAATAGTTGGCCTTTTTTTAAACAGTTAATAATTTAAGTGAATTCCAAGTTATATTAAAGTAAACGTTTATTTTATTGGATGTTTTCATTACATTTTTGATGAGATTTTTTAAAAAATGTCTCACTATACTATGTTTTCTGTGTTATACTGTTTTTTTAACATCACTTTTGATACCTTACTATACGGACATTTCTTGCTATACAATTTTCAATTTTTTTTTTAAAAAGTCTCACTATACAATTTTCTTTTTAAAAAATCTCTCTTTTTTCATTTTTATACCTTACTATACTATGACATTTGTCATTTTTTAAAAAATCTCACTATAAAATTTCAAAAAAATCTCACTATACAATTTTTTGAAAAAAACAAACAAAAAACTGCTGTAGAATTTTGTTTAAATTAAATTCTCGCTGTAATTTTTTAGTCTCAAAAAAAATTATAGTCTTGCTATACTGCAATTTTTTTAAAAAACTTAAATTCTCACTATACTTTTAATTTTTGATACCTTTACATATGACATTTTAAATTTTTTTTAAAAAAGTCTCACTATACAATTTTTTTTTTAAAGTCTCACTATACAAGTTTTTTTAAAAAAAAATAAAATAAATTTTCACTGTATTTTTTAAAAATAGTCTCACTATATTTTTTTAAATTTTCTTTCATTTTTTTATTTAAACTTGCGATACATTTTTTCAAATAAATTGTCTCACTCTCTTTTCATTTTGATACCTTACTATACTATGACTTTTTCTTAAGAAAAGAAAGTCTCACTATAATTTTTTTTAATTTTTCTTATTTTTTTTTGAAAAAATTAAGTCTTGACATGCAATTCTTTAAAAAGAAAAATTCTAAAAAAAATTTAAATATTTTTTTAAAAAAAATTAAATTCTTGCTGTAATTTTTTCAAAATAAAGTTTCACTATACTTTTTTAATTTTTGATACCTTACTATACTATGACATTTTTTTAGTTGACATCATTTCATATGACATTGATATTTTTCATTTAAAAAAACTCTCAGTATACAATTCTTTTCCAAAAAATTCTCACTCTTTTTTCATTTTGATCTTGTTGTAATTTTTAAAAAAAAAAGTCTTGCTATGCAATTTTTGAAAAATTTAAAGTCTCACTATAATGTTTTAGTCTTAATACTCTTTTTTAATTATGATACCTTACTATACTATGACATTTTTTTCATTTTTTTAAAAAAAGTCTAATTATACAATTTTTTCAAAAAAATCTCACTCCTTTTACATTTTTGATAATTTAGTATACAATAACTTTTTTAAAAAGTCACTATACAATTTAATTTTTTAAATTTTGTTAATTTTTTAAATTTAAAAAAAAATTTGATACCTCATACTATGACATTTTTTTTAAAAAGTCTCACTATACAATTAAGAAAAACTCAGTATAAAGTTTTTTTTTTTAAAAAATTGTCTTTTATTTTCATTTTGCTATAATTTTTAAAAAAAATTAAAGTCTCACTATACTTTTTTAATTCTTGGTACCTTACTATACTATGACATTTTATCATTTTTTTAAAAGTCTCACTATACATTTTAAAAAAAAAATTTTTTTAGCCTCGATATACACTTTAAAAAAAAAAAAATTATATATATATATTTTTAAAAAATTAAAGTCACTATACAATTTTTTCAAAAAATGTAAATTCTCATTTTTTTAAAATTTTGATACCTTTTACTATGACATTTTTTAAAAAGTCTCACTTTGCAATTTTTTTATTTTTATTTTATATATATATATTTAAAATTAAAGTCTCACTATGCAATTTTTTAAAAAAAAAATTAGTCTCACTATACTTTTTTTAATCAATTTTTGATACCTTACTATACTATAACATTTTTTCATTTTTTAAAAAACAGTCTCACTATACATTTTTTTTTTTAAAAAAAAATTATTAAACTCTCACTATACAATTTTTTTTTAAAAATGGTCTCACTCTTTTTCATTTTGATACCTTACTTTACTATGACATTTTTAAGATTTAAAAAAAACTCAGTAAACAGTTTAAAAAAAAAAAATTAGTCTTGCTATACAATTTTTTGAAAAAAAATTCTCGCTATTTTTTTAAAATTTAAAGTCTCACTACTCTTTTTTAATTTTTGATGCCTTACTATACTATGACATTTTTTCATTTAAAAAAATCTCACTATACAATTTTTAAAAAATCTTTTTAATAAACATTTCATGACATTTTTATGATTTTTTAAATTCTCACCATACCTTTTTTTAATAATAATTTTTGATACGTTATTATACTGTAATTTTTACGATGTTTTTTATTTAAAAAATATGCTATACTATGTTTTTTTTTACACCATTTTTGATGCCACTATGTTTTTTACATATTTTTTTTGATACCTTACTTTACGCTAACATTTTTATGATTTTTTAATGACTTGCTATACTATGTTTTGTTGCCAAATGAAGACATCTATAAGTCTTCATCTATATTTTTATGATTTTAGATGTATTACTACTAATTTGTTTGGACATCTCATTATACTTTGAAGACATTTTTGATACCTTACTATTCTGTGATATTTTTTACCATGTTTTTACTTTCTTATATTTCTGTTTTTAATGACATTGACACACTCATGTTTGACTTTAATGATTCATGTGACATTTTAAAAAAATGAATCAAACTAAAATTATGTTTACAATTTGAGAATGTTCAAATGTACTCTTTTTGCTAATATGTCACTCCATTTTAAATCTTGTGGCCTTGTGTTGGATCGTTCCATCTGTTAAAAAAAATACATAACTGACCTTAAAACACAAATGCTCTTTACAAAACTGCTTCATTCTGTTAAAAAAAATAATCTGTCCATTAACAAAAGGCCTGTTTTTAATCCAGCTGTTGCTCGAGCAGGTTTTTCTTTTGTTAGCAACTGCTGACACGAGGCAGCGGCAGTGAGGGGATCAGAGGTCAGAGGTCAGCCACCCCTGGCACTCGCCATCTGACCTCTCTCATTTACATAAACACTGACCTACATTCGTTTCTTTTCATATTCAAATCTTGATATGTTATTTAACAGAGAAATAAATGGTTAATTCAGAATTTTTTTAAATTCAGTTGTTTCGTCATTTCTGGTGTGAGCAGTTTGGTTTGAATTATGATCAGTATCTTTACTTTAATTCTAATCATTATTGATTATTTTACATCTATTAGCACACAAATAATGACATCATTCATCAGAAGGGGAGAGTGAATGATGTGTGTGCGCGTGCAAATAAAATGGCCCTTTTCACTAATGATTCAGTACAAAGTCACACCAAGGTCAAACATCTGTTTTTAATTAACAATAGTAATTGTTATCCTAAGGAATAAAATTAAAGCGCCAAATGAAAGCATCAAACAGACAAATATGTTTGTTTCTTATAGTGTAAAAATTGCTTTGGGTGTCGTCTTCACCTGAGCTTCACGGCTCCAAGGATGCTCATTGATCGTTGACCTTTTTCTGTAAATGTGAACATAATTAACAAAATAAACATCATGTTCTGCTTGACAACCATCTGAAACCAGTAATTGAAATCATTAACTCCTCAGGAAAATGTTAACTGATGTTATAATCAAGTGAGAAGTAGAAGTTTATTTTTACTATATCTACTTCTAGTTTGGCCTCTCCAATATTCAATGGTGTCATTCACTGAATACTCAAATATTCTAAACTACAGTGCATGAGAGCAGGTGAAAGTAATGCAGGGTTCACAACAGGAGATGCAGTCAAAGATCTACAGTGTGTTGAGGTTAGAGGACGAGCTTCAAGATGCATTCAAGAAACCTCACAAATGTAATCACTTCTGCAAACACACATGAAATCTACTAACAAGATTTTTGCTGCTGCTGAAGAGATTTATTTTCTGTGACTACAGCTAAAACATTTGTATATATATATTTATATACTGTTCTTGAAACAAGACACTGCTCACTTTGTCAAATTGTTCATTTCATTCATTTTAATGACTTAGTAATGAAATAAATTCAGAGTAGTTATATTTGATTTCAAGTATGAGATAATTAAATTAAACATATTTGTTCATCTACAGGATACTGTGTGTAATTTCTAAAAGTGTTAGTATATGTTACTCTTCAAGACATACTGATACAGATGAAGCAGACCGTGTTATTATTAGAAACTGAGTTTCATCCTAAATGTAAATAATACATTCATTAAAAAATACATAAGTTGACGCTTACTGAGAAGGAAATGAAAAGGTGTTTTGACATGTTTGTGACGAGCTCAAGGCAAGAAAATAACAATCTTTTTCGTCAAGGTTCTGAAAATGCCACGTTTCAAGTCACAGAAATGACATTTTCAGAGTGAAATTAAAAAAACAGGCAAGAAAAGAACAGCTGATATTCACCCACACATTAGAAAAATAGTCCAGTTTTCTTTTCTCTTTGTCATCTCAATGACAAACTGCAGCAGACATGAAAACACATGAACACATAAATATGATAAATCACATTTCATATACCTGAAAAACATGTGCCTTTACATGTAAGTAAACATCTAGATTTTAAATCACAAGTTTAAAAAGCAAAATAAGTCTCTGCCCCTTTAATAACAATAAAAAATTGTTACAGTGTGAGAAAATACCAGGATATTTCAAAATATGATGCACATGTGTGTCAGTTTCCAAGTTAAAACCACATGAAATTAAACTTTACTCAACATTTTTAATCAGAATTAATAAATTATTTAAATAAAGAAGAAAAGGGCAAATACTGGATGATGCTTAAAGACCTTAACATACACATATTAACAGAAAACAAACAGAAAATCAGCTGTTAATGTTTTCTGATGAACTGAGCCCATTCACAAAAAACAGGGAAACCAAAGTATACGTCACCAAATTCATAAAAATATCTGAATTTGAATTTAAAGGGATATTTAAGGTTTCTTGTATTGTGGTTTTAAGTGTCACTGAAACATAATATGTTGTGACTGCACTGTGAGCGCCCCCTATACACTGAACCAGCTTACAGCATGGAGGCACGCTGTTAGGAAAAATTGATAAATAATAAAATAAATAATAATAAATGCAATTTATGCTGGCCTAAGTCTATGATATGTTAAGAAAATATTTACTGGTTAATTTCATTGTTAGACAGATTTTTCTGGCTGGAAACTAAGGTATCTGTCACTTTGTAAACCACTTACTCCCCCTGCACCAAAGCCCATTGAGAAAATCAGCGATTTTACATCACAGCACACAGGAGATGTTGAGCCACTGCTGCCTCCATCAGTGAATTCTAATTAATTTAGGATGTGATTTTGTGATTTGGGTGTTTAAAAACCTTTTATATATATTTATTTGTTGTGACACAAACTTACCAAACAATGGCAGCAGTAGATCAGCAGCTCCCGTGTCACTGTGAGCTAAAAACGTTCATTTTCTCTATAGACTTTGGTGCAGGATAGTGAGCATTTAACAGACATTCATTTCCAGTCAAAAACAGCTGTCCAACAGTGAGATTAAGTAGTGAGCATGTCCTTAAAATGTCGTAAACTTATGCTATCAGGCATAGACCAAATTATGTGAGCCTTTGTTCCAGGGGACCAACAGGGGGCGCTCACAGCACAGTCAGCACCTCATAAAAAACACACTTCAAAAAATGTAAACTGGTTATTTATGGGAAAAAATATTGAAACAGGTGATATGTCAACATTACTTATTTGAACTCACTAAAAATAATATATATATATATATATATATAAATAAATATATAAAACCAAAGGGTCCGAACATGTCAAAACAAAATTAATTTGCATCTATGGTTAGCCTATATTAATTCAACACAAAGTTACTGTTATAAGAGCAGCATCGAACAGTGACCAAACTTCAAAATGTACTGTACATGTGTAAAAGTGTGTCACTGGTAAATGTTTTCGTCACCATCCTGAGATCACATTTAGCAGGATCAGGCCCAAACCAATGAGCACAGGCCTCTGCAGCGAGGAGGACAACAAATGCAGCTCATCTGTTGTCGCAAGGAAAAAACGACAGACGTGATATTTTAGCCTCTTGACGTGATATCGCAATCCCTGTCACCAAAACAAGGTGAAGCAGCAAGGTGAATCTATACGATCTTTTCCTTTTTCGCTCTTAAAAATTCGGTTCAAGAAATGTTTTCCGACACACGAAACCTCCCAAAACAACACAAAATACATTAGTATTTACACCAGGCCTGTAGGTGGCACTGTAATGCTGCCGCACAAATAAGCCAGAAACCAAGAAGAAGGCATGGGGCATTCGCGCAAAGCGTTCGAGGTGTCTACAAACTCCAAACATAAAAAAGACAAACACAAAGATGGTGATTGTAAATGTAGGGGCTATGATGTCATCATTTTTCCAACGTAGCATTTTGGTTGCATACATGAAAACACAAGAGTGGCGTTTTAAGATTCTTTTGACCCATTTTCCAAAACTATTTTGTGTGGATAAAAAAGCCTATAAAACTTTCGCAGATTCTCCTAAATTCATTCTCGTGTATATGGACACATATACAGGAGTAGCTAAGAAAAACAAGAGGTGAGTTAACATCCGTCAGTTAAGTAACAATCCATGACTATTGTGCAACCCTATTTTTCAAAAAGTACATTTATTTATACGTATTTTGTCCCGTGTTTGTTTGCTTTTAATATCTATATATATATCGCCAACAGTCATTGTAGTTATTTGAGGCAACACTCCCACCAGCGGGGGGCGCAAACAAACGAAATGTCGGTTGGCCAAGCAGCAGACCAACACGTTGAGACCAAAGTAGAAGATTTTATGGAAATTTTTGTGTGTTATGAGGACATTCTATCTTTTTGATTTAGAATATGTCGCAATGCTATGAGGAAAAAAAACATATTTTAGTAATCCTAACCAGGTGTTACTGACTAACTCTAAACAATATTCATAACAATGAAGGGGTTAAAACACAATCACGTGGATATGAATGTGATCAATCATGCTTTAACTATCAATTTCTTTTGTTTTATCTTCATTTATATGCAGGTAGTTGTTGATAACTATGAGCCAAAAACTTGCTAACTCTTAAAAAAAAAAAAAAAGGGTCATAGTTGTAATTTCAAAATGTATTTTGCATTTTATGTAGCTAGTCAGATTATAATCTGCATACAACAAACTAAAATTAGACTTTTGTCACCAATATTTTTGTTGATGTTTAAAGATTGGCTGTTTCCTGCAGGAGGCTAATATTTTACTAGACGATATCCGGGGTTCTCAAAGATCGCAGAAATGTACGAGGTGGAGCCCTCAATTAAAACCCTGCTCAACCTGTGGTGGCGCTGTTGCTTTACTTTGCTTACACTTTTTGTGGCAGAAGTTCATACGTTATGCTAATATTCAAGTGCTAGCTAATCATATCACGCTTAATTGTTCATGCGATAAATTTTCAACAGTCCGCCGTCTAATCTGAGATATGTCACGCATGGTTGTTCTTACCACTGCCGACATTTTTTGTTGTACAGCGTGAACCTAGCATTGGCAAACGCAGCGACGCCATCGCTTTAGCAACATTAGCATCCCGTTCCATACACTGCTCTGTTCACACACGCCGGATGTGTACGCAGGAGGGCTCTGTTCCAGGCTGTTCGGAGTGTAATGGTGCTAACACGTCAAATCAAATATAATAGCGATAGCATGTTGCTCCCGTGATGATTGCAATAATATGACAAAACTTGACCACGTGGAAAAATCTTCACAGAATCATTAACGGTTTTTACAAATTAATTTACCAAAAATCTGCAGGAAGAAAATAAAAACAAGTGATCTGTCTTTTTTGTGAAACCAGCGCTAACGTCGGTCAGTGAGGGAAATGTTTGAGAATGTGATGATCGGTTTCTTCACAGCGACAGAATCTCGGGCAGTAGAAAATAAAATCACCCCCTTTTTTTTTTCTTTTTGAAAGATTTTGTGGTTCGTACAAACAGTTCTTCTCAAATGTCGGAGTGTGTGCTTCTTTTGGAAACAGTCTAAGAACCCGTTGCACCTTCTCAGCCTTGAGTTTGATAAATTCCCATCAGAAACACCGCTGTCTTTCGTTTCACTTTGATAGTTTCGGTGGGTGGAAGCATTGGGGGGGGCGGAGCTTGAAGACGTGCCGCCCTGTTAGCCCTAAGCGCAGTGGGAGAGGCTGAGCTTCAGCAGCCCCTCCATGTGCATCTTGTAGAGGAGTTTGAACTCGGCAGGCAGCTGATGCGACTCCTGCCACTTGGTGGTGAACTTGGTGCCCTTCTTGTCGTAGTAGTGGTACGGCAGCTCTTTGCCCGTGTTGGGGTCCCAGCCGAAGGGCCAGAAGCCGTACAGGTGGATCTGGTCGCACATGGACGACGCCAGCGTGTACATCAGGATCCCGGTGCTGAGGCGCTTTGGCGACAGCTGCTTGGTTTTCCAGTAACTGTGAAGTGAAAAGAACAATAGAAAGAATCTTAATCACTTTGATGACAATTAAGCGCAGCACATGGCCAAGATGAGGGAAGTGGGCTTGTAACCGAAGGGTTGCTGTTCAAGATATGCAGATATAATGCATGTGTAATATGTTTGTTGGCTAGATAAACATTATATTTTGTTTCTCATGAGGATATACACATATATTTATCATAGCTGTTATGATATATCTGTTATTGTATTATTACGTATATTGTATTGCTTCTATGTTTGTTTTATTTGGTCATTTATTTCTTCTAACTTCCTTCTTGTAACTGTGACTTGGAGCAACTGTGATCACACAATTTCCTCTGGGATTAATAAAGTATTCTGATTCTGATTCTGAAATACTGGGAGAGGTCAAGGCCTGGGATGCCCCTGAGCAAGGTACTCAGCCACCATCGCCCACTGAGTGTGTGTAATATGGGTTAAATTCACTATCACTAACTGGTGTGAGTGCAAATAAAATTATTTTAAATATAAAGGTAAATAGATGAGACTAGACTGCTTAGTTTATGATCTTATTTTTAAGGGATAGTTCAGTTTTTTTAAATATGGAAACTGAGGTTTATGTCATTTTATAAACTGCTCACCAAATTCCATAGAGAAAATCAGTGTTTTTAGCTCATAGGGACACGAGCTGCTGGTCTTCTGCTGCCTCCTTTGGTAAATTCGTGTCACTTGGATAAATCCAAATAAAGTAATTCAAATGCAGAAGTCTGAAAATAGAACATTTAAATTCACCGATGGAAGCCACAGTGGATCTACAACTCCTAAAGTAAAGTGTGATGCACAGTCACCAATTTTCTCTATGAACTTTGGTGTGGGAGCGTGAATGGTGAACAAACAAACACAAATTCCAGTTTCCAGTTGGAAAAGTCTGTCTAACAGTGACATAAAGAGGTGAACATATTCTTTAGATATTGTCGACTTAAGATGATATCGATTCTATTTGTTTTTTGTGTGTGTGTGTGCTGTGTGCATTTCTGTTTACAGTTGTTTTCTGGAACCACGCTAACGTCACGTGCTCGTATTGTACACAACTGTGCTCTCTATATGGCACAGAGAGGATTTAAACCCCAAAGCCGGATTAAAAAGACAGAGGTATTTAGTGAAAGGTATGGTGCAGCGTTGTGACTGTGTGTGTGTGGAAGGGGATTTAAGTTTGGTGCTTAGTGTTGAAGGCACCTCGTACAGTATCTTAATCTTCAACAATCCCATTAAATCTACCTGCTCTGGAAGAATTAGTACGTTAAAGCAGCTCAGACAGATTTCAGCTCCTCCGCGATTCATGGAGACGCTTTTGTTGAGGCCCATTTGGAGAGGCCCCCCCTCTGTGATGCTGCGGAGCAGGACTCCCCAGTGAAACCATCGGCACATTATTTCATATATTTATTTAGCTCACTGAAGTCTGGAAACAGCTTAGTGTCAGGGTTTTGATGAACAACGTGTAGGAGAAAAATCTGATGTGAACACAAAGTATATGAAAAAAAAATGTTGTTAAACTATCATGTACATGACGGTTAATGTGGTAAAAACTGATTTATACTTGAGAACTCTTCATTTTGTAATGGAAATATAAGTGTTCCAGAATTAGAAGAAGAAAACCTTTATTTTCAGGCTTTTATTGTGAATTCAACAAGACAGGGAGTGCTGAGGTTAGCTAATACTAGCTTCAAAACCTGAATTTGAAGTAATTTAGATGTACAATAGCATTAAAGACAACAAGTAAAAACAGTGTTTTTTTGAGATACTTCTGTATAAAAATGTTCTTCAGCTTAAGTGTACGCTGCTTAAGATTATTTTTGGCCACTTTTTCTCACCACACCCACTTCTTAACGGGAGGGAACTGAAGTTTGTGTCGTTTTGTAAACCTCTTGGTCTCCTGCACCAAATTCCATAGAGAAAATCAACAATTTTACATCAAAGCTCACAGTTTCGATCCACTTGTTGCACTCAGTAACTTCAACTCAGTAACTTCAAATGAGTTATTTTGTGAGTATTGTAAGTGTTTGAAATGGTTCGCTCAGATGCACCAAATTGCCACATACAGACCAAATCAGGCAACAGTAGACCAGCAGCTTCTGGGTGCCTATGAGCTAAAAATGGCAATTTTCTCAAAGGACTTTGGTGCAGGTCGAGAGCGGTTTACAAAGCGATGCAAACCCTAAGTTCTTGTTGGAAAAGACTGTCTAACGGTGAGTTAAAGCAATGAACACATTTTTAAGATATCATAGACTTAAGCTGATGTTGATTTTATTAATTATTATCATTAAGCTTAAATCAGTATTTTTCTGCTTTCCTCGGTTACAGTGTTTTAATCTAATGATGTATAATTGGTGTTTCTTACTTGTTGATGTACTGCATGATGTTTCCAGGCCAGGCCAGCTGGACCTTCAGCTGACCTCGATGCTCCACAAAAAAGTCGACCAGCGTCCTTGTCACCGTGGCTGACGTGTGGAAGAAAAACGCCGGTATCCACAGGATGGCGTTGTCCAGCTTCTTCAGGCTCAGGAAGAAGTTGTTCCTGTCCTGCACAGTCAGTAAATTGTTGTAGTATTTCTCCAGGATGCTGGGGTTGAAGGTCGTCATGTTGGTCCGCCGCCCGACGTCCTTCTTAAAGAGCTCAGTCGGGGCAAAGTTGCAGCGGAAAACAAAGTCGAACTTCTCGATCTGGGGTCCGCAGCGTGAGCCTGTGAGGATGCCGCTGTTGCCAACCACAGCGCAGACGTTGTAGTGTTTGTTGAGGATGGGCGAGACGTCGGGAAGCAGCGAGCGGAAGTTCTCGCCGATAGAGAAGACGTACTTGTGGCTGGAGTAGTCGTAATGCATCAGCTGTCCGATTCTGACCGAGTCTCGTGTCAGCGTGAAGTTGTGAGGGATGTCGATGTACTGAGAGATCTCCTGTCTGCGAACCAGAAAAAATATTTTTTATTCATCACTGCATTCTTAGTGTAAACACAAATAAAACTCCAATTTGTATTTGCTTATTTGTTTACCTGCCGCCTGGATTCAAGGCAGAAACTCAAGGAGTATAAGGCAGAGATGGGACTAAACAATCAACTGTTCTTCTAGCAATTTTGACAGTTTCAACAAATGACTAGTAACTAGTTTTAGTAGACACTGTGACTAGTCGGAGATCAGTCCAAACTCCATTGAGAAAATCAGCGGGATACATTAGCTGCTGGTCTACTGCTGCCTCGTATATTAAGTTTATGTCATTGAGGTAAAACAAAATATGTTTTAAACACTGAAGCTTGAAAACTAACACATGTGATCAACACCTTCTTTTGTGCTGTGATATAAAATGGCTGATTTTCTCTATGGAGTTTGGTGGGGGAGAGTGAGTGGAACTTGAATACAACGTACTTCCAATGAAAATTTCAACCACAAATTCTGAGGCTAATTTATTACGTAACATTTATATTTATACGTTTTTCTATTTATTATTTATTGTGTTGTATTCACTGGATGATATACCTAATCACATCAGAAAGAAGTCATTTTGACACGCGCTATAAGAAAGTATATAATATAAATATAATAATAATAGAAAATGTATTAATAAAAATGTATAAAATAATAAACAAGTGGAAATGTAAACAAATGTATACAGTATATATTACTTTTAATCCTTAACTTAAATTTCTGTGCCAACCTAAGTAGTAACCAATGGTTTGACAGGGGGATTTATCGTATTTCAAGCAGTAATAGATTTTGTGATTATGGTAAAGTTTCAATTAATTGTGCTGCCACAAAACTCTGTGTGAGTGTGAGAGAGAGAGAGACCTACCTCTGCTGTGTAAACCCAGTGCTGTTGTACGTCCATCTGGACGAGTTCAGTAGGTCCTCGCTGAGAGAATTAGTCAGAGACGAAAAGGCTGGATCCAGATACTTCATCGCCAGCTGGGAGCTACACAGGGGAGACATTAAAAAACCAAGAGCTCAAGGATTTTTGAAGAAGGTTCTAAAAGTTTTTATGCATGGTCTGTGCAGAACGTGCAGTAGAAGCAGGATTCTTAGCGCATTGTTTTTCTGCGATACCGGTTCCAGGAGTTGTAGCTCCATAAATGATCGAAACAATGGGCAAGTCATGTTTCAAAACAGGCAGAACTTTCCTTTTCAATGGATTGACAGGCATTTTATTTAGCTCTGATGGAGCGTTTCTCTTCAAAAACCTTTGATTGTAAATATAGATAGTCAGATGATCAGACAGGGTGAGCATAAATTGTTTGGGGATACAATTTGTTGCTCACCGGGAGTGAACTGAATTACAAGTGAGAAATGTGGAATTATGTCCAGTGTTTGCATGTGAATACACCATGTTTGTGGGGACGTACCCCGTGAGCCCTATAGTTGGTAAAAGGAAAAAAAAGATTTGCATAAAAAGTTTGACCGATTGCTTTGATTTTCATTCCACATAATGGACATTCTGAAACCTGTCTGATCAGACGACACGATTAAAATAACCAGAATCAAAAGGTGACGAGCTTCATCTGTTTTCTGCAGAAGCAACGCTGTCTCCCAAAATTTCCCTTCCCACACAACTCAACAGTTCCACATAGAACATATTTTCAACCTTTTCAGAAGGTTGAGGGGACAGTGGAGGTGTGTCACAAAGTGAACAAAATGTCCAAGATTCTGTTACTATTTTTCGTTCGTTCCCATAATTTACTAGCAAAAATAAAATCGCAAGTCCAGCACTTTTTAAGCTTCATATTTATGTAATTGGGAGCGAGAGAACTAAAGCCAATGACAAACTTACATAATTAGCATGCTGTTTTAAATTACACGTGACACCAAATCCACAAACTACTTTTTCACAATTTTGTACTCACGAACAAAAACATTAACATTAATTTAGTTCCATACTTTTTTGTCTAACACCAGGTTCCTAAACAGGAAATGGTTAGCATCAACCTCGTTTTGTTAACACCACAAATGGTTGAAACGCGATCAAATTAGTTTGCACGTCTGTTGTAAATAAGTAACATAACTTTAATTATGAAATTAGGTTATTTGCTAAGCGTAACTGAGAAACTGTGAAGTTGTATGGGAAGGTAATTTTTAGCTAGCTAGCTGAGTATCAAGCTAACCTTGCTACTAGCAAGATGGCTAGCAAGATAGATAGATAGATAGATAGATAGATAGATAGATAGATAGATAGATAGATAGATAGATAGATAGATGTAGGGCAGCTGTAAAACGTTAGCACGCCGTATTCACCTCAGGTCTGGTTTGCGAGGTGGCCTCTCGCTGCAGTGTGGACGAGGAGCAAAAACAACAAAATAGACTTACTCTCTTTATCATTTTTACTTTACGACTTTAAAATGACATTTACGAAAGTGACAAGAAAAAGAGACTGTGTGGCAATAACCCGACATGCAGAAATAATGAGTATTTCAAGTATGTACTGTGTATAAATATTTTTGTAGCTGCTGTTTTCTAATATTTTCTGTTTCTTAACTCATTCTGTCTTATCTTGGTTTTATCCCTTTTTGAATTCTTTTTATGCTCTTATCCTGTAGCACTTTGAGATTTTGTCAAGTGCAATTTAAATAAGATTTATTATTTTTAGAGCCCAAACCCGCACACAGTAGTGTGAGCATCTATTGGAATTCTGTTGGGACCAAGGCCTTAAATCAACAGGAAGTCGGCCATTTTGGCGATATGCATGTTTCATAAATTAAAGAACTCATCTGAGCACGTTAATCATAACAACAAAAATGTGTCATTTTGTACTACACACATCAAAGACGAAAAGTTATCAAAAGGTCTCTCAGAATCAGAAGGGCATTGCCATGGCAACCATTGGAATTTTTTTGGTGAATTTTGACCATTTGCCTTAATGGAAACAGAAACAGGAAGTGCCCTGTAACTTTACCATACATTGTCCGATCTGCGCAAAAACTTATACGTGAAACAAGAGACTGGCCCTGAACATGTCTACGAGCATGACCTTGACCCAACAGTCAGTCTTTTTGAATTAAGCCACCGTTTTGCCTCAAAACAGGAACTGAGACTGAGTCAAGCGCATAGCACCACCTGCTGGCAGAGCTGCTTGCAGCTTTAATTATTATTATTATTTCACATGATTCTGGAAATGCAAAGACCATTTGATCATGAATAGATACAATTCTTGACCATGTTTCTGAAAGTGGGACCACTGAGGACACAACATGGCACGTCCATTTGAAATATTTGCTCTGCGGCCAGTAGTTTTTCATAAGTGGCGACATGTTGAAGCGAAGACGGACCATACATCCACTGGCTGCCCGGCATAATAACCAAATTTCTCTGAATCCCCATGTTCTTGAAGATAAGACTCTCCAACCACTCTGCATCAAACTTGCACAACTTTTTTTGTTTCCTTGTCGAGATGCTATTCTCCTCTAGATAGATCTAACTCACTGTGAGCCTAACCTTGGCCTGTGGTGACAGCGAGCGAGTAGGCGAAAGATGATAACTGTCGGCAGGAAAATGAACATGGCTCTCGTGCTGTAAATCAGAGCCAAAGGCCTCGAGGACCTTCATCGGACCATCGCTGTTTTAGCATCGACCTCCAGACCTGCACAGACACTGGACAACTGAGATTTATACTATGTTCTGTTCAATGTCAGAAGTGGAAATTTCTGATTTCTGACCTCCAAGTGTTCCACACAGCACAACATATTAAAGGGATAGTTCATGTGTTTTCTAAAGTTTTTAGCTCAGGGCAACTTTGGCAGTTTTGCCTCTCCTTTTCGTAAAGTGTCTCATTCTTAAACCTGTGATCACCCAGTTCAGTGGTTCTCCAACGTTTTATACCAACAGCTGAGAAAATGCTGTAAATAAGCCGAGCAAAGTCAGCTACGGACTTTTCACAGGAGGCAGATTTATTCCCGATAAGATAATCTGCTCTCTCATCGTCCTCCTCTTCCTCACATATACTTCACTATAGAGAAATTAGACTAAGATGGAGTGAGAGATAAAGTGACTCTAGTTGTTATTTTTTTTGGTTATTTGTTTCATTTTCTACTCGGATCACATAACCCTGATTTTCCTCCAAGAACCACCTGAGGAAGCACAGTTTGAGAACTAGATCTAGAGTGCATGTGTCAAACTCACGGCACGTGGGCCACATCCGGGGCACAAGATAATATATTACTTCTTTCCTGTTCCTCCACTGACATCAAGTTACTGTACCTCACCTGTAAAAGAAATTAAGGGTGGACTAAAATGTGGAGCCGGAACCAGAGGGGGGTTTTAAGGGGGCTCAGCCCCTCATTTGTATTTTGCTCCCTCGCTTTTAGCTTTACATGTCAAGTAAAAATGATTGAGAGCATCGAATTATTGGCGAAGATACAGTACATACAGTGGGGAAATCAAGAAAAATAGATGTACTTGATGATGTTGAAATTTAGCCACTTCTGAGGTTATTTCACAGGTAAATCAATAAATTGCATTTAATGGGAAAAAGTATCCATTGCTTTAACCTGACACATATTTAACTTCAAATTTGATCTCTGATTTGTTTTTGTTCCTTTATTTAATCTATGACCTTGCTTTGTTTCATATTATTTGACCGGGAAACGAGTATAATTTCGGCCCTGTCTAGACTTACTGCACATAAACATGTGGAGTCGCCCTCTGATGGACAATCAAGAGAATTGGAGTCTAAGACACTTCTGCAGCTGCTTTATTGTCACGAATAATTGTATTCCGCATAGAGAAATATCAACTTCATAAGTTTTGTTTTACTCACATTTTACAATGTTTTGTGCAGATTGCAATAATAAATAAATAGGCTATTATAATAAATAATAATAGCCTCCATTATTATAAAGCGGGGGGGGGAAACGTATTTTTGGCAACTTAAATTAGCTTATTTTCAGAATTAAAATACTTGGCTATGGAGAGAGAGGAACTGTGTAGCTGTGGGTGAATGAGCTGATCTAGTTCACAGCTGAGGGATTAAGTGACAGATGCCCTGCTTTCCTTCAGCCTGACACACACACACACACTAACTGAACAAACACACTGACATGTGGAATATTTAAACAAGTTTAATCAGGAAAACGATTGGCCAAAGATGACATTAGAGCCTCATCTGGAGGAGGAAGCTGCTGATGATTTGACGTGATGTTTACTCACTTCAGGTTATTACAGTAGATCTTCACCGTAGAAAAACTGATTTATGAAGGAATTTCTCATGAAATATGTGTCAGGTTAAGTCTACACTATTTCAAGAACATGTTAAACAGCTTTTCCTAACAGGAAACTGAAGTTTGTGTCACAGGTAAATATGTTAGTCCAACTAAAAAAAACCAAACAAACAAATAATAATAACATGGGGAATTCAGGACGGTACATCTGTTGATTGATCTGCTTGATTTTCTGGTCTATCAACTAAATAATTGAATATTTTTAAGTTAATGGATGATAGGAAGACTCAAAGTGGCGCTCGTCATGCTATCAACTAGTCAGTAATTTGTGAAACCACCTCATTTAGGTGATTAATAAGTCTGTGAGACTTAACATTTAATTTAATGGTCGGATCGCGCATGACGCCAATAGTGTGGTACGTTTTCACATCATTCGTTTGCCCCATTCCTTCAAAAAAAAAATTGTTTGGTGAAAACTTTGACTCGTACAATGACACAAAAAACCAACCGGTGTTGAGACATAATGTCCGTGTCCTGTTGCCAGTGAGACTCAGTTGGTTCATGACGGAGGGAAAAAACTCTACAACACTAGTTTTATTTACAGAAACTATTTTAAAGAGGACATTCAGTAGAAAATCAAATTTCTGATGTTTTTTTGGTGTGTCCCCGTGTCCTTCCCGTATCTAAACATCACTAAAGTGTCACAATAAACACTTCAGCCACTCAGAAGAAGAAGAAGCACCGCGGAGCAGTCAGTCAGCTGGTAGTTGGCCAATCACAAGAGACTCAGTGTTCTGGGGGGCGGGGCATTAGCTCAGAAACAGAGTGCCTGTTCAGAGGCTGGCAGAGAGCAGCAATAAACTGGCTTAATCTGAAGAGACTATGAGGGTTTTGACCATAGATATTATTTAATTTATCTAAGTAGACATCAGTAATCTGGATTTTCGGTTCAAAAAGACCGTTCTATGTGAGCTTTAAAGAAGAAAAAGCTTGGAATAAACTCAGTAAAAAGTCGGTTTATCGCCAATCTTTCGATAGATGTGAACACAAACAAAAACCAGCTTAAAATAATTGTGCGCCGCGAATGACACAAATGCAAAAATTCACATTTGGTGTGAACGCAGCAGAAGGGAATGGAACCAAGTGACTTTTATCTGAAAGCATCAATACAGTTCTATGAACATACTAATAAAACCAGTCTAAATGTTACGTACTGGACCTTTAAATGCAGCTGTTTTTCCACCACATCAGCAGATACTGATACATGAGGAACATATGGAGCCTATACATCATCAATAAAAGGACATAATTGATTAAAACCCAAACACTCAGCTGATTTGTACATGTGTGCATGTGATGATGGACTCACCGGAACCCCGCGTGGAACATGTACATCCTGGGTCCTCCATTAGGTCCGTATCTGGGGGAGCTGAGCAGGAAGTCCTTCTTGATGGAAACGTAGCTGATGAGCGACAGGATGAGCAGCGCCACGCTGAACATGACGAGCCCCAGCGCGCTGGCGATGCGCACCATCCTGCCCCTGTGCGGGAGCGGCAGCCGCGGCAGAGGGTCGGTGAACGGCCGGTACCGAGGATGCGGAGGAGCAAGAGGAGGAGGAGGAGGAGAAGGAGGAGGAGATGGCGAAGGGCCGCATCAGCGGCAGAGCGGAGGCGGAGACGGCGCGCGCGTACTACGCATAGCAGGAGGGAGCGCAGATGCGGTGCCGCGCGGACGTAGCGTCCAGATTCATCAACTGCGCGGCAGCGGCAGCGTCGCGTAAACAGGCCGTAAAGGACGCGGCGGCCGCGGGGTTATTCTTGACAGAGGTCATGGAGGCGGCGGAGGTCACGTGAGGAGCAGTGGCGAGATTTCACAACCTCAGCGCGAGGAGGAGAGGGAGGGTTGGGACGCGGCCGCGGAAGAAATGACGCAGGAATGTGCCGCGCGGACAGTCCGTGCAGTGTCCGCGGAAGGAGTGAGGAGGAGGAGGATGGAGGAGGAAGAGGGGGAGGTGTGGGCTCCTGGAGGTTTCTCTGCGGACATGAGGGACCAGATGAGAAAACAGAGGCGGATGCGGTTCCTGGTCTCCTCATCTGTGTCCTCAGCCTCTGTCTTCCTCCCTCCTTCTCTACTCACTCTCTCGCGAGGCTCCTGTATCGCGATAATCACAAATAGACCATATATACATATATACTATATGGTGTTCCAGGTTCCTCCTGAAGCCAAACAGGAAGTGAAAGTCTATTTAATAACCACCAGGCGGCGACTCCACTGGTTGTAAAATAATTATGCTATGATCTAAGTTTATTTTACATCATAGCATAATTATGTTAAGTCGTTAGTTATGGTTCTTATTCAGTGGCACAAAATGCAGATTTTTGAAATGAATTCTCCAATTTGGAGTCAAAAACGACACAAATAAGTGGACACCAGAGTGACGGACAGCAGGTGTCGTCTAACAGGAGCCTGGTTGCATCTGGTTGAAGGTCAGATTTCTAATGGTGATGTCATGACTGTTGCTTCTTGGATTGAAATCAGGAAATAAAAGTGGAAAACTTTCTTGAAAACTTTTCCTTAAATAAGTCACAGAGTATTCAAGAATGTAAAACTGAGCTGAAAAGGTTTTACATGTTTAATCAAAATAAAATCAACATCAGCCTAACTTTATAATATCTTCAGAAGATGTTTGCAGCTTTATCTCATTGCTGAACAGCCTTTCCTGACTGGACACCTGAAGTTTGTGACACTCACTCTCCTGCACCAAAGACTATAGAGAAAATCAACGATTTTAATTAACAGCACACGGGAGTTGTTAATCCACTGCTGCCTCCATCAGTGAGTTGAAATGTGTTCTTTTGTGACTTCTGTGCTTGAAACTGTTTGTTTGGGTTTAACTTAATGACACAATCTTATCACGTGAGGCAACATTAGACCAGCAGCCCCTGTGTCCCCATGAGCCAAAAACAACGATTTTCTCTATGGAATTTGGTGTGGGAGAGTGTGCAGGTTACAAACATAATTTTCCTGGTGGAAAATGCTGTTCTCACAGTAAGCTAAATAAGTGATCATATTCATTTTAACATTTTATAGGCTTAACCTTGTTTAATACGTAGCTAAAATCACCTATTTAATGCAAATGACTATGTATAAGATCCTTAAACAACCACGATTAAGAAATCCGGAGCCTTTCCAAAGTTAAGAAGAACAACAGTGCTGTCTCACCAGCTGATAATCATATATATATATTTAAAGCAGACTCTGATCCATAGATTATACACTGTATATGAGGATTCAACATGGCGTCTTCTCTGTTGATACGGATCAATAGAGTGACATTCTCTGCTGCGGAAGAGTTTTCTTTAATGTCAGTCATTCTGCACAGTCGTCTCACATGTTTGTACCAAAACACAAACAGACGAGACAACAAGAGGCTATGGGAAGATATCAGGCAGAGACGCACACACACACACACGCACACACACACACACACACACACACACACACACACACACACACACACACACACACAAAGAGGCTGCTGGCATTTCAACACTGACCTTTCTACTGGTCTGAGAAACACACACACACTGGTTTCTATGACTTCAGAGGACATTGCATTGACTTCCATTCATTTCCTGGCGACTTAGGCTACGTACACACGGCAACACAACGAAATTTTTTTTTTTTGCGGGCTGAAAAAAAATCGCGTACACACCAACAACGGATCAGAAACGCGTCGCGTAAAGATTGGAACGGAACACATGGTGAAATCGATGTAATACATATGCCACACCTACATGTGGCGCTGTAAACAGACTCAGACAGAGCCACCGGACGCCCAGAACGCCGTTCCCATGTGCATGAGAGGCGGAATCGATAAAAAACTTTATCGGATCGACCTAAATCCGTTCCCGTGTGGAGGACACCATACTCTAACCTTAACCATAATTCCTAGTGTCCTAACCCTAACCAAAACCCAACTCTAACCCTAAAACCAGGTCTAACCCTAACCCTAGGTCCCCACAACATAAGGAATACTGGGTACAGCTATCCTTGTGTGTGTGTGTGTGTCGTCCCTCAGCTGTGTTTTATTCTGCAGCTTCAGGTAAAGTGAAGTGGGCCAGGTTGCAGCTGCTGATTGAAAATAAGGAGAGTCTGTTATTTCAAAATATTTTCAGGGCAAAAGCTTTACTGCTGACACTGACTTTTCATTTGGCTGAGAAACTTGTATTTATCAGCACTGGGACAGCATTACACCCCTACATCCAGTATGCCAACTGGAAGCTGTCAATCACAGCTTAGCCCCGCCTTGATTCACCCTCTGGATTGTACCATAATTCACAAAAAAGGACATCATGCTGTTCTGAATACTTGGAACTAGCAATGCAGATCACAACCTCCTCAGTAAAATGTAAGGTTTGGCAAATTTTCTCACAGGATTGCATGTAAACCAGCGGGGTCGCCCCCTGATGGCCTTTCTAGAGAACACCGGTCGTTGAGCAGTCCACGACTTCTCAAATAAAATGAACTTGCCAATCCGGTTAATCAGATTTCCATGTGAACTCTGATATGAAACCAATCGGCCGAGTTCACATCTCAAGATGGAGCCAATTCATAATCATTAGGCGTTAGAGTGGAGGGCTGGTGGTGGACGATCAGAGGAGCGTGAAATTACACACACACTCACTAATGAGCACCTCCCCATCTGAAAATATGAATCAAATACTTCAGTCATATTGCCAATAATGTTAACTATCAATATGAATATATATTTGTGATTAATTTAAATTTGCACGTGTGCACCATGCAGCTATAATTCATGTGTGATATGTAAGAGAACTGATGTAGAACGTGCTCATATGAGCGATTTGTGATTTTTAACTACTCGACTCGTACTTTTCCCTCATACTAGCTAGAGACGCAGATGCCAGCACTCTGTCAGCAGAGAAACAAACAAAGTCACTTAACAAAGGTGTTTACATCTTTATTTCACACTCAGAAAGCCTTTAACAATTGGAAACTGAAGTCAGTGTCACTTTGTATACCACTCATTTTCCCCGCACCAAAGTCCATTGAGAAAATCGACGGTTTAAGCTCACAGGGAAAGAGGAGCTGCTGGTCAACCGCTGCCTCGTTTGGTAGGCTTGTGTTACTGAGGTTAATCTGAACAAAGCATTCAAACGTCAAATTGACAAAGTAACACACATGAACTTACTGATGGAGGCAGCGGTGGATTCAACAAATCCCGTGTGCGTTGATGTAAAATCGATGATTTTCTCTATGGGCTTTGTTGTGAATGTGTGAGCTATTTACAAAGTAGGAACAAACTTTACTTTCCAGTCAAATAGCACTGTCTAACAGTGAGATAGAGCAAAGAACATATTCTTAGCATATTCTTGTAGAGCTAAGCTGATGTAAATTTAATTAGATAATCCTTTTATTAAGGGTCTGCTGTGTAAAATGTGGGTGAAATTACTTTCATTTTGCACCAGTGGCACCTACATTTATTATTTCTCACACAGTAAATGTATTCCACGACCCGAGAATGAGCCATTTCTATTTAGACGGGTCATTTTGGACCACCATGTTTTCACAGTAGGCCACAGTGGACACATATGTGGCCGGACTTCACACACTGTACCTTTAAACACCTAAAATGTGTGGTGTACTTGATTGAGAATATGCCTCACTCATCTTCTACCGCTTTATCCTCCACATGAGGGCCGCGGGGAGGTGCTGGTGCCAATCCCAACTGACTTAGGGCAAAAGGCAAGCAATTTAGAGTGTCCAGTTTGGCTTAAATATGCTAAATATCCCTTTTAACTTGTCTGGAGAAAGAAAGTGGACTTTTTTTTCGGTTTGATTCTGTGTTTACAGAGTGAGTGTGGACGTCAGGTGACGCTGAGCTCAGTGAGTGTAAACGTCCAAGGTCACACTGAAAAATCCACTTTCCACATTTCATAAATCATCATCACGACCCCGAGATTGAACCGGCTCTGTGTGTGTGTGTGTGAGTGTGAAAATGGTGGAGGCTGCAGTGCTTTGTCACGTCCACTGTATCGATGGAGGACAGCAGACGAACAGTACATCACTCATCGTTTAGACGGCAAACAGCTGTGTGTGTGTGTGTGTGTGTGTGAGACTGTGCTACAAGGCCAAACTGACCAGAGTCGGACAGAGTCAGACGACCAGTGTTCAATCTCCAGACGTCTGCGCTGTCGTCGTCTCCTTGTACACCTTCAGGGTCACCGGTTGATTTTCCTGTGTAAACTTTGGTGCAGGGAGAGTGAGTGGTTCACAAAGAGGCACAACATCCAGCTTCCTGTTGGAAAACGATTGTTTGACTATGAGGTAAAGCAGAAAAACAAACTATCAAAATCTTGTTTCCCCCCATGCCAAAGTCCATTGAAAAAAGTAATGTTTTTAGGTCACAGAGACACAGGAGTTGCCGGTCAGTTGCTGTTTTGTTAGCTAAGTTTAAGTCATGTAGGTGAATCTGAATGAAGGATATCAAACACTGAAGTAAGAAAATAACACATTTGAACTATTGATGGAGGCAGAAGTGGCTTTACAACTCCTGTGTGCTGTGATGTAAAATCGTTGATTTTCTCTATGGAGTTTGGTGTGGGACAGTAAGTTGTTTATAACGTGAGTCAAACTTCACTTTCTGATTAATAATCAGCTAAATCAATGGACATAGTTGTAGGACAACGTCGACCGGTGGTTTTAGAACTTTTTATACATTTTTTAAACCTTTTTAGTCAGACAGAGTTTGTCGTCGTCGTCTCCTTGTACACCTTCAGGGTCACCGGTTGGTTTTCCTGTGTAAACTTTGGTGCAGGGAGAGTGAGTGGTTCACAAAGAGGCACATCGTCCAGCTTCCTGTTGGAAAAAGATTGTTTGAATATGAGGTAAAGCAGAAAAACAAACTGTTAAAATGTTGTTTTTAAACTTAAACTGAGTGTTATGTTAAGATAAGGCCTGCAGATGTTTTTAACTAAATTTAATTGGCTTTAATGTCAAGAATATTTGTGACACAGTTTGTAATGTATGCTATTGTGTCATCCCTGGTCATGTTACCTGTCTGTGTCCTGTGTTTATGTTTGCAATTTTCAATACTGTTTGTACAAACTCAGATGGTGAATAACATGAATAAAAACATGAATGTTTGCACAGAATTTGAAAGAATTTCCTCAAGTTGTTCTGGAGATCAGAGCGGTGAAGGAGCAGAAAAAAACAAAGCACTTCCACCGCGTCTGTCAGTGGCATGTGAAGGCAAGAAGAAGACAAAACTATACTTGGAAATAAACAGAATTCAACTGAAAATAATAAAATAGAATCTGTTGATGAACTGAAAGTGTGTCCCGAGCCTCGTCTCTGCTCTGGTCTCAGTCCAGCAGCTCCACGTGTCCACGCGCGGAAACTAAAGGTCAATTTCTTTCTATTTCAGAGCAGAGAAAAGATAAATGGGAGAATTAGGTGAGAGGAGATGGAAAATTCACACCTCACCCCCCCCCCCCCCTGTTTCTCCTTCTCCTCCTCCTCCCTCCATCACTCCATCTCTCAGCTCCTTCCTCCTTTATCAGTCGTCCTCTCCTCCCTCCGTTCCAACTCTTTCCACTTCTCCCCTCCGACCATCCATACTCCATCTTTTCCATTTCCATCTCTCACTCCTCTCCTAATCCCTCCATCCCTCTTTTCTTCATCCTCTCTGCCTGTATCAGTCATCTCATTTTTCTTTTCTCTCTCCTCCTCCTCCTCACACGCATGATCCACAATACCTGGATGAGAGCGAGGGGAGCAGCTGTTGCCAAGCAACCCAGCTGGCCAACGAGGTGTGGAGGAGGAGGAGGAGGAGGAGGAGGAGGAGGAGGAGGAGGAAGAGGGGGAGGAGATGATGATGAGGCACGATGAGGAAGGAGTGAAGGGAAGGAAGGAGGAGAGGGGAGGTGGTCACCGCCCGCTGATTGCAGGAGTCGCTCCGGACAATCAATTTCAGTGGGTGCGTGACCAGAGCTGTCCGACATCAATCACACACACACACACACACACACACACACACACACACACAGGAAAACCCATTCATTACAGAGGAATTTGGGGACAAAACATGAAGAGGAAGAGGAACACAAGGAGGTGAAATAATCAGAAAGATGGAGGAGGAGGAGGAGGAGAGTTTGGAGATGATGAGGCCTCCGGTCAGAGAGTGAGAGTTATTGATCACAACAAACTAATTCAGTCCATGTCTAATCAAATATGGCCTTAATTATAATATGCATAAATAATCAGCACAAAGAAACTCAAACTTGAAAATACTCTAAGGGATACTTTAAGGGATTATTTTTTAAAAATAATAATAATAAAAGTAGAATTAAGAAAGTATACGGAACACTGCCGCTGCTTTACCTGATACATTATTATTATTAGTAGTAGTAGTATTATATGCTTTGCTCGTAAAGATATTTATTCTTTGACTTCCCTTCCCTTCTCCATCAAATAAAGGTTAAAAAAATCATAGTTTAGATGTACAGTATAAGTATACAAATATGGGCTAAACTTTAAAGGGATAGTTTAGGATTTTTGTATGTGCGGTTAGGGTGTTAAATACAAATACACCATAATACCAGTTTACTGAAAAAAATAAATAAATAAATAAAATGGTTGAAAATCTATAAATATGTACGAGATTTTTTTTTAGCTGCTTACCAAAAGGCTGACCCAATAAAATCTGTGTCAGCTGAAGTCTACGATATATTAAAAATATGGTCGGTGTTTTTTCTTGTCATTAAACAAGTCTTTTTCAACAGGAAACTGAAGTTTAAAAACCACTCACTCCCCCACACCAAAGTCCATTGAGAAAAGTAGTGCTTTTAGGTCACAGAGACACAGGAGTTGCTGGTCAGTTGCTGTTTTGTTTGCTAAGTTTAAGTCACGTAGGTGAATCTGAATGAAGGATATCAAACACTGAAGTAAGAAAATAACACATTTGAACTAATGATGGAGGCAGAAGTGGCTTTACAACTCCTGTGTGCTGTGATGTAAAATCGTTGATTTTCTCTATGGAGTTTGGTGTGGGAGAGTAAGTTGTTTATAACGTGAGTCAAACTTCACTTTCTGATTACTAATCAGTTAAATCAATGGACATAGTTGTAGGTCAATGTAGACCGGTGGTTTAAAAACTTTTTATACATTTTTTAAAACCTTTTTAGTCCTTTTTATACCACCTGAGAAAAATACTGAGCTCTCCAACTAACGTCGTTATCACCAACGTTAAAATACAGTGGTGTAAATAGGCACGAGCAAAGTCAGCTACAGACTTTTCACAATAAGATGACCTGCTCTCTCATCATCCTCCTCTTCCTCACATATACTTCAGACACTGGTATAGTCAAATTAGATTATGATGGAGCAAGAGATAATGTGACTCTAATTATTATTATTTAATTTATTTTGTTATTTGTTTCATTTACACACTCTGGTCAAAAATACCCTGATAAAACAGCATTTCTGATTTTCCTCGAAGTTCCACCAGAGGAGAACCATAGGTTAGACTTATGCTAATATAGATTTTATTGAGTCTTGCTGATCTAATGTATTTTACAACCAAATTTAAAAAAAAACAACAAAAAAAACTATCCCTTTAATGTTGTTAATTTCAAAGGAAGTGCTTCGGGGTTGATTTTAATCTTCTTTCACATCAGTTGCCATGTTTTCCCTCCTCTTCCTTTATTTAATTCTAACTTGTGCAGGTTAAAAACAAACGTCCAGAGAGTTTCAGATAAAACTCGTCCCTCGTCTTCCTCCGTCTCTGTCTGTCTCTGTTTTCCTCATTAAATCGGAGGCTCCCAGACATCAGAACCGGCCCGGTTTACTGATCAGTCTGACTCTAAACAGTATTGATCTGCTCCTTATACGAGCTGCCATTGATCTGATCTGTTAGGATGATTTTACCCCACGAGATGAACACTGTAAAATATGACAAGACCCACAAATCACTTCACTGCAGTCCGACCACAACTGTTACAGACGACTACGTTCACACTTCTATGTGACCAGCTGCGTCAATCAAGTAACAAACAGGTAGAACAATTGTCAGTTGTTGGATGATCTGCATATTAGATTTGGCAGAGATTTATTTACGTCGGACGCTCTTGCTGACACAACCCTCCCATTCATCCAGGCTTGGGTCCAGCACTAGGAGGAGCTGGATGTGACCCTTCTGTGGCTGGGGTCAATTCAGAGTGTCCACTTAATAATGAGAAATGGGGATTGGGTGCCTTGCTCAGAGGTACCCCAGTCCTTCACCTGCCGGGGACTCAAACAGGAAACCCTTAAATCGCAAGCCATGTTTGCAGCGCACATACAGCGTTCCTTCATTTCTGATAAAACACTGCAAAACTGGGAGAATCTTAATACTCGCCCGTATTTGCAAGATTGCGTCCAATTTCCGATCAAATTCAAAATATTCAGTTGGGGTGATTTTCGCAAACAACCCGAATTTTAGCATGTTTGGGGATTTGTGTCGTGCAGACGCAACAGACCCCAAATGTTCATTTTCTCGTAATGTTGCAGCTCATCCTTCATAGCATTCGTTAAAAATTCATACCCCATAAAAGTGACAGTGTGTAAGAGTTAGCGAAATCTAATGGTGAGACTACAGATTGCAACTCTTCCCCCTTTCTCAAGATCATCATGGAACTACGGTGGCCCTCACTTACCGGAAACAATGTAAACTGTTTCCTTCTTCATTGTCGAATTACACACCATGCTTTAAGTGAGCGGAGCCATTTTTTCTGCATTTGTGTAGTAAACATTTGCTTTGGCTTAAAACTTGTCTCGAACCGATCTTTATCGGAAACCAGATTTGTTCTACGCATGTGTGAATGTGAAGCTACTTCCTGTTAGCGCTATTGTTTTACCATCCGCCGTAAAACAATAAAATAAACATGACGCTAACCCCTAACATGTATAGATTTTATAAGAAAAACTAAAAAGAAATATGACATTTTTAAATACATTATTAGAAACTGGTTTTCAGGTACAGGTCAGGTAGCGACAGGGTTGCACAAAATGGCCGCCTCTGTAAAGCAAGGTCCTTGCTTACAGCACATATAAAAAGGGTTTGTTTTAAGGCTACAAAAACCAATTTTTTTTATCTTAAAGTATACACTCTTAAAAACATAACTATAGTCAGTGTATTAATTTTCTGCTAATAAATGTTACACACTGCTCCTTTAAGAGCTGTTTCCCACCTGCCTGTGTCATTTCTTACAGTGTATGTCATAAAATAAAATGGAAATAAACAGGGACAGTGCCAATAAGTGGGCTCGTGTCAGAAAATGAAATGTTGTCTGGGATGTTTGATTACGAGATGATGGAGATGAAAATAGATATGATGAACAGACAGAAAGACAGTGATTTAGTCGCAACCAGAAAAACAGAGATGAGATTAAACTTCTTTTTTTTTCCCCCTTTTTTGCATTTCCATGAGGTGTAACGCAGCATCCCCGAGGAAATCTGTTGATAATGAGCGAAACAATCAATGCGGGTTTGACCGGAATACGTAAAACTGTATTCATCTAAATAGAAGAGCATTAACTCTGTGTGAAAAGCTCTTTTATCTTTGCTCTTCACAGAAATGACACAGCTGCATATTTTTGACTTCCAACTTCAACAAATCTGTAGTAATTCTTAAATTACCTTCTATACAGGATGAGTTTTTATGCAGACGATAATGCGATATTATGAGGAAAAAAATGCGATCTGTTCAAGGGGCTTTTTGCGTCTGAACTTGTCCACGTTTCATATCATCACATATTGCGATTCAGTGGTAGAGCAAGTTGCCGTTCAGTTGGAAGGTTGTGGGTTTGATTCCCTACATGCCAATGTGTCCTTGGGAAGACATTTAACCTCCACGTTGCTCCTGACGGCTGAGACGGCAATAGCGCGTCAGTAGGCGTGAAAGATGTGTGACAGAAAATGCATTGAGCGCAAGAACTGAGTGGTCATTGTCAAAATAACTGTACTGCACACACATTCTGTTTCAGCACATATTCTGTTTCAACGACACAGAGGAAGGGAATCTTTTGATTGATACACACTGTCTTGCTCTCATCACTCACGCACATCCTGTGATAACTACAAACCAACTTTATTATAACAACTCCATATATGGGCATATTCCTTTACTGTTCTTTGTTCGGGGTCTGTTTGCCCTGACTGCTAGAGAGGGAGACACGATCCCATTGAGGTGACCTGTCTGTCGGACCACAGAGATCTCTGTAAGTTTTGTGCACAAATAAATTGTATCTGTTGAAACTTTCACTCCATTGTTGGAGTTTTTCCTGCTTATCTCTGATCACGCACCAACGGGCGGTTGGGCCCGCGGGTCCTGAAGGACTCCAAAATGCAACATCGTCAAAGACTAGAAAAGTGTTATATAGTGTAAATACAGACCATTTACATTTAATGTCTGCAGTTATGAAACACAATTGAGAAACAATTTCAAAATAAAAGATGCTTTAAAGTCATGGTTCTCAAACTGTGGTACGCGTTACACCAGAGATACCCCGAGCTTCCTCTGGTGGAACTGGAAGGAAAATCTGAAATAATGTTGTGGAGCTGAGGAACTTTGACCAGAGTGTGAAGAAAATGAAACAAAAAATAATTAGAGTCGCCTTATCTCGCGCTCCATCTTAATCTAGTTTCACTATTCCAGTGACTGAATTATATGTGAGGAAGAGGAGGAGGATGAGAGAGCAGATTATCTTATGTGGGAATTAATCTGCCTCCTGTGAAAAGTCTGTAGCGGACTTTGTTCAGCTTATTTAAACCACCGTATTTTAACGTTAGTTATGATGGTGTATGTTCAATATGTTCAATATTTAAATAGTTTAAAGTGCTGTAAAATAATCATAACATGAACTTAAATATGTCACTTTCATACATCAACCATTAGCCTTTGTTCACAAATGCACTGTGATATCTACACGTCGGTGAACTGTGAGTGTGTGTGTGTGCGTGTGTGCGTGTGCGTGTGTGTGTGTGTTGCTGAGTCACAGTCAATGATTGAACGGTTCAGTCTGAGCGTCTGAGCAGTGATGAGGCGTGTGAGCTAATATTTGTGCAGATATTGATGCTCATTATTTTACAGATCATTTCCTCCAAAGATGATTAACGCGTCTGTTTCTCAATCACGGCGCCGTCAATTCACAGCCGGAGGTCGAGGCGACGTCTGCTGAGCGGAAACGTGACTCTTTGAAGAATGTAAACTTATTTTTCAATTCAAGATGGCTGCTCGTTTGCGTGCTTGTTTTTTTTTTGTTTGTTTTTGTAATTCTGTCTGTTTGGTGTTTTTTTTTTTTAATGTATGAATACAGAATTACGCGTTAATCGAACAGACTAAACTTGCTAGTTAGCATACCGAGCTGTAACGCTAACGCTGTGTGGAGTTTTATGGAAACTGGAAAACACTTGACAAAGGTGTGATGTCACTCTCAGTTCCAACCTGCAACTTTTTTAGCAAGTGAAGTTGAGTTGTATTATACTATGTTGTGCTGTTAAGTTATGTTATGCTTTGCTACATTGCCCTATGTATTATGTTACGTTGTCATATAATGTCATGTTGTGTGACATTGTGTTATGTTATGTCATATTATGTCATTGTAATGTTACCGTTAGCCACGCAGTAAGTTAACGTTATGTCATATGTTATGTTACGTCATGTTGTGTTATGTTATGTCGTGCTACGTTTCGTGTCATTTTGTTGAGTTGTCGTACTGTTATATTATGTTACATTACATTATGTCATATTATGTAATTATAATGTTACCGTTAGGCAGGCTGTAATGTAATGTTATGTCATGTTACATCATGTTGTGCTGTGTTTCATGTCGTTTTGTTGTCATATTGTTATGTTATGTTATGTTATGTTATGTTATGTTATGTTATGTTATGTTATGCTACATAACCTCACGGCACGCTGTTACATTATGTCACAATGTGTTATGTTGTGCAATGTGCTGTAATGCTCTGTTATGTTGTGTGATAACATGTGATCTTACGTAGTGTAATGTAATGCTATGTTATGTAACATTATTTTGTGTTCTGTTCCGTTACATTGCGTAAATTAATGCTATGTTTTATTATGCGATATGCCATGTTGTGTTATGTCATGTGATCCTATGTAGTGTAATCTAATGTAATGTCCTGATATGTATACATATGTATAACATGCGATGTATATGTATATATCTTATGTGGCGCTATTTTATGTTAAAGTATCATTTCATGCAGTTATGTTGTGTTACACGTGTGATTCTACCAGCTGCCATTCTTTGTTGTTGTTGCTATGACGACGGGAGCATAGAATGACTTATTTTAATGATTGAAAAGTGCTGACTGACTCAGTGGGCGTTAGCATCCTGTGGTCCAGTATTAAAAATTAACTCTTTTCTTCATACAGTCTTCATCGACGCGTCCCTCGTCTTCTGCCCCTGATTTTCATTCTTCACATTCCCTCCTTTGATTCCTGCTCCTCCTCCTCCTCTTCCTCCTGATATGTAGTAATATGTAGAGATGATGACCTATTGATTTGTGCTTCAGGGATGTTTGACAAGCAGGCAGCAGCTGGAACACACTCAGCCTGTAATCTCACTTGTTCAGTAATTAGCCGCTGAGTTATTACACTGTGAACGAGGCTCAGACTCTGCAGGAGCTGACGAACGCTTCGCTTTATTTCATTTCATTCACTGGTTTTGAGATATTATTGTACGGTTTCACTGTGAGCCTCCAAACTGTAACAAAAACAAAAGAAAATTAAGATTGCAACTGTGGAACTAGAAGTTGTTTTTGTCCTCGCAGGATTTCAAATGTTTTTATGGGATTGTTTAAATTCCTAATTTCACAGGAGGAAAAAATAGCTGTGATTCATTTATCAGCTTTTAGACATTTCAGAAGAAAATACAAATTAAAGTTTGGGGGTGGTGACAGTTAAAGGAACGGAAAAGTTATTATTTTAAAATGTGACAGAGCTCACACTGGCACATGCACATGATTATCATTATTAATTTATATCCAATCCTGTCTGCTAAAACGCCAGAGACCAACACACACACACACACACACACACACACAGAGACAGAGGGGGAGAAGAGTGAGATTAAAGGGTAATTCTGCTGCTTTTCAAAGATACTTTCTTTGTGCCAAATCAGAGTTCATTGTTGAGAGATACATTCACTGTGATTAGGACAACACACACACTCACACACACTGGTTTCCATGACTTCAGAGGACATTTGCATTGACTTCCATTCATTTCCTGCAGACTTACTCTAACCTTAACCATAATTACCGGTGCCCTAACCCTAACCCTAACCCCTAAAAACATGTCTGCTGGTCAACTGCTGCCTCATCAGTAAGTTTGAGCCATGAGGTAAATCAGAAAGAAGGATTTCAAACACTGAAGTCACATGATAAAACAACTGAATTCACAGATGGAGGCACAAGTTGATTCTACAGAATATGTTTACTGCTTTATCTTACCATTACACAGCCTTTTCCAACAGGAAACCCTTTGTAAGAGCTTTGTAAACTGCTCACCCTTTCGGGCCAAATTCCATAGAGAAAATCAACATTTTTTTTTAGCTCACTGGGGACACAGGGGCTTCTGGTCTACTGCTGCCTCATGTGGTCAGTTTTTAACTGATCTACAGTTCGCCATTGTTCGCTTTGATTCTTGTGTCGGACGTCGCGCTCATGACTCTTCCAGTGACGACACTCTCTGACCAATCAGTGGCCGGCAGTCTGTCCACGTCACATTTTAGTATCAGCTCAACTCGACCGGAACCTCGACAGAGCAGGTACTAAAAAAAGTACCAGTTACTATCGCCAATGGAAAAGTAAGACGAGTAGAGTCGAGCCGTGCTGTGCTGCAACTGAGTAGTGGAAAAGCACCAAAAGTTCGTTTTAAGGCAAGTTTTAAAAACAAATAAAGTGGTGGACGTCCTGACATGGGTCAGGAGATCACTCTAGAATTTGGGAGCGACAACTTCAAAAGTCTTGAACTGTCCCTTTAAGTGTTTTCAGACGCCTGATTATTGTGAACATGTACAAAGGACTGATAATGTGTTGTTGAACATGTGTGTGCGTCCTCTAACTAAATGGACGCGTCTAATCACCTCAGGGGGAGGAACCTCTTCCCCCTTCCGCCGCCTCTTAACGTTAACGGATATTAACGGCCCCCAGCGCTCGGCTGTTTCCTACTGAGAAATGAAATACATCACTAATGGTTTATCACAAACACGGCTAATGCTTTACGCAGACCTCTTACCATTAATAAATGATGGCATGTAAAGAGGGGAGGGCTGCTGTGAGAGCTGACGAGGCCAACGGGGGAGGGAGGGAGGGAGGCAAAAGCTGGATCACTTTCAGATATTAAACAGAAAAAATAAAGGAGCGCTTGATTTGTCTCGTTTTGTGGCATCGGGATGATTAAATCAGTTATCACTGCTGGAGAACTCACACTCTGATGAATAAAAAAGGTTTTCATGACACTTTTATCAAGCAGGAAATGACCGCTCAGCATGTTTACAGGTTTGGAAAAAAAGCAGAAAATAAGATTTTCTTTTCTGTGGACAAAAGAAAACATAAGCATCCGGCTGCTTAACTCCACACACCGGTGGAATTCCGGGCCCGTGGTCGCTGGTTTTACAGCTGACCGACCTTGTGGTCATGTTGTTTTATGAGGCTGTCACCCTCAGAAAAACTAAGTGATTAGTCATTTTGGCCCCAAGACAACACATTTATGACAAAAACCCTGTAGCAGCTGTAAAACATCATGACGAGAGCAGCAGAGGAAGTCAGGTGATGTTGTCAGAGCAACAGAGTCAACTGGGGAGCTTTTACAAGCGGCCACCACCAGGGGCGTATCAACAACTCCGATTTTTTAAACGCTGGCACCAAATATTGATATTTTATTTAAAAAAAATAAAGTTCCCGCCAATTTTATTCTCCACCGTCACTGCGTCTTTACTCCTGTAGGTGGCGCTTATCACAGGAATGAGGGTGACGTGAACAGGAGAAATAAGCAGTAGGCAAATAAGACATTGGAGGAAGCCATCTTGGAATCCTATGTTTGTGATGATGCTCCGACTTTAGAATGCGGGAATCCAGAAATTCTGACTTCTGACAGCGAACCTGTATGCAGCTGATGTGAGGAGGGTCACTGGTACGCTCACATGTATGTAAACCGACGCAAAACCTTGTTCCAGGATAAACAAATCACATGCATGTATGCACATACAGAAACGTGAAGCAGCTCTCCACAGAACACGGACCAACCTTAACAACTTGGCTTTAATTCCTTTGGCCCTGATCTTCCCTCGCTCACAGAGGGTCGACCCCTTGTGTCCAGAATCCTCGCTGCTCCCCCGTGTGCTCATTAACCCGCCTCAGAGGCTGCCATTCATCTCTCGGCTCACGTCTCATTCGCAGTAATAACATCCTCACCCCGTCGCCTCGTTTAACTTTTTCAATTAAAAGAGGAGGAGCTCTATTAACCTCGCGCCTCCTCCTGCAATTTTTCCAGCGTGTAGTTGTTTTGGAGAGGACCGCGGGGACGGACCACCAGGCCGTATTTCACCCCAGGAACCGACGCAGGTCTCTGTGCGGTGACAGCGAACGGCAGGAACGGTGGTGAGTTATGGAGCCTTGATGGTGAGGGCAAATCATAAGTTTGTGTCCATCTGCTGCAAATGTGTGCACAGAGAGATAAAGGAGGACAGAGACACTAGGAGACACTCTTCCTGTCTGTCTCTTACGGTCTTATACTTACACGTCATTTTAAAGCAGAACTATGCAGGTTTTTAACCCAATTTAGCAGCTTTGGGGTCATTGTGAAGGTTAAAAGTCTGATTGCGAGGAGATTTCCTGCTGCCCCCTACTGTCTGTTAGCGGAAAATCAGCCCCGCAAGACCCGGAGTCCTCCGAATCAGGAGGTCTTGTGGAGTCTCGGGTCTCACAAGAAACACAAGTTGCTAGTCAGGTACCAGCTGTCAGATGAAGGCAGTGATAGCGTTATTTTATGGCGAAAATCAAAACAAAGAAAACTGCTGTTGGAGGAAGCGAGGAAGAGGAAACGACCGGCCGAGCAAAGAATAAGCGGCTTTTTACAAAAGAAAAACAGATGCTGAGTGGCACGGCTTGGGTTCACATGTCCAGGAGAAGGGAAGGGAGGGTTGAGCATAATAAAGAGGTAGAAAATGGATGGATGGATGTTCACGGTGGTGTCGTAAAAGTATGTAACCCTCCAGGTTACAAAAAGCAGGTGACAAAAAGCCGAAAAAGCAACCAGACTTGCAAAGTTTGTGAATGTGCTGTATCACAGTATCCCAGGAATTAATTTCATCACATAATGTGTGGTTTCCTCACTACTCCTTTAATTAAAAGGGGGTTTTATTCGCTGTAACAACATGAAAAATGGCAGAAAATTTAAAATAAAGAAACAAAACAGACACAACTGGTCAGAAAAACCGCGCAGTCCTCTGCCGCCTAATTCTCGCGTAGATCATTTGATTTACATTATGGTGAAAGGTTACTATAATTATTGATCATCATTAGCCACAAATACAGTATACGGCCTACCCCAGCTTTATCTTGTGGCTGAATATTCTTAGTGCTCCAGAGAAACGTCTCACTCGTGATTGCATCTGAACGTTTCCACAAGTGCACAAACAAACTCGTCCTCCATGTATCGTATATTTTTAGAAGTCACTCACACAATCATGACAAACTGAAGTCACACACATACACACACACAGATCAATATATATATATTCACACTCACACAATTCAAATTAAAGTCTTTAACTTCCCCAGTTCCTCAGAAATGAGGTTCTGCCTCATTAGGACCAGGTTTTGGTCTGCATGAGGACTACTGGTCCTGACAAGGTTAGTGTTAATGACAGAAAAGACCCTAAAGAGGTAACAAATACAAGAACACGCACACACACCTACTTTAACATGGCCTCTGGTCTGTTCTCTACTCACAGGCCAATCAATAGACAACATGTTGAGCTCAACAGAGGCAGAGCTACTATGGATCCAAGGCCTAATTGTGTTGCAGTACACACTGAGTGAGTGTGTGTTGTGTGTGTGTGTGTGTGTGTGTGTGTGTGTGTGTGTGTGTGTGTGAGTGTGTGAGGGTGTGTGTGTGTGTGTGTGTGTGTGTGTGTGTGTGTGTTCTTGTACTTGCCACAGAGTGAGGACCAAAAATCGTATAAACACTATAGAGTGAGGACATTTTGACAAAGTGAGGACATTTTGGCTGGTCCTCACTTTTTTTCACCCCTTATAAGGGCTTTTACAGGGTTAAGACCTGGTTTCAGGGTTAGAATTGGGTTTACTTTAGGTTAAGGGTTAGGGTTCGGCATCTAGTTGTGATGGTTAAGGTTAGGGTAAGGGGCAAGGGAATGCATTATGTCTATGAGGTTCCTCACTTTGATAGAAGTGCATACGTGTGTGTGTGTACCTGGTATTCCTTATGTTGTGGGGACCTAAATCTGTTTCCACACTCACATTATGGGGACAAAAATCAAGTCCCCATAATGTAAATGACTCCATTTTAAGGTGAAGACATGTTTTAAAGTTAGGCTGAGGTCAGGGTTAGGTTTAGGACACTAGTAATTATGGTTAAGGTTAGAGTAAGTCTCCAGGAAATGAATGGAAGTCAATGTAATGTCCTCTGAAGTCATGGAAACCAGTGTGTGTGTGTGTTAAAGGTTGAGGGAGTGACACAAATGGAGAAACAGAAAATATAACAGATATAACAGAAAATATATGTTCCGAAAAGACTCACCTATATTTAACTTACAGGTCCAATATTCAACGTACAGCTTTACAGGATATGCAGTATATCTTATCTATATATCTATATAAAGCCTCTCTGTATAAGTAACTAACATTGCTGTGTTCATATGGGGTTGTTTGACACGTGTATTTGAATACTTATTTTATCATATTCACAACTGGAATCTAATGTTAATGTTACTTTTAACAGCTCACTGTCCCAAACCAAATTCCATAGAGAAAATCACTGATTTTATGTCACAGCACACAGGAGTTGTTGATCCACTTCGGTGGCATAAACGTACCAAACAAGGCAGCAGTAGACCAGCAGCTGCTGTGTCTCTACAAGCTAAAAAATTCCTCAATTTTCTCTACGGGGTTTGGTAAGCACTTTACAAATTCAGTTTCCAGTAGGAGAAGGCTGTCTGACAGTGAGATAAAAGAATTAAACATATTTTTGAGACATCATAGACTAAAGGTGGCATTGATTTTATTAGCTGTTAAGTGGCTTAAATGTGTTTTTCCATGTGTTCCCACCATGTTTTGACTGGGAGAAAGTCTGCACTGACTGAGTGTCAGTACCTCATACAGACACACTTAAGAGCTGAGCAGCATGTCAAAGGTCTGAGATCAGAGATGTTAAAATGCAGAAGTGACTGAAGAGAAGAACAAACAAGAACCTGGGATAAAAGTCTCTCTGTGTGTGTGTGTACCTGGTATTCCTGATTTTGTGGGGACCTAAATCTGTTTATACAGTCAAACAGCAGTAAATTACTACATTTTAAGATGAACACATGTTTTAAAGTTAGGTTAAGGTTAGGGTCAGGGTTAGGGTTAGGACACTAGTAATTATGGTTAAGGTTAGAGTCAGGGTTAGGGTTAGGACACTAGTAATTATGGTTAAGGTTAGAGTGTCCAGGAAATGAATGGAAGTCAATGTAATGTCCTCTGAAGTCATGGAAACCAGTGGTTGTGTGTGTGTTTGTGTGTGGACTGAAAACAACAATGAATCAATAAGCTTACTGTGGCCTCCAGCCAGTGGCTCTAACACCCTGCTTCAGTGTGTGTCTCTCTCTCTGCGTCTGTCTCTCTCTCTCTCTCCTGTGCTTCCATTCAGCGGCCCCCTCGGCCCCCCCGGCCCCCCCACAGTGATCACATTTATTTTTAGAGAGTTCCTCTGCAGGGTGTTTTCTGCTGCATGTGTTTGTTGTTGTGTGCACCGTCGCTGTAAAACCTCACCGACGTGTTCACGCGGCTTCTGTCCACAGGTTCACGGTCAGAGAACAATAATCTCACATAGACTCAGCGTCCATTTTGAATCCACCTTCATGTTCATGGCTCTGTGTTTTCTGTTTCTTAGTGTGGACGTGGTCATTTGCACCCAGAGACTTGTATTGTCTCAAATGACCAGAAGGGGGTGACTCCACTGGTTTGTATGTAAGTCTATGAGAAACAAAAGCTACTTCTGTTCAATGTCCATTAGAGCCCCATATGGTTACATTTGGGCTGACAACGTGAGTCCTGAGTGGGTCTGTCCATGGTTTAAATGGTGTCCCCGCCTGTGTCCATGTGACCAGGTGGCCTGGAAAGGAAACTAAGTGGGCAAACATGGGCGAAGCCACCACAGAAACCACGGACAAACCCAACTGGGACCCATATTTTCAGCCGGAATATAATTCTTATGTACATGCTGGCTTGGATTTTGTTCTTTGAATGGTTAAATTAAATTGTAAGAACATGTAATGGCAACATGTAATACAAAGAATGAAGACAGCTACGGGACAAAATACTCCACAACAACACAGGTGTTGTCCTTCATTGGGTTTTTGGAATGATGCACATTTAATTCCTCACTGCGCGTCTCACAGAGGAGCTTATGGTGACAGACGAAACTGAGCAATACCTGCCAGAAACCGTGGGGGCAGTCTAGAGTCAAAAGTTAACTCAGGAAAACGAGAAGGAAAACTTGTCATTTCACCACCACGAAATCTGCTGCCGTTTCAGTCTATTGTTGGATCAAGCAAAATAAAAATAACCTCCTCGGTGGTCGCCATGTTTGTGGACGCATGCAACTTGGTACTCAGTGCTGCCCTCTAGATGAAGTATCGCATAAACGTCCATTATGAAAGACACACGGAGGTACAGTGTGTAGGGTAGTGACGGAGATAAAGTTTGGAACGTAATTGGGTGTTAAGACAGTTCTGTGAATATGACAGAAAAAGGGCATTTTGAATTTTGAAGTTGGGGCATGAGGAGTTCAAGTTGGAATTACAGCTGCAAAGTAACAACATTCATGTCCAACAAGGAACAAATTATTTTTCTACAGTGATGTGTCAAAACATCAGCCCTGAAACACACAGTCTCACACACACACACACACACACACACACACACACACACACACACACACACACACACACACTGTTTCACCCCGAGTGGCTCAGGATATTACCTATCAACTGGAGCTTGATTAATAAGTCCTTAATTGGTTGTCATGTCACTGACCAATCGTGTGACAGCACCCCCGGGGGCTGGGTGAGACAGAGGACACCAGAGACACAGAGAGACACACACACAGAGAGAGAGAGAGAGAGACATACAGAGTCCTGAAGGAGGATAAATGATCATTAACACATCACAGTAAAACACACACTCTGTTTTCATTAATTCACAGTGTCTTGACTCTGTGAATTATCCTCAGCCCCTTTAACGTGATTAATGGCTCATCAGTGGTTTTCATTAGTGCTGTGTTCATGGTATCATTTTATCAAAACTAAATCCAGTATCAAATCTACTCAATTAGTCCCATTTTTTTCCCCCACATCTCATCAGGTTTAGCTTCTATACAAAGAAATAAATACTGCAAAACGAATTATTCAATTTAAATGTGGGATTACCAATGATAAACCAAAGATTCTACAACTTCTAATATGACATAACTTAACATTTTCATTATGTACTAACATCAACTAAGTTACCACACGTTTGGTCAAACCATGGGTGCAATACTCATATGAACAATAGGGGGCAGTGCATAGGCTGTGCAGCCACTGTCACAATATTGTTAGTTTACATACGATCTATGATGGAGCACGATCGTTTTTTAACTGTGGAAATTACTGTCATGATCTCAGAAGTCACTACATAGGCTACTAACAAAAAAAAAAGTAAAATTGGTTGCAATGTGGTCTTAAGTCTGTGGTCTGCACTCTAGTGGATTATTTTGGTTACACGTTTACGAGGCCAACTCCTAATAGAACAAAGCAAAACGATAAATAAATAAAAAATTGGGGGATTAGCAAAATAATTTTTCATTAGATGAGGATAAGGGGGAACGAAAAGTGCGTTTATCTTGTCTCCGCTCCGTGCTTGAATCTGTGGCTGCTCATTTGTGAAATTAGGTCAAGTTCTTAGACTTATTTTTTTTCAATATTGGTTATGATAAGAAGTCTTAGGTTGAAGGACAGACACCTGACTAAGTCGGGGGGGGGGGGGGTAAACAATTTGTTGTAAACACTGTTAGATGTAAAAACTAATAATAAAAATAATACAAATAAATTTAATAATAATAAATAATTAAATGAATAAAAATAAAAATATAGGTTTGCCTAGAACCGACCCTTCACGTGTAGAACAATTGACTGAATGCAACGCAAATGTTTCCAACCAAATATGCAAGTAAATGCAAATCTCATTTAAGTTGCACTTGAACCACACTTAATTTACACAGGATGAGTAAATTGTGTCGACAGTTGTGTTTACTCAACTATTCACGCATAAAAAACATCTTAGAGAATCCGAGGAAACAAGTGTGGGGCTCCATGTGCACATTTTGAGCAAAAATTTTATTTATTTTTATTTTTATTTTTTTTTTAAATGTAAATCTATAGAAAATTGCTGAGAAATACCTTTGCAGGTAGCCACAATAGAAGCTAGAAAAACAACAGTGTTTCCAGCAGCACATCTCTGAGTGATCTATCCCCCAACTGCTCATTCACATCGTATTATTGTGAAAATAAACACCACACATAAACAACATGAGTCTGAGAGCAGGCAGGTAAATGATGTTTGTGATACAGGCAGAATTCATGAGAGTCATGTCTATTTTTTGTCTTTAATCAGTGTTTTTATGCTTGTAATGAAAATGGCCCTTCGGGGAGACATAACGTCCACTGAACTGAATTGAATTGTTCTTCTCTGCAATCTCTGGCTACCAGACACAGACAGGCCGTTAATAAAAAGGCTATTTGTCAGTCTGTCAGTGCACACTCCTTCAATCAATGAAGACTCGGTGAGTCTGTAAACACGACTGTAGGAGAACACAACCAGGAGTCAACGACACAAAGAGCAGGGAGGTGGAGAAAGATGAGGAACATGGAGTCCAGAGGCCTCTACTGCTACAGCAAAGCTCTGGAGCAAATCAGGTAACAGGGCTGTGGCTAAGCCACGCCCTCAATCACAGACGGACCAATTACAGCAAGAATCTGCTCCACAATACAGACCTTATTTATGGCAGAAACAAGAAAGTCGATGCCCACCATTCTTTTTTATGTGTGTCTTCTGGTTTCGGGTCAGAAGCTAAAGGTAGCTTCACGCAGGACAACAACTTTGAAAGAAAACACAGTTTGAATAAGGCTTTAGTGGAACAGAAACGCTTGTCATTGTCCTACTTGTCATACTGAAAGTCTGACGTTCAAAAATAAGGTCTATACCCATGGTTCTCAAACTGTGATACACGTATCGCCAGTGGTACGCGAGCTTCCTCTGGTGGTACTTGGAGGAAAATAAGAAATACTGTTCTACCAGGGTTTGACCAGAGTGTGTAGAAAATGAACCAAATAACAAAAAAAATTACAATATGCTCTGAAAGAAAGAAATTGTTTTCAAGCAAACAATTCTTTGAAAGTTAGCGAATGTTAGCTAATGACTGTTAACATCAAAACCAACTTCAGTGTTGACAAGGACACAATGTTAGCTTAGTGGCTTCTACGTTAATTCTGTTCAAAACATCTGAACACTTCGTGACCCAGTTATGGTTCTGACCGTTTATCACATGATCAGGCTGCGATGCTAAACCTTGTTATCAAAGGTAAAAAAAAAACAACAACACTGCATAAACTTTTCTTCATTAGCTTCACGCTAACCACATGATCTCGTAAAAGCCAAGATTCCACAGAGTTATGTTATAAATGTCTCTTCTTTCTTTGACTAAACGTCGCTGATTCCACGTCAAACACAGCTGGACATTAATTTAGGATGTTTAATCTCTATAACTTTTAGCATTTTCATCCAAAACTAATGTAACTAGGTCAGCTAAGGGGGCGGAGCTCAACCATAGGTCACTTGTCTAAACAGGACGACTGTTTTTGCAATGAAAAAGAGATTTATATTATTTCTGAACCACGAAACAAACGTGACATATCTGAGTTTTGAAATGGAGGGAAGAGCAGATGGATACAGGCCGGGGGGGAGGGGTTGGGAGAAGGGTGAGGGTGTCGTTGGAACAAAATGAGAGAGCAAGAGAGATCCCAGGAAGACTCTCTCTCATAATTAATAAATGAAAGATGTTGTTAGTGCATCTGATCAATAGAGTTGTTAGGGAGAAGGAGCGATTGATTGGGCGACAGGATGAAGGATGGAGGGATGAGGGGATGGAGGTGTGGGGTGAGGAGGGAGAGGAGGTTACGCTTTTTGCTCTTGTGGCTGTTTTGAATTTTCACCCTCATTGAGAACAAAGGAGTCTCCTGAGCCTCATCAGCACTGATAGACACTTAGCACCATCCTGACCTTAATAGGAGGGAGGGAGGGAGGGAGGGAGAGGAGGAGAGGAGGGGAGAAGAGAGGAGAGGAGAGGAGAGGTGGAGAGGAGAGGGGAGGGAGGAGGGGACGAGAGGAGGAGAGGGAGGGAGGAGGAGAGAAGAGAGAGGAGAGGAGAGGGAGGGAGGAGGAGACGAGAGGAGGAGAGGAGGAGAGGGAGGGAGGAGAGGGAGGGAGGAGGAGAGGGAGGGAGGAGGAGAGGGAGGAGAGGAGAGGTGGAGACGAGAGGAGATGAGGAGAGGAGGGGAAGGAGAAGAGGAGAGGGAAGGAGGAGAGGAGGGGAGGGGTAATGTCAAGATAGAGAGAGAGAGATAAAGTAAGAAAAGTAGAAGCAAGAGAAAAGTAAAGGGGGAAAGAACATGAGAATATGGGAACATAGGAAAGAGATGAAGGAAATGAGGAGGAAGAAAAGAGCAACAAGGATGAGAGAGGAGAAAAAAGATAAAAGAAGGAAAAGGGGAAAGAAAGAGTGAAAGAAGATAAGGGAGTGAACAGATTATAGGAGGAATAGAAAAAAAGGATGTGCAAAGTAATGGAAACAGCAAAGGAAGAAGGAATGGAGGAAACATTCCATCCCCCCCCATCACCACTGTGTTTGGACACATGGATAAAAACATTCCACATGAACCGGCCAGGAACGGTTGCATGTGCAACTGATGTGATATTGTGACAGAGTGTGAATATTTGACAGAATTACACCCCAAATGTGTTTGGACTTGGTCACACTGACATTAAAACCACGACCGCCATAACATACAATTATAGAACTCACCTGCTTCAAGCTGTGTCTCAGCCGTGCTGCTGCTTGTGGCCTGACTTGCAGCTGTATTCAAACATACAGTGCATCCACACTGTTAAAACTGCATTTAGTCTGTGTCAAATCAACTTTATTTTGACTGTGACCTACATTTACTATGGCGATATAATAAAAACAGTATTAGCCTCAACAAGAACAATAATAACGGCAGCATTACGTAGCAGTGATATCGGAGACCACAAATAATTGGCTAAACTTACATTGTTCAGTGAAGGTGAAGGTTCCTCTGCAGCAGCTTCCTGAGGTCTCTGCAAGTATTTCCTCGGTGTTTCTGTACAAAAGTAACAGCAGAGTGGATTTATCTATCACTGTAAAGATGGAACTGCAGCAGACAACTTGATGTGTTCAACACAAATTATTATCTTGTTGTGATTATGCAACACTAAAATCAATGAGGTCACTCTTCAGTTTTATAGTTACAGCAGCGACACACAACAGTAGCATTACTAGTTAACTTTGCTTTATTTACACTTAGCTCGCTAGCTAGCATTTTTGATGTTAGAAAAGACGGCATAGCTCTACACTGCGACCTCTTTTCCGCCTCCTCTCTTCTTCTTTTTCTGAAAGCTGACCCTGAGGGCTTTGACGGCCTCTTCACGATGGTAATTGTCTCAAAAAAAATAGACTTCGTCACGTCTGTCAATATCAAACTGCTGCCTGATATGCGCACTGATAAGTCGCCATCTCCCACCTTGTACGGTGCAGGTCAGTTTCAGGCCGGGTCAAACCAAATGACAAACGACGGGGAGGGGGGCAGGTGTTGTTGTTGTCGCTTTTTTTCTTCTGTATTTGTTCATTTTTTATTTTCAAGGCAGAGCACGAGGAAAGGGCGCCTAAATTATAACTATTATTTATTTTATTTTTTTGTTGTTTTCATTTTTTTTGTTGTGAAAAGCGGCGCCCCCTCCGGCAGGTGGCGCCCTAGGCGACCGCCTAGTTCGCCTGGGCCCAGAGCCGGCCCTGCAAGTGGAAGAGAAGACAAAAAGGAGGAGGAGGAGGAGGAGGAGGAGGAGAAGGAGGAGAAGGAGAGAGGAAGAGGAAAGAAGCAAAAAGAGTAAAAGGAAAGAAGAAGAAGATGATGAGAAGGGTCTCTTTCAACTCTAAGGTAAAGGCAGCCATTTTGTGTTTTGCTGCCGACATTTGTTGTGGAGCACAGACTGAAGTTAGCTTAGCTTCTCAAACTTAGCTTCGGATATCTGACGTGTGTTTGTAAAGATTAGCATTGACATCATACGTAAAACAATAAATAAATAAAATGAGTGAAATTTACCATTTAGGAGGAAAATTTTCAAACACGTCATTCCAGAAGTGTGACGAAAATGGCTTCACACAAAATGGCCGTTATTTCCTGTATTCTTTAACTAAATAATCAGAAATCTGATTTTTTTTTTTTTTTTTAACACAAGCAAATAAGTTGGATTCAAACACAGTCTCTCTCTGTGTGTGTGTGTGTGTGTGTGTGTGTGTGTGTGTGTGTGTGAGACGACAACACGACTGTGTGTTTGTCCATTAACAGCTAATAGCAGCTCTGTTTCCCCATTATCACTAATGGATGGAACTCTCTGGACACACACACACACACAGCTCTCTAAAGGTCTCAGCGGACAGGAAGTGAGGGCGTTAGGGCAAACAAGGAAGTGTTTCCCGTGTCTGGTCCGTCTGTATCATGTCACCTTAAACATGTGTGTGTGTGTGTGTGTTGTAATGATGAGATGCAGTCAGGGGAATCCAAAGTGCCTGTTGACTGTTTTAATTGTCTTCTCACCTCTCTTTCCTCCCTCATTCCTCCATCATCCCTTCTTTCTCCCCCCTCTGCTCCCCCCTTCCCTCCACCCCTCCATTCTTCTACCACTCCATCTTTTCTCACTCATCCTCCATTTCTCCATCTAGTCCTCATTTTTGTGTCCCTTCCTTTTCTTGTTTCCCCGGCGTCAATTCCTTTCCTTCCCTCCCTCCCTAACATGCATCCTTTTTTTGACTTTAAAGGGATAGTCCAGTTTCTTTTTGGCCAGTTGCTGCCCTGAGAACCAGAAAGAAAAAAAAATTAACCACTTAACAAAAACTAACCTACTCAAATCTTCAAATTTTCAAGTCTACAATGTTTATAAAACAACTGTTACACAGCCTTTTTTTTTGACAGGAAACTGATGTTTGCGCCACTTTGTGAACCGATTGTTCTCCCACACCAAAGTCCATAGGGAAAATGAGTGATTTTAACATCACAGCACACAGGAGTTGTTGATTCACTGCTGCCTCCATCAGTAAGTTCAAATGTGCTGTTCTGTCATTTCGGCATTAAAAATCCTTCAATCAGATTCACCTCAGTGACACAAACTCACCACACGAGGCAGCAGTAGGCCAGCAGCTCTTGGGTTCCTGCGAGCTAAAACGAGCAATTTTCTCTGTGGACTTTGGTGCTGCAGAGAGAGCGGTTCACAAACTTCAATTTCCTGTTGGAGAAAACTGTCTAACAGCAAATATAAAGCAACAAAAACATTGTTAAGATACTGTGCACCTGGACTGCAGTACTGTATACAATTTAATAATAATTTTCATTTTTATAAGTTTGTCTTGGGAAGAGTGTATGTATTTCCTCACGTTTCATTCCTTCCATTACGTTATCATTACCCACACATGAAAGCAGTGTTCTCATGACTTATGTGTCATGTTCAAAACTTCCTGTGTCAGAAACACAAGTTTATGGGTCACATTTGAAGACAACATTCTGTCACTATCCCAGATGTCCAGATGTCCAGATGTCCATCTGTCTGGGTCTTCTTCTTCTTCGTCACTTATTCTCCTCTTTTTTGACTCAACACACACACAGAAAGAGAGAGAGAGAGTCATGGTTCTTCCAGTTCACTGCTCCTCTCTGTCCAATCAATGCAATATTAATGAGCCACAGCCCGACTGGCTGCACTGAGCACTGGGCACTCAGTGTGTGTGTGTGTGTGAGTGTGTGTGTGTGTGTGTGTGTGTTCCCCTTAGCTAAAGGACAGGCCTCAGGCTAAAACTCTGTCAGTGTCAAGGTCACTCACTCACTCACTCACTCACTCACTCACTCTTTGTGCACCTGCAGTATTTTTTGCTTGACCGTGTTAAAGCTATATTTCAGTTTTTTCAAAGTGAGGCACAGACACGTAGTCGGTGTTTTACATACACATGAGCTGGGAAGCAACAATCAAATAGACTTTTCCAACAGGAAACTCAAGTTTGTGTCACTTTGGCAACTGCTCCCTCACCTGCACCAAAGCACATAGAGGAAATGCAATGATTTTTACATCACAGCACACAGGAGTTGTTGATCCACTGCTACCTCCATCAGTAAGTTTAAATGTATTATTTTGTCACTTCAGTGGTTGAAATCCTTCATTCAGATTTACCTTGGTGGTAGAAACTTATCAAACAAGGCAGGATTACAACAGCAGCTTCTGTGTCCCAGTGACCTAAAATCATTGATTTTCTCTATGGACTTTGGTGTGGGAGAGTGGTTTATGGCTGAGTATGATTTTCTGGAAGCCTATGAATTCAGACAGATGTGTTGTGGTGTTGTGTCCCAATCAGCCTTTAAATGCAACCTCTGAACAAGGTGAGAAAGTGTTAGAATATATATATATATATATATATATATATAAACGTAAAAACGTAAAATTTTGATTCAGCTTGATTACTTGTACATTAAATTATACAAATCCCAGATTTTTGTTCCAAATAAAACCTTGTCAATCACAATCACTTAGGTCATCAGACACAATGATAACAAACTTGTGAACATATTGACAAATGCTGAATGAGAAATCAATATTCTTTCAGTGTATTTTGACTCTGGCATCAGCTCTCTGTCCACTAATACATTTTTGAACCAACTTCTTCACCTTCTGCAGCTTCTCCCTTTTTCACCTTTCATGTTTACAACTTAAAGATTAAAAATATTTTAGGTGTAATGATGAAAACCTTCCTGCCTCTGTCAAACCTTTGTGTCAGAGCAGTGAATGAAAGTGAGGGAATCTTCCTTTCTCTGTCCTTTGTCTTTGTGTCTTTCCACCCCCCCCCCCCTTTGTCTCTGTGCTGTAATCATACCTCTGTCTCCGTCTCTTGTCTCCGTCTCTGTGAGTGTCCACCTCTCCGTCCAGGCTCCGGCCGTATCGATCCGTCCGCTCTCACCAATCTTCAGCCTTAACCAGCTGATGCTCCCGCCGGTCACATCCTGCTCCTGCTCGGCTTCCGTCTTTAATGGAGCTGAGGAATCTGTCGTGCAGGCGATTTACTGCCGTCACTCCACAACCTCGTGTCTCTGCAGACGAGCGCTTTGTTATCACCTGTTGTTTCCCCCTTTTTTTGTTTGTTTGCTTGTCTCGTCCCTTGGTCTGAGGTGAAATGACACAGTGATGTGAGTTTGTGGTTCAGAAGCGGCGGCTTCACAGAATTGACATTTGCCATTTAGCAGGATGAGAATAAATGTCCTCTCCTCCAGCACACGATGGTCCACGTTGTTCTTTTGTCAGTCTGGAGATCGACCGCAGACGTGCACCGACACGTTTTCAACTAAAGTTTCTGTTATTAACTTCAAAATGTTGTTGGAAACGGTTGAACTTTAAAAATCACAACCTCACAGGTGACTGGGCGAACCATTTGTCACCAGCTTCACTCACGGCTGTTTGTTCTCCTTTCAGTTAGTAAAAACCTTCTACACTAACACACTGACCTTCTGATCGTACAAACCTGTTCGTTCACCATTTACAACGAATAATGTCAGTGTTAGTGCCGATAAGACAAAAAGATGATGTTTCAACTGATTTTTGCTCTTCCAATTGACAATCGCGTGTGATGTCACCCATAAGAATTTGAATTCCCACTTTGAAGCCTCGTGATTTGGCCAACCTAGCTCGCTCCTATTGAACATTACCATCTGTCAATCCACTTCTATTCAAACTGACTTCTGGAGTCGCCCCTTAGTGGCTGTTTAATACATTCCTACTTCCTGGTGGAAAAAAATGCAAACTGGAATATTATGTTGACCTTTTATTTAGGGTTTTTGTGCTCTTCACGTGGACCGTTTACCCAAAGCCTGCTCAGTTTTGATTGGTCAAAGTACAGGTGAAAACTAGATGAAACCAGCTTTGAAGTCTAGAAGATTCTTCCACAAATCAGTTGTGTTTGCTGTTTTATCTCACAGTTAAAAAGCCTTTTCTAACAGGAAACTGCAATTGTGTCACTTTCTAAAACCTCTCGCGCTCCTGCACCAAACTCCATTGAGAAAATCAATGATTTTTACATCACAGCACACAGGAGTCGTCGATCCACCGCTGCCTCCATCGGTGAGTTCAAATGTGTTATTCTGTGGCTTGTGTGTGTGAAATGTTTCATTTGGGTTTAGCTTAATGACACAAACTTAATAAACAATGTAGCATTAGACTAGAAACTACTCTGTTTCTGTGAGGTAAAAATAAAGATTTTCTTTATGGGCTTTGGTGCAGAAGAGTAAGCAGTTTACAAACTTAAGTTTCTTGTTGGAAAATGTTGTCTAAAGCAGTAAACATATTGTTAAAATGCCTTAAGCGAACATAGATGCCTGTTTATGTGTTTTACATGTGATTATGGGTCAGCGCTTCTTACCGACACTATAAAAACACGAACTTTCGCTTTAATGAGTTTTAAGAGCCCTACATTAGCTAATTTACTTTTGCAATATCATTGAATTTAAATGGGTTCTTAAGGAAATTGTCACGTAATCAGCTGTTGTCCAGGGGCCCCTCTCAGGTCGTGGGGGGGGCCCCTGTGTGGTGTCTTCTGCTGTGACGCCCCTGCTCTGATGAATAAAACCCAGCGTGATGAGTTTTCCCCTCTCTGTTTATGTGTGAAGACAGCTGACTGTCAATCATTTGAGCTGTGATTACGAGCAGCGTCTCCGGAAGCTTCGCCACAAAACCAATTCACCTCCATCAGCTGCTCATAAACAGTCCATCAATATCTCCTGTGTCCAGAACCCGATCACAACAACTCACGCGCTGTTAGGGAGTCGTTTATCGACGCACGCACGCTGTAAATATGAAATATTTATCATCAAGCAGCTCTCACTTTGAAGACCTGATCAATCGCTTTAGCCTCCGGTGAACAAATCAGGACAGTTAAGAGCGGAATTGTGCCGGCGCCCTGTTCGACACATCAAACGCAACGACGTATTGATCTCGTTTATTTTCAAACGGAGCATAAAACTGATTTGGACACAAGTTTCCTGCTGACTGAGAAGAAGAGTGAGGGGAAATAAAGCCTGTTTCCGCCGTGAGGCCTAGCAGAGGTCAGAGGTCAGGGAAGGCAGGGAGGAGGGCGTGGTGCTTTGCTCATGAGCACTGCAGCAGGGGGGCGGAGCAGATCTAAAAGAATGACAAGAATATGTACTTGGTTACAACTCAATCCTGAGCTTTGTGAAAAAAGTCTGCTCTCATCATCATCATCATCATCATCATCATCTCCATCCTTCTGTCAGAGATGAAGGTGACCTGCGAGGTGTGGTCATGTGACCAACTGAAGGAAAATGGGATGTTTAAAGTAATAATAATAATAATAATCAGATCATAGTGTTTGTTTCAAAGGTCGGTGGTACGACCCAGGCCCAGTTTAGTGAGTATGAAACTGTGTTTACATTTAGGTATGTTTTCATTTGGATAAATCTAACTTGTGATGTATTTCTATAGTTATTAATGCATTGATTTTATTTTTTCCAAAAAAATAGAAAAACAAATAAAAAAATAAAAGAAGAAATATAATTATAGTCACATAAACAAATGCATAAATTAATACAAATAAACATAAAAATGTAATATAAACGCAGGAGTAGTTTTCCTAATTGCTGAACTGTATATTTTTCATTTATTTCATTATTTCACCATCGATTGATTTATACGTAGACATTAAATACAAGCAAGTAAAAAATAAAGTACGAATAAATGTTTAAATATAAAAATGTACTAATAGAGTAAATGAATGTCGTATTACACTAACAGACTGTATTTATTTTTCTTTATTTATGCATCATATTGATTTATGTAAAAATGCATGACTTATTTTCTGCTTTTTTTTCTTCCGAACAATTACGTCTTCACTGAAACCTTTCAAAATAAAGGCATATAAATGCAGTATCCCGTGGAGTTAGTATGTGTTGCGGCACATACAGCATCCCATCCCTCCCTCCTCATCCTCATCCTCATCCTCACTGACTCTGACACAACCAGGCTTGTCGGAGATAAACACACACTGTCCTGGTTTTGATCTCCACTTCGCTCGGCACTTAACATCGACTTCCCTTCCTATTCTCTCTTTAAGCGTCGACGGTGCAGGACTTTGTCCCACGTTTAAGTATGCGCAGATACTTTGTGAGGATTAAAGGGACGTGAGCAGGTTGAAGGCTCTGATGCTGCAGCTGCTGCTGCTGCTGACAGGAAGCTGAGAGGAAGACGATAAACGCAGCACTTTAAACCGTTTGTAGGGATAAAAGATGAGAGTGAGCCGAAATCTGAATTCAGGACGTGTGGCGTTAATTAAAAAAAAAAAAAACCACTGAAGGATGGATTCAAAGTGAGGTTAAAGGACAACGCTGCTGTTTTAGTCTGTTAGTGATAAAATCCTGCATCACTTCATGTGCTTTATGATCGTTTTTAAATTCATGAGGGAAGACATTTTGGTTACCAGCAGGGACACAAGGAAAAACTGATTTAAGATGACATGTATAAAAGGCTCAACTAATACATTCTACATCAGCCAAGTACCTAAAGAGTATGTTCAGTGTTTCATCTCACCGTTAGACTTTTCCTGAAGTTTGTAAACCGCTCACTCTCCCACACCAAAGTCCATAGAAAAAATCAGCGATTTTAGCTCACAGGAGCTGCTGGTCCACTGCTGCATACAGTAAATCTGAATTAAGGATTTTAAACACCAAATTCACAAAATAAGACATCTGAACTTACTGATGGAGGCAGCAGTGGATCAACATCTCCTGTGTGCTGTGATGTAAAATCGATGATTTTCTCTATGGACTTTGGTGCAGCAGAGTAAAGGGTTTACATACGTCCTTTTTTTTTTCCTGGTGTCCCCACTTGCATGGTTTCACTGAGCTCACCCCGAGCACCGCTGACTTCCTCTCAGCACAGGAAGCTCACAGAGCACAGTCACATGTACATGTATGTAACACAGTGACTACATATAATAACCTGATTAAAACAACGCTTAGAAAATCCTGAAGTGTCCCTTTAATGTGGCTGCAGACTTAGGCTACAGTGTGACTTCAGGTCCTCACAAGGACAGATGTACAGATGGGTGGTTCCCATCACACACACACACACACATGGATGTGGTAACAGTGTGATGAGCAGAGCAGGGGTCAGAGGTCAGAGTCCCAGAGGGTCGGAAGACACGTGTGGAGGCGGGACAGTCTAAATAGCTGGCAGTGTGTGTGTGTGTGTGTGTGTGACTGAGGCAGATGACCTCACACACACACACACACGTTTGCACTTCTATCAAAGTGAGGACCCTCATAAACATAATACATTCTCCAGCCCCTTACCCTAACCTTAACCATCACAACTAGATGCCTAACCCTAACCCTAACCTAAACCCAATTCTAACCCTAACCCTAAAACCAAGTCTTAACCCTGAAAAAAGTGAGGACCAGCCAAAATGTCTTCACTTTGTAGGTGTTTATACGATTTTTGGTCCTCACTCCGCAGCAAGTACAAGAACACACACACACTCTCCTCTGTTTGTGTGTTATCATCATTCTCTTGCAGTAATTAATCAAAACTTACTTGTTTTTCATTCTATTGTTGTATTAAATCCTTACATATTGTTATTTTCTACTTTGTCTGTACAGTTGTGTATATTTTTCTTCTCGGGGACAAACATTGATGTACTTTTTTATATTTTTTTGTTCTTGTTCTTGTTCTTGTTGTTAAACAGCCTTTTTCCGACAATGAATTGACATTTGTGTCATTTTGTGAAACACTCGCTCTCCCGCACCAAAGTCCATAGAGAAAATCAGCAATTTTAACATCACAGCACACAGGAGTGGTTGAGCCACTGCTGCCTCCTTTAGTGAGTTCAATTTGGTTATTTTGTGACTTCTGTTTTTAAAATCCTTCATTCAGATTTACCTCAGTGACACAAACTGACCAAACATGACAGCAGTTTGGGGAAAATGTGAGCTAAAAACATTGATTTTCTCTATGGACTTTGGTTTGGGAGAGTGAGAGGTTTACAAAGTGACACAAACTTGATTTGATCACGATCAGCATGATTTTAAATCAGTCCCTGCTCGCAGCCGTGTTCTCACTGACAACCGCTCTTCAAAAGACATTTAACTTTAAAACATGGACTCACCCCTTAATTAGTTCAGGACAGAATTTAAAAAGACTTTACTTGATTTTCTGGCTCTTCGGTTGTTCTTTCCTCTTAGAAAGTTTTGGATAAAACTACTTAACATATCAAAATCCATCACACATGCCTGCATTATTGTTGGGTGAAGACAAATAAAGAAAAGGCGACATTTCTTCTTCCTGCGTTTGATGGAGAGAGAGTGAAGCTGTGAAGCGTCTGCAGGAGGAGAAATAAACGCCACAGGAGTGAAGAAAGTGAAGATGAACTTTTCCTCTCAGTGAATAACCAGGTCATTCCACCGCGAGCTGCAGCTCCAGATCCTCGTCAGGAGCTTTGAGAAGCGCTCGATGCAGAAAAACCTTCACGCCGCCTGATGAAAGGAATTAAGAGAAGCAGCAGAGGGAAGGACGAAGGAACGCCGCCGAAAATTTACTGCATAATTAATTATCAATCAATATGTAACATTAGAAGGGTTTTTTTTTATGCTTGGAGTCTCTGGTGATGATCATCTGTGGAGGTTTGGATGAGAAGAGTGAAGGAGGCGCCGTGAGGAGTTCAGCTGAGGGGATTTAATGAATTATATACTTGGGCAACCAGTTGCTGGTTCAAATCCCCACCAGCTGTATTAGTGCTGTTTTACTGCAGATAACAGGCTATGTGATCAGTTTAGAGCTGAGGAACATTGTCCTCATCTCTGCCTCCATTTTAATCTAATTTCACTATACCAGTGTGTGAACTATATGCGAGGAAGAGGAGGAGGATGATGAGAGAGCAGATTATCTTATTGGGATTAAATCTGCCTCCTGTGAAAGGTCCGTAGCTGTATTTTAACACTGGTGATAATGGTGTTACTTTAAGAGCTCAGTATTTTCTCTGTTGGAACTTGGTATAAGGACCACTGCTCTAAATTGACCCCAGCCACAAGGGGGAGCCATATCCAGTGTCAAAATGTCTGCCAAATCAAACATGTGGATCACTGTCACGACCCTATCTGGACCGGAAACCCGATTTGTTCTGCACATATCATAACAGGAAGTACGACAACTTCCTGTTACCGCGTTTGTCTCACGACAGTTGTGGTTACTGCATCGTGCTTTGCAGGAATATTTGTCGAAAGGAAACTTTCCAGACAACGTTTCCCACGCTTTTATAACGACACAAATAAAATATAAAACATGGATTTTATTTCATAAGAGTAATTACTGTAATCTGTAGCCCCGTGTTAGTTTTTTCAATTACCAAGTAATAACACATATAACAAGAAATAACATAAAACGCAGAGTTTATTTCATAAGCATTAAAACGTCATCTAATATATAATTGTATTTAAAATCCCAGAAATAGGCTTATATTGTTTAAATCCTAGAAACTGTCGTAAATTGTTTTGACAGGAAGTTGTCATCCGGTTTCCTGTACAGATCAGGTAATGACCATCACTGAGCAGGTGATCCGCTGTGGCGCCCCCTAGAGAGGGAGGAACCACAAACATACCAGGCAAACATTTTCACTGATGATCATAAAACAACCGTTAGATTTTCACTTAAGCTGAATCCTGGTAATTTGATGTAACTTGACCAGATTACCTCCAGTCCAACGTTTCGTCTCCTGGGACAGTGGGGACGATGGACGCACTTGAAACAACTGAGTCATCGCACTGAGGAACTGTTTTTAACAGGAAGTGGCCTGTCTCGACAGGAAGTAGCCGCACCCCGCACACGTGTAGAACAACTGGTTGTGCAGTGAGATGAACACACATTTAAATGACGAGCAGGCTACAGGTACTCGAAGCTAAGGTGCCTGGCCTAGCTTAGCCTAGCCTAGCTACTGTTACCATGACAACAGAAGCCTGGCCTACACTGATGTTGATGTTATGTTGAGCTTCCAGGAGCAAATTTCCACAAAGTGGAAGGGGAACGTGAGTGTGGAGTTTCCAGTGAAGAGATCCAAACATGCTTCTGTTCTCGCTTTGCTGCGGCTCCCGATTCTGATCTCACCTCGTCAAAACTCTCCCGCTGCTCGAACCTCCGCGTCTTAACAGGCGTTAGTAACCTTAAGCCGGCGCTAAGCCGCAGCGAGGCCCGACACTGAATTGATAATTGAAAAGCAAAGCAGCCGTGATTAATTTTTGGACAGTGTTGTGGTTTTAAATGTGAGAAACGAGGCCGTATCTCGGCTCGGGTTCGGATCTCCGGGGGGGTTTAACGCCCACCTGAGGGAGAAGAGCGGAGCTTCTCTGACTCCACGTCGATACTGTTCTTCCCTCCAGCTGAGCAGAATCACAGCCGCCTCGTCCCTCCTCATCCTCATCCTCACTGACTCTGACTCAACCAGGCTTGTCGGAGATAAACACACACTGTCCTGGTTTTGATCTCCACTTCGCTCGGCACTTAACATCGACTTCCCTTCCTATTCTCTCTTTAAGCGTCGACGGTGCAGGACTTTGTCCCACGTTTAAGTATGCGCAGATACTTTGTGAGGATTAAAGGGACGTGAGCAGGTTGAAGGCTCTGATGCTGCAGCTGCTGCTGCTGCTGACAGGAAGCTGAGAGGAAGACGATAAACGCAGCACTTTAAACCGTTTGTAGGGATAAAAGATGAGCGTGAGCTGACGTTTTAATGACAGGATGGACTTTAAAAGACACCAACAAATCCTCAAAATTACAGTGGAGTAAAGCAGAAAACGTTTCCATGTAAAGGTCCAGTGCGTAACATTTAGGAGGGTCTATGTGAAGAAAGGTCTGGGTCGGGACCCACAGATGGGTCGCAGGAGATTTTGTTTGGGTCTTAAATAAAGTTACAGAATTTTCCCAAACTTTTTGTTAAAATGTATAATTATGGACTCTTTTCCACCATAAGAACTTTTCTCATTTAGTCAGGTAATAAAAAAAAAAAAAAACCTTGGTGCATTTCCACCAAAATTACCTGGTAAATATTACCCTGGTAAACGCTTTAACCGGGTAAAATTAGTACCAACTCACTTTGGAGGGGCGGGGCTGTGTGGAACACATCTGGCAGCAGTTGTTGTGACTTTTATTCAGACCCTCTAGTTACTCTTTTTTTTAAAAAGCCACTAGCGACTTTTGGAGACTATTTAGACTAACCCTTGTTCTAAAGATCTTTGAACAACGGACAGAACGAACAAGCGAATGATTCCGATGCGACACAGCATCTGATGCACATTAAGCTAAACAAAAAACTACACAGATTACCAGGAACTTCTTTACCCGGGTAAATAAGTTCTTGGGAATAAGGATTCCTGGTAATTTTGGTGGAAAATGGGCTTATGTTTAACATAACATGTAAAAAAAAATAACTAATAAAGATATGAATGTAAATTAGTCACTACATTCTGCAAAAATAAGCTTTTTGTCACAGTTTATATTGTGATTTACATTGTTGTGATTGTTTACCATGTTTAAAAAGTGGATCCCCAGATAGAAAGCCGAAGAAAAACTGAAATAAATTAGCCATAAATATGTTTCTATATGCGTATAAGAACTTAAAAATAATATTGGTTTGGTTTTCATAGCGTTAAAATCCACTTTTACCAAGGGTCTTGTTTTACAGAGGCCGCCATCTTGTGCTGCCATGTCGCTACACCAGCCAGAGCGCGACTTTCACGTTTTAAAGCGGAGACATGTTACGCAGACGAAGCACAACATCGTCTTCTGCCACACAAAGGCCACTACAGGAGCTGCAATCTACTCTCTCACCAGCAGATGTCACTCATTTTTATATTTCAAATCGTGTACAACTTGTGTTAGCATGTACAGCTACATCTGCCTCATTTAAAGTCAATAAACATAAGAAATAAGTAATAATCAATAACTCACCGTGGGTGGCTTTAATAGCCTGTGAGATGCGTTCAATGTCCTGCGGAAAAACTATATTTTTACATGTTATAGGTCTATTTATTACATTTTTAAAAAAGAAATTACCAAAAAAAAGTAGTTAAATTCAGTCTATTTTACTTTATAGTTCATTAAAAGAACATCCTGTAACCATGGCAACTGACTAGTGTGAACAGAGGAGTGTGCCCTCTGGTGGTGAGGGAAGAAGTACACGCTTTCACCTGTATTGATAAGCAGATATATATTGATAAATTCATAAAGACACTCACCCCCAGGGATGGATGGATGGATGGATGGATGGATGGAGGTGTGAAAGTGAAGCCATGATGACCCTGATGACATCACTGTAAAAAAAAAAAGAAAATAATCTCGCGCTCCGGCTCTGATGCTTCCTGTTGAAAAATGGAGATTCAGTGTTTTCAGCCACTGACAACACAAACGTGTGCATTTAATAAAAAAAGCATTTTGAATTTCAGAGTCCGCAACTGAAGCTTTTATTAAACCGTCTCTCCTCGGTTGTCGACTCTGACACAGATGAGGAATAAAGAGGAGCAGTTTTCTTCTAATTTGTCACATTCCATATTATAACATTTATTTATTCATTTCGACAATAAAAACTCACTAAAACTGAGGAACAGTGAGTTAAACAACATGTAAACCTTTAAATTTAACATGTAACAACATAATTCATGTTAGTTATTTTAATTTAAAGAGTCAAACTGAATGATTTTTTTTTTTTATTAAAAGCTGGAAGAAAAGTCTCATGTAAACGCAGCGTGATGTTTGTTGCTGAGGAGAGAAACTACACCTGGTTAAATCCCTGATGACATGTTTTCTATTTTGTCCTCCTCCCCCCCCAAACTTTCTCCCTCCCCCACGGTGAGATTGTATCGATTATAAACAAGCGCAGATCTTTTGATAATCTTTTTATCTTGTAGAGAGAAAACGAAAAAATAAAAAAATAAAATTCCCCCGCAGCTGAAACACAAGAACTTTTGGGAACATCAATAATAAATAAACACGACGGAGAAACTTTCACCACAGAAACTTCAGCAAACACGCACGCACGCACACACACCTGAGATTCTGATTAATTTCACAATAAAAGCTGGAAAGGAAAAAGAAAATGGGAAAACTTTGGTGATGGATGCAAACGAGTTCAGAAGAAACAGATAAATATGAAAAAAGAGGGGATTCGTGTCTTTTAGGGGGAAGGAGAAGAAAAATGGGAGAGAAAGATGTGAGAGGACAGGACCTATTGATCAGCCCTGCTATTAAAGGGACAGTTCCACTTAGGTGAAATGTCGTACAAGCACAGGGCAGAGAAGAAAGAACACAAGCAAAAGGTAAATGTTGGCACTAAACAAAAAGACTCGGCTGATGAACTGTCCACCAGCTAAAGTGTGTGATAATCATAGGAATGTGTCTCACTGTTGGATAACAAAAGCATCCTCTCACTCTCCCACACCAAACTCCATAGAGAAACTTATTGTTTTTAGCTCAATCGAACACAGGCGCGGTCCACTGCTGCCTCGTGTGGTCAGCTTGTGTCACTGAAGAAAATCCAAACAAAGGACGTCACAAAATGACACATTTGAATTTAGAGCAGTGGATAAACAGCTTTTGGGTGCTGTGATGGAAAAATTGTCAAATTTCTCAATAGAGTTTGGAATGGGAGAAAAGGCGCTTCAGTTTCCTGAGTAAAATAAGTCGTGCTGATGGAGCCTCTATGAGATTAGCCTTTTTGTTAACAACTGCTTGACAACATAGAGATCTCACATGTTCGGGAAACACTGATGTACAGACAAAACACACTTAAAAAAGGGAATCTGAACTATCCCTTTAATAATAGATGCGTTCTTCCAGCAGCTGGAATCAAACAGGTTTTGAGTGAATTAACGTAATGAGACGCTTTTCTGATCAGAATCGTCAGAATGGATCTCTTTCATCTCTTTGACCTGGTTTTTCATCGCGAAACTCAACGTCTGCAAGTCTTTAACATTAAAGAAGTGAAGAACGTAACCATTGAATGGTGAGCTGCGATTAAAGCCGAATGCGCTCACCCATTCACTTTTAACTTTAGAAGAAAAACAATCAAAAGTGAAGAAATGAAAGCTCACTTTATCATTTATAAATGTCCCGCTGTCTTTGAGCCAAGTGTACATTTGATTAAATACAGTTAAATCTTTTATTTTTCCCTTTTAGCTTTTTTAAAATTTTTCGTGTGTGGCTAAAAAAAAAACCAAAAAACCTGACGACTAAGAACAAGTTTTTCATGAACGTTCAGAATCTGTGGGACCAACGAGGGTGAGGCAGGAGACGAGGGAGACACGGGGGGGGGAGGACTCTCCTTCAGGGATAATAAGGAACATAAAATAAATATATCAAATATGAATAAAAATAGTGTATAAAATAATTTTTCTAAGAGTGTGAGAGAAAAGAATTCAGCTTCATGATTTACCCACCTGTGGTACAGTCCGATGTCCTGTAGGGGGCGACCTGTCAGGATGGTTTATTTATGTCGCTCCACGGAAACAAGAGGAAACTCCAAGTTTACGTGACATTTTTAAGCCCGAAATGTAGAATTCAAGTACAAAGTATTAGTTCCAGCTAATAATAATAATAATAATAATAATAATAATAAAAAAGACATATTTTTGACACCTGACGTCTAATTTTTTTTTTTTATCTTTATTGGACACAAACAACACATTTCTTATGATACACAATAGATTTAATCTGCTTTGTTACACTGAGGGAAGCCTGTATACATGCACTACAACACACACACACACACACACTTAAATATCGTCACTGTGTCTCTATACAATAAATACTGAATCACATCAAAGGCTAAATTAATATGAAAAGAAAAATCTGTTTACATTAAGAATGAAATTCAGAGGCGAGCTGACTCACTGTGTACGGAGGACCGACCCTGCCAAAATTTAAAATAAAGAACTAAACGACAAATAAATTAATACTTGTATATTTCTATTTATTTATGACTCTATTTCTTAATTTACTAAAATGGTTTGTGTTTTTCTGCATTGATTTATTTTGTCAGAAAATATTTTTCCGTAGAGATAAATCAATAAATAAAAAGATTTGAAATATGTAAAAAAAAAACAGAAACAAACAAGTGTAGAAACAAATGAATGAATGAGCCGTTCTTCGACTACCTAATTATGTCAATAATTCATGTTTTCGTTCATTTACTTGTACATTTGTTCATGACTTTTTCCCCTTTTATCATTTGTAGTTTAGACAGTTTTGGTTCTCCATACAACAGACTTTTTAAAAAAGTTCAACAAACTTAAAAATATGTACTTCAGTAGGTTAACAACCAAACGAATTAAGTTAATTTAAACTAAAGTTACGTGAAGTTTTAGCTTGAATGAACTTAATTCATCTAGTTTTTACCAGCTGAAGTAATTTTTTTTGAAGGTTTGTCGACCATTTTTTTGTCTTTCAGTGTTTTTAAAGTGTGAGAAACTAAAGAAGCTTCACATGGAAGAAGAAAAGATAAAGACTAAAATCCTTCTTTACACGTTTTCTTTGATTAGAAGCTGAAAACCTACGATATTTTCACCTCCTGAAGAAAAACCACATGTATTTTGTTCTCTTTTCCGGCTGAATAACCTCATCTTCCTCTCTTATTTACTCTTCCTCTCCTCCTCCTCCTCCTCCCTCACTCCTCTTCTCTTCTCACCCTCTTCTCCTCTCGCCCCCTGAGACGCGTCCAAAAACATATTTTCCCAAAACTGTTAAGAGCCGAAGAGGAAACGTGAAATCAAGACGTCAAAGCGTGAAAAGCTCTGACACACTCGGGTTTACAGGTGTGTGACAGAGGAGGAGGAGGAGGAGGAGGAAGAGGAGGAGGAGGAGGAGAAGAGAGGAGGAAGAGGAGAAGGAAGAAGAGGAGGACAGGAGAGGAGAGGAGGAGGAGGAGAAGGAAGAAGAGGAGGAGGAGGAGGAGGAGAAGAGAGGAGGAAGAGGAGGAGAAGGAGGAGAGGAGAGGAGGAGAAGAGAGGAAGAAGAGTAGGAAGATGAGAGGAGAAGGAGGAAGAGCAGAAGGAGGAAGAGGAAGAGGAAGAGAAGGAGGAAGTGGAGGAGGAAGAGGAGAAGAAAGGAAGAAGAGTACAAAGATGAAAGGAGGAGGAAGAGGTGAAGGAGGAAGAGGAGGAGAGGAGAGGAGAAGAAGAGAGGAGGAAGAGGAGAAGGAGGAAGAGGAGGAGAGGAGAGGAGAGGAGGAGGAGAAGGAGGAAGTGGAGGAGGAAGAGGAGAAGAAAGGAAGAAGAGTACGAAGATGAAAGGAGGAGGAGGAGGAAGAGGAGAAGGAAGAGAAGGAGGAGGTAGAGAAGGAGGAGAGGAGAGGAGGAGGAGGAAGAAGAAAGAGGAAGGAGAAGGGAAGTAAAGGAACAGAGGAGAGGAGGGAAGAGAGGAAGAGGATGATGAGTGATGAGGAGAGGTGAGAGGAGGAGGAGAAATGAAGGAGGCGTTTTTAAACCTAAACTCTTCAATCATCAGAGAAAAACTATTGATAAATGATCGATTATGAGAATCAGAGGTGATGATGATGATTATGATGATGATGATGATGATCCTCTGTGTGAAATAAAACATTTTAAATAAAGTTAAATGTTCACAAACACGTCTGTACCTTCACATGATGAGGCTCACAGTCACATGACTGAAGACACATGGATGTCTGTCCTCCTGATTGACCTCATGTCTCTCGCCTGTCCAAATAAAGGCATAATGCCAAAAACATGTAACGTGTAGTTTTTCTGCAAAGACTTGGGTCAAGTTTCTGTCCTTCGCTCCCAAACAAACTCTTTATTAGCGAGAGCAGAAAAATATTTGTTGCGTCAAAAACACGCAGCAAAATAAATCCATCGACTCAGCACGATTTCAAAATAAACCTCGTCAGCATCAAACTTAGCGTAGAATAAATCTGAGGTCGACGGAAGCAGCTGAGACGATTCACGATTTTATCATGCTAAAACAAACACATAATTAGTTTTGAATTTACCTTGTAGTAAATGCTAAGCTAGCTCGCCAACATACAGTCCGGATGATTTATTTTGAAATATCACAAACGGGGAGGAGCCTGGATCTTTCCACTCATTCCAGAACTTTGTAGTTTATAATGATCCGATTTATAATTTTTGATTTTCACTTAAAAATTTTCACTTTAAAAAAAAAAAAAAAATATTTAAATTTATTTTGGTGTTTAAAGACTGAGTGAAACTTTCAACGTATGCAAGTCTGCAAAACACCGCTATGGTCAACGTGACGTAAATGTCGTCACCCGTTAACAGTTTGCACAAACCCTGAAAAAACAAAAAAAAATTCGTAAACCCTTGAACTGAGAATGGAACCGCAAACGTGTGCGCGTACAGTATGGAGCAATCTTTAAAGTATACGATTGTCACGATATGATCTTTCATTATTTTGGTCAGGATAACTGCGACATCACCATCTTGAGCCGGGACTCAAAATGGCCGCCGCAACAGAGGTGTTAAGTGACAAACGGCAGAAACGGCAAATAAATAGGAATGACGTAAGAAGACGTACACGACTAAAAACCAACGACTGAGTTTAAAAATGTAAACGAGCCTCTGATCGCACAACATCGTGAACTTTGACCTAAGATTAATCGCTTTTGTGAGACGGTGAAAACACCACGAAACTACGAGACCGAAGAGGGCGGTGCAGGTCTGTCACGCGTACGAGGGCGGGAGGGGGGCGGAGCCACGGACACCGACGGGGTTTTAGACCATGAAGCGGTGCTCTTTGCCGTCGTGTGCCATCAGGATGACGTTGCGGTTGGACGTCCAGATCAGGCGGGCGAGCTTCAGGTGGTTCTGGGAGCCCGGCGACGCCGGCTGCACCGGGGGAACCTGGTACGTCTTGATGCAGCGGAGCTGAGGAGCCGAGTTCAGCATCCCGATGCTGCCGAGCAGACTGGTGTTCATCTGAGGAGCACGAACAAGACAAACGCACACTTTAACAACTTAAATTAAGCGCACGCGCAGTCCGGGCCGACTGCACTGTGAGCGGGCCCTGTGCAGAGAACATGGCTGCCGGTGAGGACACAAGGAGACACTGAGCTGAAGTCGATATGTGAAGAATATGTTCACAACTTTGTCTCACTGTTAGACAAACCTTTCCAACAGGAAACTGACATTTTTCCAAACAGGTCACCTCCCTGCACCAAAGTCCATAGGGAAAATCATCAATTTAATACCACAGCAAACAGGAGGTGCTGATCCACCGCTGGCTCCATCAGTAAGTTCAAACTTGTTATTTTGCGACGTCGGTGTTTGAAATCGTTCGTTCAGATTTACTTCAGTGACACAAACTGACCACACGAGGCAGCAGTGGACCAGCAGCTCCTGTGTCCCCGTGAGCTTAAATCACTGATTTTCGCTATGGCATTTTGTATGGGCGAGTGAGCGACACAAACTTCGGTTTTCCGTCCTGTTTTCTTGTCTTGGCCTTGTATTTGGCACTGAATCATGATGCTGGTTAGTCTTAATGATATTCTAGAGGAAGATTTTTCTCTCTCTGGAGATTTAACCTGTTTTCTTCAGTCTCGGTGACGACGACAGAGCCTGAAACTGGACACAGCTCTGGCATGTGTGTGTGTGTGTGTGTAGGAAAAACACAGTGAGTATCATTTCCTGAGACGACACTGCCCCTCCCTCACACACACGCACCGACAGAGCGTCTGCCAGCTCATTACCACAGCAGCCGTCTTGCCGGCGTGCTCACAGTGGTTTATGCTTACAGTAATGCCATTAGTGTGTGTGTGTGTGTGTGTGTGTGTGTGTGTGTGTGTGTGTGTGTGTTTGAGTATGTCTGCAGACAGTCGTGTCAGAGGTCGTCAAGACCTTTCATTCAAAATAACAGTTCTGGGAAGACGCCAGTTGAAGCCACTCTGAACGTATGCACATGTACTGTACACATTAAATGAAATTAAATGCAATTAAAAAAAAATAATAATGCACTAAAAGTTTTGTCAATCATCTGTAAAACACTTTGAATTGCATTTGATTTGTTAAAAAAAAAGTGATATTTAAATAAAGCTTGATACATCACAGGCCTTTTATCCAAAGTAAATAGTGTCACTTACCTGCCAGAAGGAGATGTGGCTGTCAGCGTTGGAGTACGTTGCTAGGTAACGACCGTCGGGGGCGAACGACACGGCGGTGATCGGACCTTTGTGACCGTGGATGTTCTGCAGAGACAGAGAGAGAGAAAAAGAGAGGTGGAGGAAAATTTTTTAAAAAATTTAACGCCACTTGTGCAAACTTTATTTGATTTTACATGAGTGAGTGAGTCTGACAACTGAGGAGTTACAGACAAAAGCAGTGAAGAGAATTCAGTCACATTAATGACAATATGTCAGTTAATATAGAATTCATAAAAAATCTTTCTTCTTCTGGGACAAACTCCCAGAAGAGTGCAGATCTGTTACATCACTTCATTCTTTTAAATCCAGCCTGAAAACCTACCTGTTTGCCACTGCGTTATATAAATAGAAATGAAATCATCATATCTGCTGCATCTCAGCCGTAACTGCAACTTTTAGTCTTTTAAGCTCTTTTCTCTTTCTTTTACCTTTCTATTTAAATGTTTCAATGCCTTTTATATCTGTAATGCTGCTGCTGTATTTCCCTTTTTTTTTTATTGTAAAGCACTTTGAAATGTCTTGATGTTGAAATGTGCTATGTAAATAAAATTGCCTTGTCTTAAAATACAGAACAAGTTATCCAGTGTACTAGTACTACAATTCCCACTAAAACCTTCTAAATATCAAGATAAAGCTCAAAGATTTATAAAGTTTACAGAATACTATACAAACAGTGTGTGTTATGCTGAGGAGACTGAAAGATCTTTACTTTCATTAACGACAATCTGTTGATTATTTTCTTGATTAACTGATTAGTCGTTTGCTCCAAAAAATGTCAAATTGTTTAAAAACATTCATTAAATCTCAAAAAATGTTATGTTCTCAAAAATGGTTCAATTTTTAATGATTTCTCTCTTATGTGGAGCAAATTAGGGAGAAATTTCACCCAACCCTCAATGTTTATTATGTCTCATGCCTTAGTTTAAATTTTGTTATGACATAAAAATGTGCGTGACGCCCTATGAGGTATAATTTCATACGTTTAAACAGCATGAAGCATGTCAGTGATATATTTTAACACAAATAAAATGCAACGAAGAAAATGAGGATAATTTGAAGATTATTCCTCATCAAACACAGAAGCTAAAACTGCTAAATGTTGATTTCAGATCACAACAGAGCTGCAACAACCTCACAATGATCCTGTTATCACCATAATGACAGTAATAATTGTAATATCGACAGGAAAAGTCATTACTTAAACTCATTTTACAACAAAATCGGGAAAAACTTGTGATTAAAATCGTTCAATCAGAGCATTAGGAGGAAATGGCGGCCTTATTTACAACAAGAATTAAAATTAAAATGCACAGAAAGAAGGAAGATCATTCCTCATCAATCACAGAAGCTAAACTGCGACGTTCAAAGACGTGGACGTGGACGAAGAACAAATTCTCCTCGTCGCCGAAATGTCACAGTTTTACGGCAGCGCGGCTCTGATTGGCCTCGACAGTAAGTGTTTGGTTTGGACCAGATAATTCCATCAGATGAGGAGCAGCTCCTGCTCTAACAGATGCTGCCGTTCGCCTCCAGAACTCTGGGGACAAAATCAAGTGACGACGGCGGCCACGTGTAACGCGATAAAGTGTCCCACCAGATGCGGGGTGTGTGAGGCAATAAATGCCCTCTCCCAGAAACCCCCCGCCCCGTCTCCGGCTGCGACTGGGTTTACAAACTCTCACCTCCAGATGAGATTAGCACGCGTCGCCTCTGGCGCTCGCTCACTGAAATAATAACACGTCTGTGGTGATTAAGGCAGAAAAAAATGAAATAAAAATCTCATTTTTTTTTTTTTTTTTTTTTTTTTTAAATTCGCTCTCTCCCTCCTCCTTTTGGTTTGCAGACTATTAGATTCCAGCAGTGTTGGTGGAGAAAGTCCACCCTTCACCTCCTAATGAATCCATTCATTTTCTTTTCCTTCACCTCCGTCAGCCACTCTCTCTCTCTCTCGCAGGTTATTTTCTTTTTTGACGAGATCCCAAATCACATTTGCCATCGCTGCTGCTCTTCAAGGTAAAACAATCAAACAGCAGAAAGAGTGGACACAGATATTCGTCAACGACCACATGGGCTATCATTTTAACCACATTTTAACCCATATGTACGAAAGAGCGACATCTAATGGTGAGACTGCAGACTGCAGGAAACAGGCTGTTCACACCTCCATTTTCCAAGTCCCGATTTCTCCTTCCATTTCTTTGTTTCTACGTTGGTTTTATGTGGGTGGATCCGTTTCTGAGTAGTAACGTTGCGCTCCAGTTGTAGTCAGAAGTCGAAATTTCCAAGTTCCTTGGTGAAAGTTTTAACTGCAGCGCCCCCTCAAGTCTCATTTCCAATTTAGAAAGTTGAAGCAACCTCAATTATGCCGACATGGGATTCCAAGTTCGCTATTTTACCGCTAATTGCACATCTGTCATATTTCTTTCACAGTAAATCAGTCGTATAGATAGTATTGTTACATTTTAATGATGCTACACTGTTTGTGCGCGCAAAATACCACGTAGAGCGTTTTAATCGACCGGTACTGCTAAAATGCTAGCTCAAGATACGTTCACGCCACTGGATTTGGATTTCTTCCGACTTCTCCTAGTTCCAAACCTCTGACGTTAATGGAACGCAGCGCAAAATGAAAAACACAGACTCTTTTTGGCCCTTTCAGGTTGCTGTGTAAACATGGTGGCACAAGATGGGAGTAAAGCAAGGCCCTTGCCTAAAGTACACATAAAAAGTCTCATTCTAAGGTTATAAAAATGTAATTTTTAATTTCAAAGTGATTTAAACACTTACACAAACACACTTTTAGGTAGTATATTCAAATCTCTGCCAATAGATCCTCCTACATTTTACACTGATGCATTTTACACAATGACACATTTTTTATCTGTGCCAGGTATCTTTGAAATTTTAAGCAGAAAATAAGTAGAGGGTTTAAAATCTTCAACAGCTTTCTATCTCAAGTGTTTAACTAAAGTAATTAATATAACACTATAGCATGATGGGAAAAATGAATGGCAATTTCAACTGACAACACAACAGATTATCCAAAAACTATCATCATAGTTATAACAAGAATATTTCAACTTGGACAGAAAAACTTGACCATGACTCAAAATAATTATACTAATTTTAATATAAAGACTGTAATTTAACTGTTTAATTTATTTAATTGTATTTAACTATCAACTTACGATTTTAAAAAAAATCAGGAAAAAAAAAAACTATCATCCAATCACAACACAAGGAGGAAACAATGACCATATTTACAACATATTAAAGAATATTAAAGAAAAAAATGAAATATTGATGTTTTCATACACATTGTGTTCTTGTATTTGTTACCACTTAAGGACCTTTTTCTGTCAAACACTGACCCTGTAAGGACCAGTAGTCCTCATGGAGACCAAAACCTGGTGCTAATGAGGCAGAACCTCATTGCTGAGGAGCTGGTTACGTTTAGGACTAAGATTTGAATTATGAATGGTTAAGGTTGGACATTAAGTGGTTTTGGTTTAGGTTAGGGATAAGGATTTGTTTAGACAGTTCAAATGAATGGAAGTCAACGGAGTGTCCTCCGATGTGTGTGTGCATGTGTGTGTGTGTGTGTCATGGTGGACTGCCTACCAAATCAATCAGCCTATCAGAGAGCAGTGAAGCACACTGAAACCATTTACAGCACTCTGTACTTCAATACACCTGACGCCTGGGGACTCCAGGGTGTGTGTGTGTGTGTGTGTCCCATCTAGCCCCTCCCCCATGACTGACAGCTCATAAGCCCCACCTCCTCCACTCCAATTTTTTTTTTTTCCATCATTCTTCACAGTTTGTGTGTCCAGTTATTGGATGATGTTGCTGCAATCATTAAATGCACACATTTCATACATTGAGCAGCATCGTTGGATCAGGATTGGCTCATCACAAGCATGAGCCAATCCTGGAGCAGATCCTGGCTGTGTGTGTGTGAGCATGAAGAGTCACACATCATCAACAAACATGATCACCTTGTACTTCTGGTCACTGCAAGTCACAGTGACCTCAGTGGCCTCTAGCAGGTGTTGTTGGTATCGAAGCAGGGCGCAGCTAATGACTGCAGTGACACACACACACACACAAACACAGCTTTCAGACTTGCACTGAAGTCCAGACATGTTCCAGTCAGAAAACAAAGTCTGAAGACAGAATGCACCAAACTCCATAGAGAAAATCAGCGATTTTAGCTCACTGGGACACAGGAGCTGCTGTTCTACTGCTGCCTCATGTGGTCAGTTTTGTCACTTCAGTAAATCAAAATGAAGAATTTCAAACAGAGAAGTCACAAAATGATACATCTGAGATTGCTAATGGAGACAGCAGTGGATCAAACTCTCCTGTGCACTGTGATGTAAAAAAATGCTGATTTTCTGAATGGTTTTTGGTATGGGAGAGAGATGGCAATTTACAAATTGACAAAAACCTCCACTTCACAGGCAACAAAGGCTGTTTAACAGCAAAATGAACGCATTCTTAAGGTATTGTAGGCTTAATGTGATTAAAGATGATTTTCCTCGTGTCCCCACCGGCAGCCATATATTCACTGAGTAAGCTGGTTCTCGGCGCAGGGGTCAGTGACCCACTTAAATACACTTCATAAAAACTGAACTATCCCTTTAAGTGTAGGTGATTCTTCAGCATGCCCTTGAGCTCCACTTGCTTTGCTTATTATGGGATGTGGAGAGGGGGGTGCTCGACCTCCCCCCAACAACCCCACCCGAGGCGAAGCTACACCTTCACATAACAGAGCGATTCCTCCAGTTTCAGTGGAAACAGATGCAGACGGAGAGAAAGATCATTCAGATTGTTTCTTTGTGTTCAATTAGTGGATTCAGTGGAGTCTGTTAAAGAAGCAGAGCGAGCAGCTGGACACACACACACACACAGAGCCGACAAAGGACTGTTCATGGAGGCTGATCAAAGCTGTGGCAGATGGTCATGCAGGGACAAGCTAGTTACAGTTGGACACACACGCGCACACTTTATATGCAAAAACTGTCATGTCATCCCCTTACTCTCCTCTTGGTGCTGTCTATTTTCCTTCCTTCCTTCCTGCTTTTCCTTTTCTGCCAGTCTAATCTGTAATCTGTGTTTGAACAACAGTGTCAGACTGATAAATAGTTTGGGCTGTTTGGAAAAACATGATTTACCTAATCTTCTGATCATGACATTTTTTTTTGTCCTCAGAATCAATAAATTCTGCCAAGATTCAAAATTTCTTTGACAAAGCTTATTTATTTATTTATTATTATTTTTTATTTTATTAAAAATGTTATTTCTAAAAATCCTGCATTAGCCATTAGCTTCACTGATTTCGAATTCAGCCCCAGAAAAACCCAGGTCAACATCTAATGTCACGGAACAGACTTAAAAACAAACAGAGAGAGCTTCCACAAATGTACTTCTATTCTTTTTTTTATCCATCTATTTTTCATTTACTGATTTATTAATTTTTGAGAGAGAGAGAGAGAGATTTATTGATTGAAATGTGTTTAAACTCAATCCAGACTGAAAGCTGGCGTTTTTAAAGTCAATCACAGATCAATAAATATCTAATAGAAGTGGTTATGAAGAGGTGTCTTTGATATGGATCAGAAACTGTAAATCAAGATGATGATGATGATGATGACATGTCTCCATTTCTATTATCTGTATGAATGATGATGTCACTGGGTTAAACTCTGTTACATCCAATCAACCAATCAGGAGTAATAATGTGCTCCAGTTGTACTTTAAGATGGGAATTTCCTGGTCATGACTGTAATTCCACATCTCTAACTTGTTTGACCTGAGATTATAATTCAAGATGGCTGCTCCAAGTGTCAACAGTGAAGGGAGGGAAAAAATCCAAACTAACCAAAACCTAAAACAGGCACAATCCTTCGAATAAACATGGTGGTTTTTAGCATCACTGTTGAAAGGAATCATTGTGAATGGTTACACACACACACACACAAAGACATTATCTATTAAATGTTAATTACTGCAAATAAAACACAAAGGAAAAGCTCCTCCTGTCTTAACCCTGTGTCCACACACGCACACACAGGGTGAACAGAGGCCAGTGCTGTTATCAGATATAAATGAACCCCTTCACCAGACTCGACTGCTCAGGTTACTCCCAATCAATACACAGCAAATTACCAATACACACACACACACTGCACAATCACACACACACACACTCACTGCACAATCACACACACACACTCACTGCACAATCACACACACACACACTCACTGCACAATCACACACACACACACTCACTGCACAATCACACACATGACCAAACATAAACATGTGCAAAGACAAAACATGATTAAGAGACTCATCACTTCATCATTAATCAGCTACTGAGAGAACAGACAACTGCTCTGCTCCTTCTCTTTGTCTGTGCTTCAAATGTTTGTCTCTTCTTTTTCTCCTTCCCTCTGTCTTTTCTCCTCCTCCTCTGTTATCTCTCCTCTTCTCCTCTGTCCTACTTTCTCCTCTCCTTGACCCTCCTCTCTCCTTACTTTCTTCTTATTACTTTTCTCAGATAAGAATGTATGTATGGATGGATGGATGAATATCTGGATGGATGGATGAATGTTTAGATGGATGAATGTTTAGATGGATGTTTGGATGGAGGGATGAATGTTTTGATGGATTTTTGGGTGAATGTTTGGCTGGATGGATGGTGGATGGATGGATGGATGGATGGATGGATGCTTGGATGGATGGATGATGTTTAATTGGATGGATGAATGTTTTGATGGATGTTTGAATGGAGGGATGAATGTTTGGCTGGATGAATGGATAGATGTTTAAATGGAGGGATGAATGTTTGGCTGGATGGATGGATGATGTTTAATTGGATGGATGAATGTTTTGATGGATGGGTGGATGGATGTTTGGCTGGATGGATGTTTGGGTGGATGGATGTTTGGCTGGATGAATGTTTGGGTGGATGGATGTTTGAATGGATGGATGAATGTTTAGATGGATGTTTGGATGGAGGGATGAATGTTTTGATGGATTTTTGGGTGAATGTTTGGCTGGATGGATGGATGGATGGATGCTTGGATGGATGGATGGATGGATGATGTTTAATTGGATGGATGAATGTTTTGATGGATGGGTGGATGGATGTTTGGCTGGATGGATGTTTGGGTGGATGGATGTTTGAATGGATGGATGAATGTTTTGATGGATTTTTGGGTGAATGTTTGGCTGGATGGATGCTTGGATGGATGTTTGGATGGATGAATGGATGGATGTTTGAATGGAGGGATGAATGTTTGGCTGGATGGATGGATGATGTTTAATTGGATGGATGAATGTTTTGATGGATGGGTGGATGGATGTTTGGCTGGAAGGATGTTTGAATGGAGGGATGAATGTTTGGGTGGATGGATGTTTGAATGGATGGATGAATGTTTTGATGGATGTTTGGGTGAATGTTTGGCTGGATGGATGGATGCTTGGATGGATGGATGCTTGGATGTTTGGATGGATGAATGGATGGATGTTTGAATGGAGGGATGAATGTTTGGCCGGATGGATGGATGTTTAATTGGATGGATGAATGTTTTGATGGATGGGTGGATGGATGTTTGGCTGGATGGATGTTTGAATGGAGGGATGAATGTTTGGGTGGATGGATGTTTGAATGGATGGATGAATGTTTTGATGGATGTTTGGGTGAATGTTTGGCTGGATGGATGCTTGGATGTTTGGATGGATGAATGGATGGATGTTTGAATGGAGGGATGAATGTTTGGCCGGATGGATGGATGTTTAATTGGATGGATGAATGTTTTGATGGATGGGTGGATGGATGTTTGGCTGGATGGATGTTTGAATGGAGGGATGAATGTTTGGGTGGATGGATGTTTGAATGGAGGGATGGATGTTTGGCTGGATGGATGTTTGAATGGATGGATGAATGTTTTGATGGATTTTTGGGTGAATGTTTGGCTGGATGGATGCTTGGATGGCTGGATGTTTGGATGTTTGGATGGATGAATGGATGGATGTTTGAATGGAGGGATGAATGTTTGGCTGGATGGATGGATGATGTTTAATTGGATGGATGAATGTTTTGATGGATGGGTGGATGGATGCTTGGATGGATGAATGGATGGATGTTTGAATGGAGGGATGAATGTTTGGGTGAATGTTTGGATGTTTGGATGGATGGATGTTTAAATGGATGGTTGAATGTTTGGCTGGATGGATGTTTGGATGGATGGGTGAATGTATCTAATAGCTGTGGATCAGCTGTTCTTGACGTACCTGACATTTTCCAGTACGAACGTCGTAAAGCGCCACTGAACCCTGTCGAGCTCCAACTGCAATGCGATGACTGCGATCGCAGTAACCGACCATGTAGAACCTGAGGAGGAACCACACACACACACACGCGCACACACACACACACACACACACACACGTCAGGACGGAAAAAACAGATTAATGTGTTCACACACACAGACTGAATCGCCCTCAGGTCGAAATCTGTCACCTGTGAGTCGACCTCTGACCTTATACCATCAGTACAGACAGCCTGAGGTCAACTAGCATTAACTCCTCCCACAAGTCTGCCCCCACTGACCTTATAAGGAGAACCGTGGGTGACACATATTTACCTGCAGATTGCAGGGAAACACTCCTGCAGTCCCTTCTTCTTCACCAGAGAACCTTCGATACAGTACATGATGATGTCCATCACCTGAGGAAGAGCCACACACGCACACACACACACACACACACACACACGAGAAACTAAAATATTTACGTGGATCTGTGGAGTATCCTTCATGATTCGTGGCACGTCATGAATTTTTTACCTCGACCAGCAGGTCAACAACGTCTCCGGGCATCTTCTCGATCAGGATGTCAATCACTCGCAGGATCTCAGTCTTGGCTCGGGCCAGAGTGGTGGTGTGAACGTTCTGCTGTGACTGAGAGTTTGCCTGCGCCGCGTTGTACCGATGAACCTGGGAAGCAAAACATGGACATAAGCTTTATGTACCGCTTTATTAGGTACACCTGTTCAACTGCTCCTTAAGGGAGCAGTGCGTAGGATTTAGCAACAGCATTTACAAGAAAATCTCTCACCTCACTCCTCCTATACAAGCTTGTTGATAACCAATTCTGATATGTTGCCTATATCTGATTTATTTTGATGTCTTGCTTACATTGCCTTTAAAAAGTGACCCAAATCTGAAATCCACATTTACACTGTTTGACACTTGGGGAGAAAACTTGAAAAAGGCTGAAGTGTAACTAAACCTCTAAACCACCTTTTTTTCCCCAGGTGTAAACCAGAATATATAGGTATCTGGTAATGTTTTTGATGGATCCAGGTGGAAATCTTCGCAGTCTTGTCAGACAACATTGAAGAGAATGTGTCGGATATTTTGTAAATTTAGAAATCCTCGCCCCATAGGCTTTAAAGGAATTGAAGTATGGGCATGAGTCCACCGGGTTTGAGACCTCGTCCTGCATCGCGCCGCTCAAAAGAGAGTCATGTGATCATGGATAGTCGGGCCGGTTCATTGAAAACCAGGAAGTTCGCCTGTGCGCGTGGTGAACTGATGAGTCTCACCTCTCTTGCGATGGTGGTGATGAAGGCGGGTGGGCGGGCCGTGGCGATGAGGGAGAGGGCGTGGCGAGCAGAGCGAGCCGAGTCCGCCGGCGGGTTTAAAGGCAAACCCATGGTGATGCTGTAGAGAGAGAGGGAGGGAAACGAATCATGAAGAAAACAGTTCATTGTTGAGTTCATGGCAACAAAGGAAAACTGTCACAAACACAAATAACATCTACAGTTTACTAACATTAGATACATTCATTGTTGGGTTTCATTTTTTTGACAGTGGTTATTTACCTGTATGGATGTTAATTCTAATCTATAATAATTTCTCTTTAATCTGGGCCACAATCTGGGTCTGCTGAGAGTGATGTGTACTGTAAAGTAGAAATGTGTACTTCTTTGTCGTCTCTTACACAAAAGTAAAAGCACTTCCTGCTCTGCCAAATCCATTGCCTTTTTTAAAAATAAGGCTTTTATTGTGAAACATGTGCAGGACCGTTAATCTACAGCCTTTGGCATTTAGTTTGGCAGAGAGGGGTAATTAAAAGTATTTTATTTTCAAATAATGTTTTTTAAATGACTCAAACCTTAAAATGTATTATCTGAGTCCAAGGATTTACTCTACACTGGAAAACAATTTGTGCCAGATTTGACAGGACTCTCTTGAAGTAACACAGTCAGAAGACGAAAAGGGTTTGCAAGGCCACAGTGAACTCCGACCATAAAAAAAATTCTACTCAGTTCATCCTTGAGTCCGAGTGAACGTTTGTGAAGAATTCGACTAAATTCCCCCACGACGTCCTGTAGTCGTGACGCTCACAAGAATGGGATGAAGAGGCAACCTCAAAAAAACATGGAAACATGGGCTTATGGGATTATTGTTGAGAATATCAAAGGTAATAAAAAAAAGATATTTTTAAGAACAGATGGAGGGAAAAAAAAAAGAAAAAGCCGAGTTTAAACCGATCACTCGGGAGAGAGACAACAAAAATGAGATAAAAGTGAGAAATTTGGCCGAGAGAGAGAGAGAGAAAGAGAGATCGAGCCTTACTAATATATGGAGTGAAGAGATTAGCAGGCAGCTTATAATGTCAAGGCCGAGTCAATGGGAGCCATTCACCAGACGACAGCATAATGGACTCCCACAATGCAACAAGAATTAGACACACACACCCCAACAGCTGGCCCCACACCCCTCTGTGTGTGTGTGTGTGTGTGTGTGAGGTGAGAGAGAGAGGGAGGAGAGGGAGGCCGAGTAAGGCCACCTTGTTAACAAATGACTCTGGGGAGGGAGAGAGAGAGAGAGAGAGGGAGGGAAGACGGAGTGATGGGCGAACGGACGGCCGAGCTGCAGGATTCATCTCCTCTGATTACAGATCACGGCTCCAGATCCTGTAATTAATACCGGTAATATATTGGCAATAGATCAGCGCTATTGAAATGTTTAATTTCATTTAGAGAGGCGGCTGTAATTGGAAACAGTCAGTGTGTTGATATAAGGCGGCAGACGCGCGGGGAGCTAATTGTGCTGAGAAGCACCGAGGTTAACGACCGACATTTAGAACGTGTAATGAAATCAGTGGGATTATCATTACAACGAGACACACACACACACACACACACACACACACACACACACACACACACACACACACACACACACACAGCCAATAGCTCCATCAACGAAAAAAAGCTACAAAAAAGTCTGCTTTTCAAATTTATTTGCACTTTCTATACACTATAAATTAAAGTGAGGTTTTTGAAATATAGTTATATGATGTACTGATACCAATGCCACAGTTCCAGCATGGCTTGGCACAGCACGAGTCGACTCTACTCGGTTTGGTATCAGGCACGTTGTTCCTCTTCATACTAAAACTAATGGAAAAACAAAAACAAACAAACAAACAAAAAAAAAAGCAGAGTAGAATTGAGCCATGCCGGGCCATGCTGGAACTGTGTAATGGGAATGCACCAATATTCAGTGCAGACACCACTGTCAGAACCCCCTTCTGCGAAAACCAGCCATGTGATTTTAAAACCAATGATTTTAGCCATTTAACAAAACATTCACCTCATGAACTCAAATCTACTGTATCTTAATAATATGTTCCCAGGTTTATCTCACTGTCAAACAGCCTTTTCCAACAGGAAACTGACATTTATTGTGACTTGAAAACCACTCACTCTCACCACACCAAAGTCCATAGAGGAAAACAGTTAATTGTGTTAATTAGGTCAATCCGAATGAAGGATTTCACACATCGAAATCACAAAATCTCAGATTTAAAAAGTTGCTGATGGAGGCAGCAATGGATCAACGACTCCTGTGTGCCGTGTCATAAAATCACAGATTTTCTCCATAGACTTTGGCGCAGAAAGTAAGTTGTTGACACAAACTTCAGTTTCCATTTGGAAAAGGCTCTCTAATACTGAGATAAATCTGAACTCCCCCTTTAAGAGCCCAGACTGAACAGTCCAGATAATAATTTTACACTTTATTTCTGAGGAGGCAAGAGACAAAAATACTTCAACCTTCCTTAATGGACAATGCAGAGATAGATATGTATATTAATATAGAAAACTTATTTAAAATTACACAAATGTACACTTGAAGAGCATATTGTGCATATTATTTCATTATTTATCTCCATCAAATTTGACAAAATATTTAAAGTTATGATCAATTGAATAGTGAATATACCAGTACAGCACATACATGGAAAAATATCGTAAGAGCTAATAAAAATAAAGTGCATTAAAGTAACTAAACCTACATGAACTGTGATAAAGTCACACACACACTGTTCAGAGTGTAAACCTGGCAACATGGCTGCATTCACAGCCAATATCACGCTGACATTATCCAGTCAATACCTAACACACACACACACACACACACACACACACACACACACACACACACACACACACACAGAGGATTGGACGCATTGATTTTTGTGTGTGAGGGAGGAGTGAAAAACCTCAGTCATGTGACGAGTCACTGCTTCTATCAAAAACACAACACTGACTGTTGTGACAGGCTCAAGTCAGCGGGGGTCACATGACCCGCCGCAGTCACACGGCCGTGTTCACGCACATTGTCGCCGACAGTAGATGAACATGGATGCAATCGAGTGTCTGAAACGCGCATTCGCTGGAATACAATTTCATTTTGCATGTTTCCATTAGCCTGTTTTTTATTTGACAGAAAGAATGGAAACAAAGAATATAAAACTAAAAAAAAGGTAAGTAAACAAAAATAAATTTTGGTTTACTTTACCAGTGATTGAAAGAGATGGACACACAAACACACTGGTTTTTTATTCTTTGTGTGGACACTTGGACATGATGCATTTGCATGCCCCTAACCTTAACCATCACAACTAGATGATTAACTTTAACCTAATTTTAACCCTAACCCTAAAACCCAAGTCTAAATCCTTAAATAGCCCCTTTAGTTGTGTGGACCAGCCTAAATGTCCTCACAGGGTCAAAATGTCCTCACAAAGACAGGTTTGCTTGACAACTGGTCTATAACAGTCTATAAAAGGCATATCTCTAGTCTTTTAAGCAAAAATATCCCAGCTTTCGTTTCAAATTTAATACCATTAAGTCATGATGGGAGCTAAGAATTCAATACGGGAAACACACACAACTGTAGTAATTTACATTATGTGGACATAACATGAGAACATAAGGAACACACACACACTAAATTACCTTCTCTTTGTGACCTGTGACTTACACTTGTGTAAATCTCGACTTCACATTAACCACAAGCTCATTGTGGCTGTACATAAAGTCGGCTGTGACCTTTGACCTCCTCACTGCTGGCTGTGATGCGGATGCACCAGTAAGTGAAGACGGTGCTGCTGCTCCCGTCATCGTCTGTGGTCTAACATCACTTCCACCATAAATGTGAAGTCAATATTTCTGCTTATGCTAACGTCTGCTTTTTTTTATTCTTTTCTTTTTTTGACTGACACTCTATGAGACTGCGGTCCGTCTGCAGGCTCCGCCCACACTGACACCGGTGACATCACTCCATGACATCACTCAGCAGATTCCAGCAGGAATCTTAAATGTGTTAAAACCGCCAAAGGAAAACAGATGAACACTGTGTTTAGTCCGAGTTTTCCTTGAGGAAGCGCTGCCACTAATGTCCATGAACATGTATGACATTAACACACACACGGGACTCACATGTCAAAAGAAACAAAGACATTGTAACATCATCATAATGTCCTGAAATCAGGTTACAGCCCGGCTGAAGTAACTCAGTGTGTCGGCTCTTCAATACCTAAGTGTTTCTGTGTGTTTGTGTGAATCTGAGAGTTCCTGAGCAGAATTGACAGTAACAGCCTCCTCCTGTCTTCACTCTGACCAAAGCTCCGCCCCATGGGTTTGGTAACATGTGCAAAATTATTAACATGGTTTTTTTTTTGTAACACATTTCTAACATTTTTTTATATGCCTGTCGCCTTTGTAAAGTGTTTTTGTTACGTTGTAGCGTATCCACTGTTCATTCTCTACACAAATTTGTCCCCGCGTGCTTCCATTTACAAATCTAACTTTGATACATAAAGCTGGGGTCAGTAAAGTGTGGAAAAGCTACAAGTGATACATATTCCCGTCTTTAAAGGTCACATAGAATGGTCTATTTAAACCAAAAATCCAGATTATTGATGTCTACTTGGATAAATTAAATAATATTTACCTCATAGTCTCTTCAGATTAAGCCAGTTTATTGCTGCTCTCTGCCAGCCTCTGAACAGGCACTCTGTTTCTGCTGCTTATTGTGACACTTTAGTGATGTTTAGATAAGGGAAGGACACGGGGACACACCAAAAAACATCAGAAATTTGATTTTACAGTGAATGTCCTCTTTAAAAGTCCAACTCAAAAGTTACTTTTAAGTTACTTTTCGTACAGGTACGGTCATGATTTGTGCGATTTATTTATTTTAAGACAACTTTACTTGTTGATGGTTATCAGGACGTGAAGTGGAATTTAACGAATAAGATAAAAGGTGATATGACATTCTGCCATTAAAGAGGACATATGATTCTGTGTATGTGTGTGTGTGGACTCACTTGGCCAGCTGTTTCTCTGCATCGGCACAAAGCTCCAGCAGTCCCATGAGCACCGCCGACACGTCCATGTACGGCTCCCAGACAGTGAAGCCTCGGCCAATCAGATCGATGGCTGTGCGGCGGATGGTGCTGTGAGGGGGGAGCTTAGGGCTGGGGGGCTGCAGCAGCAGGAAGGTCAGGGCCTTACCTGCGAACGGTGACAGAAAACACAAAACACTACAATCAGAACCAAGGTTGATCTGAGAGCAGGAACATTTGTTGTGACTTTAGCAGGATTTAGGTTATTTGTTTTTCCCCCAGGAGTCAAAGAAAATAAAGAAAAATATGACATTATCATGTTATGTTTTCATTATAATTCACTACAGATGTATCCTTTTTTTTGTGTTGAAATTACATTTATTATTTTACAATTTTGAAACGCAATGCAAAGAACACAAGTAGTAGGGGCGGGGGGGGGGGAAGCTGATACAGTGAAGTATCGGGATATTTTGCGTGACACGAGACACCAAGTATGTTTTTTTTTTAATTTATGTTAAAAATGGACATTAAACTTTTCGTGGATTAGTATATTTAAAAAAATTATGTTTCAGTCCACAAGTGCTCACTCACACTATATCACAATATGCAATAATGCAAATACTTGTTATATGGCAATATGGTGACACCACCGTATCGTGACTTAAATATCGTGATAATATTGTCTTGTGACTTAAATAATGATAATATCTTATCGATTCCCACTGCTAACAAGTAGATGCAAAATTCGCATCTGTTGCAAAGAGCAACGCAATCCACAAGAATCCCCTGACACAAATCCTGCAAAGAAAAACCCAACAAGATGTTAACTATGCAAAATTAGCTTCAATCACTTGATTTAAAATTGAGGAATTTTGTTGTTGTGAAAAGAGACAGGGGTCTCAAGGCGGGTCAAACCTGAAAAAAGGAAAGAAAATGGATGACAAGTTATAACAAAATACTACTTAATTAAGTTTTTTTTTTTACCTAACGTAAAGAAGTTGTCTCCATAAAACTTGCAAATTTTATTTTGAATGAACTTCATACATTTGGGTTTTACCAGCTGAAGTTAATTTTTTTGAAAGCTTGTCGACCATTTTCTTTCTTTAGTGTAGGGAGTATTTGGTTAAGTAATTGATTGCACTTTACTATAAATGTAATTAGCCCCGAAAATTAGCCTCTGGACAGTGGTAATTGTTGCGCAAGTTAACACAAACAACTTACCTCTGATAAACAAAATATGGCCCTTCATAACAATAATATGATACAGTAATTCTGCAGTATTCAATACAATACAAACACATTATATTATTGTACATAAATATGTCTCACTTAAGATTATAAAATGCCCCTAGACAAGTTAAACATTAAATTCATTGTTAGATTCCTAAAACAGGAAACAAATTCTTTACATGTTAAAGCATTTAAACGGATGTAGGGCTACAACAACTAATCCATTAAACTATTACTATATTAATCAATTAATTATTCAATTAATTCATTTTTTAACTTCTTAAATGTGAATATTATCTGTTTTGTTTTTTGCTCTAAATTACAAAGATATCATTAAAACTGCATCATTTTTGTTTGTGAACCAAAAAAGACATCATATTTTTGATGGTTTGGGAAGCACTGATTAACATTTTGCAACATTTTCTGGACCAAACAAAGTATTTAATAGATTAAATAGATCATGAAAATAATCTTCAGTCGCAGGCCTAAACAGATTGCGCAGTTGGAGCCACGCCCATTACAACAAACATGGGTGCATTTTGACATCAATATTTTGACATCAATGAAGAAACAATATCTGTTATCTTATAAGAAAACTACTATACCATGTACTTATGTTTTAAAATGAGGTTCAAATTGTAAAATAATAAGATTTAACTTCAGCTGAAAACACACACACACTCACACACATGAAGGATGTAGAGAGCCATATAGAGGGAGGTCACCTCAGAGCTGACCTGACATTTGAGCCAGTCTCTGCGGGGACGCACTGACCATCAAATCTCCACAAAATGTCCCCCATTTCTCGATAACGCCCTCCTCCTTCCATCCAAACATATGTACCAACCCCCCTCTCACTGAGTCTCTGTCTCTGCAGCCTGAGATCCACAGCTTTTAGCAGATTCTTCACAAAGTGCTTCTCTCACACACACACAGAGTCAGAGGGAGCAAGATTAAACATGTGATATAATCTGGTTATCAGAAAACCAAACACATCCCACCGTCCTGTCACTTCCTGCGACCTTCCCATTTCCCCGCTAAACTGAGTTCTCACACGTCAACTTGGTAATTACCGTAATGTTTGGACTATTGAGCGCACCCGGATATAAGCCGCAAATAAATTGAAATTAACAGTGAAACCTGTGAAATTAACAGTGAAATCCGTGAGGTTTCACTGTTAACAGGCTAATGTAGACATGATTTGAATCTTTGGTTTTGGTCTGACCAACGGCTCAACTGCAACGACTAGTGAAGCTCAAATATGACATGTTTCACCTTTAAAGATTAACCCTGTTATTGAAGCAGAATTATATCAGGGAGGCTGAACCCACATGCAGCTCAATAACAGTCAACGTATTTTCACTTCAAATCTAAATGTTAAAGAGTCATTACAGGAAGAAATACGTAATATAATAAAATAAAAAAAATATAATACAAATCAAATACTTTTAAGTATTTATAATGTTGTGGTGGCTCTGAGGGTCCTTTCTGTCTCCAGACACCCGGATAATCTCATCATCTGGATCTGCTGCTATTTTATCATCGGCCTGCCTTAAACGGCAAATCCCCTTCCTGATTGGTTTATATCTACACACACACATTTATATGAAAGATATAGATAGAAGCTAACTGCGTTAGCATCACCGTGTATGACCCGGGCAGTGACGGAGCGCTAACCGCGTTAGCCTCGCTGTGCTTCAAAAACAGAAGAGATGCTTAGCAGTTTGTAGGGGTGGGAATCACAGGGTACCTGACGATACGATACGCGATACATGGCCCACGATACAACGATTCTGTGACAATTGATATATTGCAAGACAATTTTATCGCGATACATCACAATATCTGTCTAACTGAGGAGGGAAATAAAAAAAAAGGCTGGTGAAAAGTTTGCAACAGAGAGAATAAGGTGCATGATGTCATACTCCTCTTGTACAAACATGCTGGGGGAATGGTAAAGTGATATATCACGTTATTTTGTGAGAAAATAGTCTTTTTTTACTTTTAAGACACCAAATGCCGTTTTTTTTTTCCAGCATATAATTTTTAACTGATGACAAATTAAACAGCAATCCATAGCATAAAAACATTATTTGACCTTTCAGTCCACTAGATGGTGCCAAGAGCTCACTCACTCAATCATAATATCACATTGTTACTTAAATATCGTGACAAAACTGTATTGTGACTTAAATATCTTGATATTGCATCGGGACTTAAATATAATGATAATAGCGCATTGTGACTAAATATCATGATAATATCGTATTGTGACTTAAATATTGTGATAATATCATATTATGACTTAAAAATCATGACGATATCGTGACTTAAATATTGGCATGTTACCTTTGACCCGGTGACCTTTGACCCTCAGCCGATGATTAGCGTGAGGGCGTGTAAACATCGACACCAGGCCAGATCAATCATGTTTTTTTTGTTACATACATGCAAACAGTGCACGATAAATATCAGCAGTGATGTGACCTTTAACCCCTGACTAATCATTATTACAAATCATAGACAAATCACACAATCAAAGATCAATTATAATGTTTGATTTTGTCACTCAGACCTCATAATTATAATTATATAATTATTTATAATACAAATGAAAGTCTTTTCCCTTAAAATTTCTCTTTTGTGGTAGTTTTTATTCTGAGCAGTCGTGATTTTTGTTAATTAATAATACTTTATCTCACACTGTTATTTAAAAATCAGTGATTTGTTTATTTTAAATTGTGTTTGTTTAAAACAAATACATACAAAAACAAAATAAGAGGCCAAAATTAAGATTTATCTTTAACAATAACCTGATATACATACAAGTCTTAGATTTCAACTACAGTACATAAACCCCATTTTGTATTATTGAAACAAATGTGTGAATGTTTTGTGTCTTTAAAAGTCTCATGTTATCATACAAATTAAAACAAGCTTTTACTCATTCTGTGTCCTTTTTCATGTCATTTATGCATGTAATGTATTAAAGGCACTTTGAACTGCATTTCTTGTATTAAAAGTATAATCTAGTGAATCTGTTTATAACAAGTATGTTTTCTATTGTACATATTTTTATTATATTATTATACAGTACAAAATTAAATGTAATTTTTATTCATTCTTTGTTCTTCATCATGTAAATTACTGAAGGCACTAGTGAAGTAAAATTTAAATGTTTATTAAATGATCACGTAATTAATAACAATAATTGTTATAAGATATCTTAAAAGATATCTTATTTTGAAATTTAAACATTAGGAAGTGGGACTATGCAGGCACCTCATGATTCAGTTCAATAAAGGCTGTGACGTACTGATTTTGAATTTTAGAGTTAGCACATTTTTCCATGAAAAAAAAGATCTAGCTAATGATCCATCATTTTTATTCAACAAAAGGTGTTTTTACGTCAGACTCAGGAATTTGCAAGAGCACATTCCTTATTTTCATGCCTCTATGAAAAACTGAGATGCATGCAAAAACTGACAGCTTGTCATTTCTGAATTTGCATGCCCTACGTTTAACACTATGAACGAGAGTCAAAAGGTCACGAGTCAAAATTAAAGCAGCCGAAAACAAATCTGGGCTTTAAGGGGTCATGAGGTTAAAGGTCAACACTGTTGAGTGACAGTGACTCTGACTGTGGGTGGACAGGAGTGTGCACATGTGTAATGGACCTTTATCTGCGAAGCCTCATCATGAACCTTTTTTTTTCCAGGACAATTAAAGCTGGACGTTAACAAGCCGTGCTGTAATTGGCTGGATCGAGATTCAAATTTATGGCCCCTCCCCCTTGCGGTTATTGAGCAGGAGGTGAGAGAGCGGTGTATCTGTGTGTGTGTGTGTGTGTGTTTGGACTCCGGTCCATTTCTCAACGGTGGACATCTTTGTTTAAAGGCCGGACGAGGCCCAAATGAACCAATAGCTATTGACAAAGCATCAGTCGGCCATAATGAGCTGTTAGTTAGAGGAGTAAACATGTCACATTAACACACAGAGGGTGATTAAGGCTGGAGGAGGAGGAAGAGGAGGAGGTGGAGGAAGAGGAGGAGCAGAGAGAAGCTGAGGGTGTGAAACAATGACAGATTGGTGATGTCTAATTTTTACCAAGCTGGGCCGACCGCTAACAGGCTCACTACTTCCTCTACCCCTTACTTTCCTACTCCATCTGTGTGCGCGCGCGTGTCTGTGTGTGTGTGTGTGTGTGTGTGTGTGTGTGTGTGTGTGTGTGTCTGAGCTTAAATGAATGTTGAAGGTAAATCAATATTGGGGACTTGGTTAGTGGATGAGAGCTGGATCAGACTGGCTGCAAAGAGAAAGAAAGAAGGAAATTACAAAAACAGGGAGAATGAGAGCCAGTATTGGTGCTTTTCCACTATACAATTCTAGCACGGCTCTGCTCAGCTTGGTTCTACTCTACTGTTATATTTTCTTTTTGCTTTTCCCTTAAAGATAGCATCTGGTGCTTTTCTTGGTACCTGGGTGAAGTTCCAAGAGAGCTGAGCCAACTCTAAAATGTGACGGACTGCCGGCCACTGATTGGTCAGAGTGCGTTGTCACTGTAAGAGTCATTAAGGGTCCTTTTTTTTTTTTTTTTTGGTTGGTTGGTTGGTTGTTTTCATTTTTTCACCATAAAAGCTCCCGTCCTGACACCATATTGTATTTCAATTAGCGTTCTCTTCTCCTTCTCCGGTCAGTTGGTGCTAACAGTACATATGTAGTTTTTAAATTAGCGCGAGAAATCCCTGTTGCGCAGCTTCAGCCTACCGGAACGCATGCAGTGGAATCCCATGGGTAGCATTGCAGCTAGTGTTTGCTAACTAGCAAGCACCTCCAATCCACGTATCTCATACATAAGAACACCACATGTCAAAAAACACCATTCGGTATTCGGTATTAGCCACAATGTGGGGCTTAAAAGGTTAACTAGGCAAAGCTTGGCTGTTAGCTCTACAACGTAGCAACTACCCGCAGGCCGAGCTAATCATCTTGTCGCTAATATACTAGTTATAACTAAAATCTATTCACCATTCCGCAAATAAAATAATACAAAGTTAGACTGATTTCTATTTACAGACAATGATTTTCGCCCCCATTTCTTTTTATCCTATAATTGTTAAAGAAAAAAATTCTTGTTATGACTGTTGATAAAAATAAATTTTACAATATGTTTTTATCAAGGAAAAATAACAGTTTAGCTTCGGTAGGACACTGAAGATAAAGGGTTCACTCGTCTTGCGAACTCGACAAAAAAAAAAGTCAGATTTCAGTCTGCTCCGTTGAATATTTTTAAAATGTCAGTGTTGGTTGAACAGTATCAGAAGATACTTTGAGGTGTTTTGACAGTTTCCTGTCCTGTGACAGTGTCCCGTCCATCCACATCCTCTCGTCCCTCTGTCATCACCCGTCCATTCTGGCGTTCCCTCCATCCTTAGGCTCAATCTCCTTCCTCCGTCTCCCCTACATTTCCCTCTGTGCGATATGAAAACATCAATCTATGCCCTGCTGTATAGACTACTGTACCCTCCCTCTCTCCCTGGGTGGACAGCTCTCATTCATCACACGCGGCGCTGTATGCCAGCAACACCGATCCATCTTTCAATTTCATAATAGCAAGAGGAGAGCGGGGGGGTAGATGGAGAGTAGGAGGGAGAGCAAAACAACAAACTGTATGAGAGTAGACAAAAGACCAGTATAAAGAAGAAGATGATGAGAAAAAGTAATAAGAGAAAAGGTAATAATAATAATAATAATAATAAAAATGAAGGAATGAATGAAGCCAAACAATTGAGGGATATTAGAAGATAAGTGAAGTCCTGCACCACACGCAGTGTGAGGCTCAGTAATAAAACCATTTAAAGGGTCCACTCACTGAGGGGGGTCACTGGAGTCAAGGGTGAGTTATGCTGCGTTTCCGTCATGGTACGGTTCAGTACGGAATGCTAAAGCCCTGGGTCAGGCTTGCGTTTTGACTGAGGACAGTAATTTAACATGGTAATGACAACTGGAGACGTCGAGCTTTGTATGTCAACAGACTGTGGGCGTTTTCTGTTGTGGGTGGAGCCATTTTACTCTGGTACGCCAAGGGAAGTGCCAAAAAAAATGGAACGGTTGGAGTTGATTATTTTGGTACTATTCCTAACAGAAACACAAAACAATCACATGGAAAACACGGCCATAGACGAGGTCCATCACTTGAGTTTGTTTTCATCTGATGACAGAGGGTTTGGATTTTTTCCTCTATGTGTGAGTGTGTGTGTGTTGAGTCCACACAGGTGAGCTGACCGTTGCGTACCAGTCCAACTGAGCAGTAACATGCTCCACGGCCTATCAGTGAGTGAACAGCCTCTGTCATCGGGCGGATGCCCCCAGAGGCGGCCAATCCGAGCTCAGGAGCAGCAGGATGGAAGAACAGCTCTGCTTAGTGCAGGTTTGATGCCCACCAAGGTCCAGCGCTGCAGGCAAACTGTGGCACAGACTGGGCTCCATGTGTGTGTGTGTGTGTAATTCAGGGCCAAGCTCCTTAAGGTGTCAAGCTTGGTGGACGAAAATCAATTCCATCTCTCCTCTCAGCTCAAATCCAGCGTTGAACTTCATACTTTCGTCTGACTTGTAGTTCAGAATTTTGAACATTCAGGTCCAAGTGAACATTACAGTGTCTATTTGTACTTAAATTTTACAACATGGGTTTGTAAAAAATAAGCTAATAAAAGTGGAGGTTAATGCAGGAAAGACTTAATATTAAAGTGGACCATTATCATTTATGTTTGAGGAACAAGAAGCTGTAAAAATCAATGAAACTTATCTTGTATCTACAGTGACGTGTTTTGAGTTTTCCTGGTGTTAGGTTTAGATTACCAGGAACTAACTAAAGTTAAAAGAACTGGTGTCAATTAAGGGTTAAAGTCGAAGGGTCACATTTCGCGATAATAATATCATGAATATACTGAATATAATACACATAAAATGAATATAATGGATATAAAATATTACATTCTTTTTATCCTTGTCTCCCATTATTGTCTTCAGACAGTTAAGTCCATGCACGTTGCCGAAATTCCCGTGATAAGCACACAAATACACAATTCTTGATAATGGTGAATTATGGCGGTAATGGTAAATGGGGGAAATTAGATTTTGCACCACCTTCTGCTTCTGCCATAGTCTCCAAACACTCGGTCGGGACCCACAGATTTTATTGGGGCTCCCCAAACATTTTCTCCCAGAATTAAAAATTTCCCAATCTTTTACTTAAGCCTTACATGTACAGTATATGTCTTAAATAACATAGATAAAATAACATTTTTCTTTTAATTACCAAAAATCTCTTGGAAATATTCTATTCACTAAGTAAAAACGATATCAGTTGTTAAAGATATGGCTGTGAATTAGTCGCTAGATTATGCACAAATTTGCTCTTGTCACGATTTGATTTAAAAAAAGCGTGTCCACATATAGAAAGTTTGGGAAAAATAAGAATGGAAAACCCAATAAATACGCACTTTATATTTTTGCATTTTTGAAAATTTTCAAAATTTGTAATAGATTTTAACAGAGACTTAGCTGATGCAATTTTTCTGAAGACTGAACGAGGCTGATCACGGGGTCAGAGATCATCAACGTTATGAGGCGACTTAAATGTCAGTAACAATCTGTCCACCAAAAGGTGACGATTCAAAGGGAGCTGGAGTCCAACCATTAGAAATCAAAGCTGGAGCAGAGGGTTTTTCTCAGAGTCTGGAAAAATGGCGACGCAGTGCAGAGCCAAGCATTCGAGGAGGAAAATTAAAAGGTGAAACAAGATTATAGAAAAATAAAAGGAGCACAAAGAGAGAAAATCAATAACAATATCAGCACCACTCCTGCTACTGTTGTGGGTTCCACAGCCACCGACTTTCGCCGGCTTCTCCAAAGAGCACAATGTCGACGTTTTGATGACATATAACCAAAATGTCACTGTTTGTAAAATAAATTATAGAAACACAAGGAACTTGTGCTAAAAAGCCACAGAGGGTTGAGCTGCTCTCCTCAGAGTTTAGCCCAAACTGCCTGAAACCTGCATTCTCTTGAATGTCCATCAGGGGGCGACTCCAATGATTTGTATGTAAATGAACGAGAATATTTGCTCCTACATCTCACAGGATTCATTTCCAGGGGAATTCATTTGAACACCACGTGCTTCATGTTCAAGGGGTTAGACCCTGAGAACATTGTTACTAGGCAACAGCGATGCTAGTTACACGAGTTACGGGAATAAAAGGAAAAAATAGTTTGTTATGAAACTTTCTGTGACTATTCAGAACTCTGTACGACTAAAATTATGATATATTAACTTAACATCCACTGAAAAACTATCTTCCACAGATTCAACTGGGGATCTGACAAGAGAAGTTCTGGAAAATGTCCAGAGTCCACTCTATGTCCAAATGTTCTCATCTCATCAGCTAAAAATGTCACAATACTACAATTTCAAACATAATACTAATATCCAGGAAAATATTCCCCAACTTTTCTCAGCTTCAATCTGGTATTTTATGAGGAAAATAACATTTTTAGACATTAATAATTGTGTAAGCCTATTAAAAAGGACTGTATGTTAATGTTACAGAAGGTACCAGGAGTTTCATTTAGATCGAGAAGCCTCTACAGAATATCTGGAGCACATGTGGAACTGTTTTTTGACTGACAGGTTTCCAACCTGGGTTTACTGCTGTGAATGAGCGTGCGTGTGTTTTCTACACTTACATGTGTGTCTGGCCAGTGAGTAGTTGGACGACCCTCCGCTGGTCAAGCCAAAGCCCTCGGGAGCCTGCCCGCCGGTTCGTGCCCGCGTCAAACCCTTTGGCGGCTCGATCTCGGCGCCAAACTCGGCCCCTATTACGCCCAGCAGCACGATGGCGGTGGCCTGTTTGCGACGCTCCTCGTATGAGTTGGAGATCTTCTTGGCGTTTGGTGGAAGGTTGGACAAACAACCTGGTGGAGAGAGAGAGGAGACTTTAGCTTGTCTGGTTATTTAGTCACATAAGAGAGAAACACGGATAAAAATGATTGATGTCTGACTGTATATTATGTCACTGTTGCCAGTTACCCAACTTTTGCACCCTTCACCCAAAAAAAAGAAGCTTTACAACTTAAGTCTGTGTAAAGAAAACGCTAATTTTTCTCCCTTTTCACACATTATGCATGTTAGAAAATAGTGTCTGAAAAGACTGAAAATTGTTTCGCTCCAGTCTTCAGTTAAGAATTCTTAAGGCATGGCTTGATGACACACTGGAGCTATAGTTAGAATAACTTAAAATATGTAATGATATAAAAACCCAGTACTCAGTAACCCTTATCAGAAGTTTACCATTCAGTTGTCATGCTGTCTTATTTATTATCTTATGTATTTATTAGTTGTTTTAACTTGGTGCAGATGACCAGTGGTGTGCATGTGTACCATATTTGTACTGTATGTGTCTCTTGTGTGATGTTTTTCTTGCGTTGATGTCTTGTAGTCTATGTTACCATGTCTTATGCTGTGCTGTAACACAAATTGCCTTTTTTAAGGACATTAAAGTTTTTCTAATCTAATCTAATCTAATCTAATCTAATCTAATCTAATCTAATCCCACTCTACTGTCTTTGGTTTGCTTGCTAACTCTTTGTCCTAAAAATGCGTCTTATCTCAATGTAGAAACATGCAGAAAAGCTCTTGACAATTAGAAATTGCTAAAGATGAGGAAATGAGGCTGCAGGGCCACTGATAGAGACAGAGTTGTTTACAATTGTTTACAATTTATACAAATATTGGTTTGATTGGAGTGTTTATGTTAATATTCTGGACAAACAGTGACACTGAAGTTCAGCCGATTTGGTCCCAACTAAAGGGTACATATGTTTTTTTTGTTTTTTGTTTTTTTGTTTGTTTGTTTTTTTTAAATCATTTAAATTTAAAGTACCTAAAGACACATTTTCCTGTGAGATGACCAAGTCAGAAGAGATGATTTTTCCATCACTTTACACACACTGTAAATACAAAATGAGACTTCAAAATAAATAAAACTTATTTTGAAAAGATCTGAAGTTACTACACCCGTGTGTGTGTGTTTCCTTTCAGACAGTGAACAGGAGTGAGGAGCGAGTGGATCTTTTTCTTTTTTCCCCCCCTTTATCTTTTTCGTGTCTTTTCATAGTGAAAGATGGTTAACAAAAAACAGCAGGCGTGAGTCTCCAGTGGCCTGATAACAAGTGAACAGGCACACGTCCATTGTCCTGGTATTAACCATCACGCACACACAAGCAGGCACATGTCTTATTGTCCAGCTTAAGGCCTTTAGTCACAGTGCAGTCAGTGTGTGTGTGTCCGTCCCTTCATTGTGTTCACCAGCACAACCCCAAAATAACCTCTTTTGAGTGTGTGTGTGTGTGTGTGTACAAGAGTGAACACAGCGGGGAGGTTGTGCAGCTCAGAGGGGGGGGATACACACACACGTGTGTGTGTGTTCTTGTACCAAAAATCATATAAACCCTACAAAGTGAGGACATTTTGACAAAGTGAGGACATTTTCTGGCTGGTCCTCACTTTTTTTCCAGCCCCTTAAAATGGCTTTTTCAGGGTTAAAACCTGGTTTTAGGGTTAGGGTAAAGGGCTAGAGAATGTATTATGTCTATGAGGGTCCTCACTCTGATAGAAGCACAAACGCGTGTGTGTGTGTGTGTGTAATTGCAGGGAGGAGAAAGAGGGAGGAGCTCCTTCTTCACCTCGGATCAAAGCCCAGTTATAAACAGTGTGTTCTTGTATTTGTTACCTCTTTAAGACCTTTCTCTGTCTTAAACACTGACCTTGTCAGGACCGGTAAAGTCCTCATGGAGACCAAAACCTGGTCCTAATGAGGGAGAACCTCATTTCTGAGGAACTGGTTATATTTAGGACTTAGGTTTTGATTTGGGTTAAGTTAGGGTTAAGGATGAGGCGTTGTTCAGGCTGTGCAGAAGAATACCAGCACAAACCTGTGTATCTGGTATTGCTTATGTTGTGGTGACCTAATTCTGTTTACCCCATAATGTAAATTAATACATTTTTAAGGTGAAGCCATGTTTTAAATTTAGGTTGAGGTTAGGGCACAAGTAATTATGCTCAAGTCAATGCAATGTCCACAAACCAGTGTCTGTGTATTTGTGCTAGGGCTAAGCAATTAATAATATTTTTAAAATAAAAACACATAATTTGCAAATGCAAAAGGTGTATTTTTTTACTGGACAATGTTTTATCACAATTAAATTAAAATGTTATATATATATATATATTTTAGAAGCCGTTAATATCCTAAACTTCCAATATTTGCATTAAAAACACAGTATTTGTTAATACTTTGATGTATCCTGTGGTAATGCTCTGTCTTGTTTTTAATCCATGATAAAATAAATACTGAAATGAGGCTTAAAATAATTAAAGAGCCAATTAAATCATGATCTGACAAGGTTTACACATGTTGTATATACAGTATTTTTAGTTACTTAATGTCTACATTGTAAATTCAATTGTATTTATTATCATCTAAATGTATTTGCTGCTATAACAATGTAAATTTTCCCATTGTAAGACTAATAAAGGATTATCTTAAAAAAAAACAAACAAACAAAGAAATCAAAATGAGATATTTCACTCACATTGTTCAGTCCTTGTGTATGCTCAGGAGAATTCTGCTTCTGAAGTGAAGGCTCGCACTGACTCGATATAGGTTCAAAAATATTATAAAGGTGTAAATAAATCTCAGGAACATAGAGTATCTAGTGTGCAAAAGCCTTTACAGATAAGTTTTAAGTGTCAAGAGAAAATGAAAATAAAATAAAACAAATATTACATATTTCTATATTTGTGATTGTCCCTCAGTCCATTTCAGGACCCTCCTCCTCCACTCTCCACCTCCTGCCCTCCATATTTCCATACTATATCCTGGTGCTCTTTATAATGAGATTGCTAAAGGCCAGCTGTCATTTGGAAGAAGGCCCAGCGGCCAGCTCCGATAAATGGATTACAGACGGCATCCATACCCCGGGCCAGGCTGGGCCAGTAGATAACAGCATTAAAGATAGACTCCCAAGAAGAATGACTAAAAAGTTGGGATTTACAGGGAAGAAGGGAAAGTGAAGAGGAAGACAGACGGATGGACAGATGGACAAGGATCTGCAGGTTCCAGAGACAACATCGCACATAAAACTGGTTTTGATAAGACGGGTGTGTGTGTGTGTGTGTGTGTGTGTGTGTGTGTGTGTTAGATGGTGTGATCTGAGCTTCGTTACAGCAGAGCGTGTGTGGTGTGAGTGTGATAATGCTGCACAGAATCAATAATGGACTATTCTGTCACACCTCCCCACACGTGATTGGGTCGGCACGACTTGCTGCTCTGTGATTGGTCCCAGCTGCTGATATTCAAAGTGGTGTAATGAGAAGACTCGTCTTGAGGGAAAACATGGCTTCCAGCGTGGACACCGAGAAAAAAAACAGACCATATCCACTTATCAAAAGACTCAAACTAATAAAATCTACAACTACTGGAAACTTCAGTATTTGGTGGTTTGTAAACCCCTTTCTCTCTCTCCCACACCAAATTCCACAGGGAAAATAAGAGGTTTTAACCTGCAGTGACACAGGAGATGCTGGTCTTCTGCTGCTCGTTTGGCAAGTTTGTGTTGCTTAGTTAAATATAAATTAACTATTTCAAAGACATAAGTCAAAAAAAAACAAAAAAACAAACACATATGAACTTACTGACAGAGGCAGAAGTGGATCAACAACTCCTGTGAGCTGTGATGAACAATTGCTGATTTTCTGTATGGACTTTGGTGTGGGAGACAGAGTGGCTTGCAAAGTGACTGAAAATCAGGTGTGGTGTTTGCTTATGCTTTTTGTGTGTTCACTGCACAATGGAATCAATAATGGAAGTATTTTGACTGGGTTGCACTGTGAGTGGTCTTTGCTTCAGGCTTCACCAAAAAAAAAAAAAGCCACTTAACAAAAGACTCAACTAATAATGTCTACATCGGCTTACAGAATGTCAGTGATACCTAAAGACATTCACCACTTTATCTATTTTCTTTATCTCTCCTTTTTTGCGACGGAAAATTAAATTTGCGTTCCTTTTGTAAACCGTTCAGTCTCCCACACAAAACTCCATAGAGAAAAGGCACGTTTTTAGCTGCCAGTGACACAGGAGCTGCTGCTCTACTTTTGGTAAATTTGTGTCCCTGACGTTATCATAACTGAAGGATTTTTAACACCAAAGTCAACTTATAGATGGAGGCAGCAGTGGATTAACTATTCCTGTGTGCTGTAATGTAAAATTAACGATTCTCTCTCTATGCAATCCGGTTTGGGAGAGAGAAAGTGGCTCGCAAAGAGACTGAAATGTCAGTTTCCTGTGGAAAAAGTCTGTCATACAGTGAGATAAAGCTGTGAACATATTCTTGAAGTATCACAGAGTTGAACTGACATTGATTTTATTGGGTGCGTCTTCTGTTTAGTGTCACACAGTTGTGTCACCCACTGGCAACCCCTTTTTTTTGAGTGTGTTTGTCAGGCTCGCTAACCAATTTAGTTAAAGTTTAAGAAGTAAAGTTTATAATAATATTTGTTTTTCACTGCATGTGTGTTTCCTTTAAAGAACAAACGTGAACTTTGCATCGAAGTCCAGCGAACATCCTGAAGGTTAAGGGACCAAATGAGTCAGGACGGATTTCGGTCAATTCAAAAAATGATAAGAAATAAAAATATAAATAAAATAAAAAAAACCTTCACATGATGAAGGACTTCCCTGAAGTTTCATCAGTCGTCAGCAGCAGCAGGTAGCATCACTTCCTGTGTGTGTGTGTGTGTGTGTGTGCCTGCTGTGTGTGGACAGGACTGATTGATTTTTGAAGCTTATTGATCTGCTTCCTTCACGAGCGGCAGATCTATTGTAATAACATTGTATCTAAATCCTATTTGTTGGCCAACCTGCTCCCAAACATAACCCAATAAACTAAAGAGGGGGATGGATCAGCTCCCCCCTTCTCTGCTCGCCTCCGCTCAGCTAAATCTTCATAAAAAACTAGAAATGGATTGGGATAAAAAGGCTTTCTGGCTGAAATGACATTATCCATAAAGGAAGGAATATGTTTAAAAAAAGAAAAGACAGAGCAGTGTAATGCAACAACCTGTGGAGTTTATATAATCATGAGAAAATAAAGATATTTTTGAATAAACTTTTTTCAAAAATATGATACATTTAACAAACTTTTAAATGTATCACATTTTACAAAGGTTTCTCTTTTGGAAAAATGAATCGCCTCCTCAGTGTTTTACAGAATTTCGGCTGTTAAATTTATATTAAAGTTATATTTTTGAAGAGTCATGGCAGCCACCGAATGATTCTTGAGAGTTTGTCTGGAGATTCCAGTTTTCTAGCGAGTTTTGAGGGATTTTCAAATAATAATAATGATTTACGTTACATTATTTTCATTTTCATAATTATTTTCATTTTCATAATTTATGGTTAATAATAATGGACATTTACCAAGATCAACTTACTGCGAGTGTTTTTATTGCAGTGTCGGATAAAACTGTACGTTGTTGCTAAGGTTTGGAACATACAGTAAATCTCTACTTTTTAAATGGTACCGCAATGGTAACAATTTGATGTTTACTGAACTCTGAATAGAATAAAATACAACAGAACTTTATTAATCCTTTTGCAGGACATTATGGTGTCACAGCAGCGCCAATAAAACAGAATAAAAATAAAAGATAAGATAAGGTTAGAAGAAATAAAATAACTTAGGCTAACGTTAGCATTAAAAGAAAAATATATAACAACAAACAATATAACAACAAACTATTTTTATAGCCTTAACATTAACATATTTATATTAAATCTGCGTGTACAATTATGTTGGATATTATGGTGATAGGAGGAAAATTTGTTCTGCGTCCTTTGTTTTCACAGTGAAACAACATAATAACACTTGTTTTTTGAAGAAGGTGTCTGAAAACAACAGGGAAACACTGCTATACAGTTTAAATTTGAATATGTAGGACATTTTTGGATTCAGTAGCAGCATGAGTTGTTAAGTTTAACTGGATATTATTAACACCGTAATAATATAGACATAGTTTTATTAGAGAATAACTTTCGGTGGTTTAAATGACAGAATTAACCGTAACATAACTTAAACCCTTATCCTGATCCGCGTTTATGTCTCTTATTTTGACTTTTTCGTGTGGTTATGAGCGATTTGGACAAACTTGACGTTCCGCCCTCTATTTATAGTCCCCGCCCACTTTTACTCCCACCACTTCTCTTACAGCGTGTAAATTGATATTAGTGTATTTTTCTTTTGGATTCAAAGTGGATTAAGACCCCACCTGTGCTCACAGCGCCCTCTGCTGGACCACACAGTAAAGACATCAGAAGGCCTGGTGGCGCTTCTAAGCTGAAACACGTTTTTAAAGTTCAAGTTTGGACTTTTCCCTCATGAAAAGTGTGAAATGAAGCTTTAAAAAGCGACAGTGTTGGTGCAGTTTAAGGTTAAAGGAGACCTGATAGACTTCGTCTACAAACTTCTGCTCAGTTTGTTTGTGGCCTCTCATGCCGCCGCCTCTCTGACCCCCCGCATCCCGCCCGCCCGCCCACTCACCCCCCGCGTCCCTACAGTCTAATTGAAGCGGTGCGTTTCCAGTGAGCGCAGATAGCCGCTCTGTCTCTGCCTCTGTCTTAAGATGGTCAAATACACTTAACCTTCAGATGGACTCGCGCCGGTTTGGAAGGACGGCAGCCGTTTTCGGGACTCAAATCTTTTTTCTCTATCAACTTAATTGTGTTTTCCATTATTTCCCCCCCCCCAGATTTTCCTGTCTCATGACATTTGCTAAAAGGACAGAGCTCACTCTCGCCCTCGTCCGCCTCGTCCTCGTCTCCTGCAGTCTTTTGTTTTACCGAGTTTTTAGCGCCGTCCACACACGCACGGTATTTGCCATTTTTTGCCTGAGCCTTTTCTCTCACACTTCTTAACTGTCCATCTTTCACTCTCTCTCCTGCTCCCTCCATCGTTCTCACATCAGCTTCCCGCTGATATTGATCCCTTCCCTCAGTCCCCAGTGATTGGGTTTTACCAGTCTCCCATTGATTACCAATGGAGGCAGAGCTGGGGTGCATGATGGGAAGCTGGTGAGGCTGCAGTCCTACAGGGGAAACATGGGAATGTTGAGCTGGATTTCTTGATGAAGTATTTTTATTTATTTATTTTCATGTTTATTAATTTATAATTACACTTATAAGAAACAAAACAAATCATTCTTTTTACAATAATTGTTATTTAGAGTAAGTCATAATTATCTATTTTATGTATCATCAAAGTATTTTTTTTAACATATATTTGCCAAATCCAGAGACTGTTTTCCGGTAGAATGTTGATTTCTCAACACTGAGTTCACTGTTTAGTTGTCTGTTTTCATAATCAATTAATTTGTCAATGTCTGGTCCATAAAATGTCAGATATTGTTGAATAATGTTGATCCACGTTTCCCAAAACTCAATATAACGATGTTCTTAAATGTAAGTGTTTTGTCCACAAATCCAACTTAATCTAAACAAAAAAAAAAAACAGAAATTATTGACATTTCAGAAGCTGAGAAATCAAACAACTTATTTTAATTATTGAAACAAAAACTCAAACCAACTAAATTGATTATCAAAATAGTTGGCCTTTAATTTATTATTGATAAAAACCCAATTCATTGTGGCAGATGTGCTACTTACATATGATTCTTTACAGTGTTTTTTTTCTCACAGAATGATTGCACACGTAGGAAAACACGAGGCAACTGACATTTACGATGCAGCTAAATGCAAACGTATATGGTTTCTTATGTTATGGAAACTGTAAAACACGTTTTGGTTCATAATGATACAGTGGTGAAGCTGCCACAGTCTTCACAGGTTACCTCGCGATACGATACAATACGCAGTCCGCGATACCAATAACATCACCGTACAACAATTTTGTGATAATCAATATATTGACATAGCGATACATCACGATTAACTGAATAAAAAACGTCACTGAAAAGTTATAAGTGCTGGATTTGTCTCTTAACGTAGCTTTCGCCGACATTAACCCACTGTAACTCCCTCTTCTTCAACCAGGTGACTTCAGCCCAAGCTTCCCTCGTTTATTTGAGCAGCGCCACCATGAGGAGACATGAAGTAGTGACGCCCAGTGAGTGAAACTGGCATAGACCGCTTACTTTAGAGAACCTTCATTTATGAATTAAAATATCGATATTGCACGAGGAAGGACGACAATATATCACCAAATGGATATTTTGAGCCAATCCCTAGTCTTTAATAACAATAACAGCTATAAGAATAATAATTATATAACAGCACTGGTGTAAAAGTTTCCATAGAAATGCAGTGAATTTAATTGCCTTGTTGACTGAATGAAGAGCTTGTGTAATGTGAGTGACAGCAGGTTGTTTTCAACGTGAGGTTAATTGGTCAAGAGCTGACCCCAATCACACACTGTGTGTGTGTGTGTGTGTGTCATATTGATTACTGCCCCTCAAACAAAGAAATCAGCTCTGCTCCTCTTTCTCCCTCTCACTCTCTTTGTTCACTGCCCCTTTCATCCTCACCTCCTTCTCTTCTCTTCTCATCCTTAATCTCTCCATCATTGCTTTGTTTTGCATTTTTCCTTTCCTTGACTGCCTCTTCTCCTTCCTACCCTTTCCACCTTTTCCGTCCTCGTTGTTTCCTTCCTCCCTTGGACTTATCCGTCCAGAATAGGGATCGGATGATTAAGGCCGGGTACTGTTCACGGTTGAAACGACACCGATATCGGTGCCAAACAGCACTATTTTTCCTGTTCTTTACTTTCTCTGTAATAAAAACATGTGGATTAAGTCATGAAAAATACATCTGAACTGGTTAGCCTGTCTTTGTGCCATCGTAAAAACAACAGCTGTGTCTTTTAGGTCTCACTTTAAAGGCGGAGGGACGGATTTCCACATCACAGTTTTCACTTAGATGGGCCTTTAAGTGCCACAATTTGGCATCGATTAATTTAACATGAATAACTGGTACTACTTTGGTACTACTACTTTTGTTATTGATTCATTTGAACAGAGTTTTTAATTCACACTGTGATAAAAAAAAAAACATGCACATTAAGGTGATCTAATTTTTTTAAATGTAGTAATCCTTAATGACAAAAATGGGTAACAAATTTGGATGAACAATACTGGATTTTTTTTTGACGATACCAGATATTCCAATAAATCGAGAGTGTTTGGGCCAATAACTGACCCCGATATCAATATATGTAAGTTATTTTCCCTGTTCCCACTTGCGGATGTCATTTAGTCTCCTCTCTGGTGACATTTACATATTTTTCATTCTTGTATAATGATTTTCAGTATCTTTGTTACTCGGGGACGCACGGTATTATCGGCACATTATCGGTGTCTATCCATATTGGCTTTAAAAATATATTATCAGATATCGGCAAACAAACCAAGATCCCCCGATATGATTAATGGCAATAACAGTAGACTGAATAGACTGTTACCTCCTCGACTTCTATGGTGGCGCCCTCTACAGCTATTATTTATACCACACGTAGATTTAAAAGAGTGGCTGATATTGTTGCCTCACAACAACAGGGTCACCCGCTCAAAATGGAGGACAGAGTGGTAGAAAAATTAATGAAACGTGACAATTTTGCTTTGATAAAACAGAAACACATCATGTGAAAGAACATTTTTTTAATGAGGTTTCTTGTTTTTGGTCTTTAATTTTGAATCACTTTGCCTTTATTTTTTTTTTATTCTTCCTCTGTGACTAAGAAGACGACACTTGTCATTATTCAGTCTTATAAATTAGTGGCACTGTATGAACTCACATGTGACTGTCACTCCACTCAGAGCGGGAGGTCTCTTTTATATTTTTATGTCACTCATGATCAATTATGCGCTTGTTTTGCACTTTAATTTTGCGATCCGACAGGTTTTTTTTTTTTTTAATACCGCCCGTGTTCTCGTCACCCCGCCGCTGTCACATTCATGCCGTTTATGGCGCCGTGTGAAAAATGGCTCTGGATGTTAATTTCCCTAATGCAGCCACAGTGGACGTGGCTCCATCACGGCGTGGCTTCATAAAGAAGGAATTACTTTTATTAAAGGCTCCACGGCTCAGACTCACTCCCCTCGCTCACACAAGAATCAAAGCCGCGGTCAGACAGAATTAGATTTCTGCAGCGCCAAATGAAAAGCAACGTGACTTTAGGGTGAGAAGGAAAAGAAAATGATCTTTCCATCACACAGACACAAAGGAAGAAAAAAATTCCTATTGAATAATTAAAACTTTATCGGTCAAACGGCCTCAAACTTATGGAGGTATTTTACTGTCACCATTTTACCATCAAGAAATAATACAACTAAATTAGTGTACGATTATTTTATTAGTTATTGAAATGATGAGACACATAAGCCACTAGGGTGGTTAATGATTAAAGGTGTAGTGTGTAAAAAAAAAATAAACAAATCTGTTTCATTCAAATCATTGTCGACTGAGTTCAAATTTCAGCTCCACGCGACTCGCTGTGTCTCTCAGTGTTTAGATTACAACTATTTTGATCAGTGATTAATCGGTGTGGAAAAAAAAAAGCAAACTTGTTTGTTGCTTCTTAAATGGTATTTTAAGAATGTTATTTTCTGGTTTCTTTGCTCCACATGACAAAGAAATCATTAAAACTGAATCGTTTTGGTTAGTGGACAAAACATTTGGGAACATCATCGTGTCCAGGTTCAACATTTTTCTGACATTTTATATGGTCCAAACGACTATAAATAATCCATATCAGAACTCCCTTAGCTTAAGGAAGGTATGTGTCTCTGTTTTAAGTGATTATTATAATACATTCTAATAATAATAATATAATTATCATCAATAAGACACATAAATAGCTTTTTTTAAATTATTTAATTATGTTCTCCTTTGTTAAAGCAGTATGATTGTGCTCCTTGTCAAACCTCCTCCTTCACCTGACATAATTAAAAAAATTTCCAGTAGTTGTAGCCTCCACTGTCTCCACATACAGCTGCTAAAATAGTGTTAAAAACATAACATTTATGTTTTTCCATGTATTTGGGTCATACATATAGGTCATATTGGCGATACAATGTTAATTCCTTCATGGCAGATGTTATGTCCGTCTATTTTTTGCTGTGAAATCACATGTCCAGTGTGAACCAGGCCGAAGAGTATCATTTAGAGTATCCATGAGTATTGGTATTGATAAGCAGCACTGGTACCTATGAACTCATGGTGATACTCCTGTCTGGGTAGCCTGAGGAGACTGCAGATGCAGATGCAGATACAGTGACACACAAATTCTGTGTGGGTGAGTGTTGATTTGTCTGCAGACAGAATTCCCTGTTTCCTCCGTCTTTGTCCCCATCATCTCATTTCCATTTAAGCCGATTACAGAGTGTGTATTCTGTTTTACGAGAGTGTGTGTCTGTGTGGTTAGTGGATGATCCCAGTCTCTGAGGTGAAAACCGAGCTTGGCCCTGATCAATGTGACCTGTATTAACATCTGAATCTGCCCACAGGACTGAACATCACTGTCTGCCTGCCTGATTATCTACTGGATATGAATTTGAGAGTTTACAGGTTGTTTATTATTCATAATACAAAAATATTCACTGTCACTAAATGTCACAAGAACAACAAATAGAAGAACGAGGATTTAGACTGCCACCACTATGTTAAATAGTAACACTATTGTGGGTGCTTTTAATTGTGATGAACCGAAATCCAGTACTTTGGACTTATTGTTTACAACTTGAACTACATTTTTGCTATTATACTTGAGTGAAGTACCAATAAAAAAAAGGACTGTTTCGTACAAAACAACAGGTTAGTACTAGTACAGGTATCACTTCAAACAATACTGACACCAATAATCACAGTTAACAACTGATTTATGCTAATGTGTTAGCATAAATAAGCATTCATATACTAATGCGCCACTTGTGCAACAAATATTCCACTACCATAAAGAAGAAATATACACTTTTACAGTCTGAGCGTAGCAAATTATTTAAGTGGTATTTAGCCTTCTGGGATTATTATATCGGATTTAACGTTTTTCTTTTTTTTCCCCCAACATCCGATAACTGATAAGGCAATACGATACTAATCCTGATAAAGGAGCGAGGATACGATATTTGCGATGTATGAGGACAATATAAGCTTGGTTATGCATTACGACAAATTTGGATGTATTACAAAAAAATAACATTGTTAAATGCATTAACCATGTGCCATTTTGTTTCGGGAGTGGAGTGAAAGAAGAAGAAGTGATTAAAATGGCTGAGAGCCTGCTGCCAACTAGTGGTTGGAGGCTTAAATACAACACAAAACCACTGTCAAGAGTACTTCCATATTAATGTCGAGCTTAAAAAATATAATTAAATAAAAAATACAATATCACACCATAAAATATACAATATTTTACTATATCTATTTTTTTTTTACATCCCTACTGTACTATACCAAACCACAGACTCTTTTTGATGTTGTTTTCCATTCCTGCACATTTATAACATTCAGACAATATCTTCACTGCTGCGTGTGTGTGTGTGTGTAATATAATAATATTGCCACACACCAGCTGGGACACACACAATGATCAGAAACAATCGGAGATTCCGCTCCGATCATTCATCTCTCCATAAGTTCAATCTGCTCTGAGCAGAAATGTGATCTGACCCAAACGACCTCCACACTCCGCGATTAGATTAACGGGGGAGGCTAGCGTTTCAGCTAACCAAATCACAACGGGGGCTAATGACTCCGAGAGGTGAGGGTCAGCCTGACCTTTCACCTCTGACCTTTATCTGTGCTGTTGTGGACCCCCTCGCAACGGACGAGGTGAGGGGGAGTGTTTGCTACTCTCCTTCATTTCGACCAAAAAAAATAAAAAATAGAGAAACTGACCCAATGTTAAAATCCAAATTATAATCTGATTCTGGATTTGATCTTATCTGTCACATAGAAATCAGCTTTATTAAGCCTGTATATTTATTTATGAGGATCTCATCTGCAGCTTTTCTCGATAAATATTAAAGAAAATGCAGAAAGACCCAACACAACAACACACAACATTTAAACCAATTTTCTGTGTTTGGAGGAGGCGGAGCCCGTGTCCAGCTGTGACCTTTGACCTTTGAGGTAGATCAGATAAGAAACCCTCTCATTTAGTGAGGTCCATCTTCCCTCTAGTGTAGAAACGCATTACTGACCCTCACTCAGTCCTTTCATATGGGAAACTAACCAAATTAATCATCTTATCAATGACCTGAATCACTGATGGATTAGAATATAAATGAACAGATTTAAGTTCTGATATCTGATGTAATCCTGAGACTAACAGAGACATAATTCTCAATATTATCAACATAATAATTAAGTCTTTATACACAACACAGACTATTTAGTAGTATTTTTAAACTACCTTCTTTGGCAGAATAACAAGTACAGAATCTGGGTTTGAATTTAAAGTAAATAATATGTTTAGATTTCTAGATTGTGATAATTCTACATGAAGTCATTTTGTGCTTAAACGTCAGTTAATACAAGCTTAAGAATTAGGAACAAAACATGCATTTAATTGAGCTTAATAACACCTAATTCTTTGATTACTGTGTTAGTTTTAATCAGCTGGCAGCCATATTTATATTCAAGTGCATCAGTAACTAATGGAAATGTTTTCATGACAAACTTTTTTAACCGCAGCAAAGGTTGGAGGTTGTGTTATTCTCCTGCCTATCACAGTTAAAGTTAAATGGACCAGAAAGGTGTTTGTGTGTGTGTCTACCTGTACTGCAGGTGAGGAGAATAACTTCTCACTTCATGAGCATGTGTGACAAACTAAACACCAAACTGCTTTTAACACCATTCAGGTCAAAGTGCACACACACACACACACACCAAACATTTAGTCACTGGAGCAAAACCCTCAAATTCAGTAGCACTTAAAAGATAAATGACTTTTGAATGTTTTATTCATGATAAAACCAGATAAGGCTCCACAGTTTTTAGCCACATATTATATTGCACCAAAGTCCATAGAGAAAATCAGTGATTTTAGCTCACACGGGCACAGGAGCTGCTAGTCTGCTGCTGCCTCATTTTAGAAGTTTTTGTCATTTTGTTAAGTCTGAAAAGAGGATGTCAACACCCAAAATCAAATAATACTGACATTCTCCATGGACTTTGGTGTGACTGAGAGGTTTACAAAGTGACACCGCCCTCCGTTTTCTACTGAAAAAAAAGTAGTGAACAAATAATTTCGTCACCTTAAACTTAAGATTATATACATTTTATGAGATGAGTTGATGGGTAACGTCGCTAAAATCTGTTTTCATTTTGTCCCCACTGCCACATTTTCACTGAGCGTGAACGTCCATTCAGCCACACTTGCGTGAACTATCCCTTTAACAGTAAACGTATAATAAGTCATCATCCCCGTCATTAGTTTCGCTTAAACCAAAGTCTCCTTCTTCCTACCTGCTGTGATGTCATCATCTGTGACGTCCATTTCCTCCTCAGGAGCCGCCTTGGTTTCTACTGGCTGAGCATCAGGAGGGGGCGGGACTTGAGGAGAGGACTCTGTGGTCGTCCCAGCTGTGGAGAGAGAGAGAGAGAGAGAGAGTTGATTTAATGTTATGTTTTATGTATGTATGTATGTATGTATGTATATATATATATATATATATATATACATACATACATACAGTGTGTGTGTGTGGTCACAGGAAACAGGCTGAGCAGGAGACTAATGATTGTAGTGCCTTATAATCAGGCTAACTGTCTTGGTTAAGCAGCTAATAAAGGTTTATTGGGCCTGCTCGTTATCTACAGGATTAATTGAATCTCACACACACACACACACACGCACTATATTTAGTGTTTTCATTTAGCCTTTATCTCCCCTTTGCCAATTAAGTGTGGCTTTTCATTAGCACAGGCTGCTAATGAAAGAAGCAACTGAGGGAAATGGAGCTGACGCTGTGCTAATCTCTGAGAAAACAGCCTAATTAATGAGCCTCACACACACACACACACACACACAGATCATTTGGGTAAAAAGAAAATATCGGTAGAAACACAAATGTCACCATGAGTGAATGACAAATTATTATTATAGTTTGTTTAATTACATTGATTAATCCTTGTTACCACTGAGCTCCATGTTCCAGTTAGCCTACTCTCTCACACACACACACACACACACACACAACCACACACACACACACACACACACCTGATAGCATAATGACTTTACATGACACATATAAACACACGGACACGACAAAGGCAGAGTATTCATCTCACATGTTTAGGTGATAAAAACTTAATTGGACTTGAATGACTGATGCTCTCTCTCTCTCTCTCAGTTCAGCTGCAGTTCATGAACAACAAAACATCAGCATCAGTGAGCCAATCAGCATGCAGCAAGCTCTAACAGAGCCTATGATTGGCTGTCTAGAGGCGAACTGCAAGTTATGACCGGAGGCGAGAATCATTCTCCAAAGAAGACAAAGATGCCGAGGCTAAACGTGTGTATACTTGTATTTCTATCTTTGTGAGGACTTTTTGTCTGGTCCTCACAGGTTTAAAAGGCTTTTTCAGGGTTAAGACTATAATGTGTCCTCATAAAGTTATAAAAACAAGTGTGTTTGTGTGTAGCTGGTATTTCTTATGTTGTGGGGACCTAAATCTCTTCACACTGTTACATTATGGGGACAAAAATCAAGTCCCCATATTGTAAATTACTATATTTTAAAGTGAAGACATGTTTTAAGGTTAGACTGAGGTTAGGGTTCGGGCGCTAGTAATTATGGTTAAGGTTAGAGTAAGTCTACAGGAAATGAATATAAGTCAACACAATGTCCTCTGAAGTCATGGAAACCAGAGTGTATGTGTGTGCTGAATTTTGAAAAGCTGGCGCTTTGTTTAATAACTGAATAATTGTCAAAAATGATCGAAAAATCATTGAATAAGTGTGAGACTGAATTTAAATTAAATTCATCATAATATGTAATAGACTTTGCGTTAAAACCAATGCAGGCTTCCTCCCACAGTCCAAAAACATGCAGATTTGGGGATTAGGTTAATTGGAAACTCTAAATTGCCCGTAGGTGTGAATGTGAGAGTGAATGGTTGTCTGTCTCTATGTGGCCCTGTGATGGACTGGCGACCTGCCCATGTCCAGGGTGTACCCTGCCTCTCGCCCTATGTCAGCTGGAGATAGGCACCCGCGCCCCCCGACGACCCTCAGTGGATAAAGCGGTAGAAAATGAGTGAGTGAGAGTGTATTGAACAAGAATCGCTCAAGAACGGGTATTAAAAACTAGACACTGATCCTGTGTTGGGAAATTTTTCATCAGTATCGAGCTCTAGACTTTAGAGATTCGGCCTACATGAGCTTTAAAAAGATGACGAGAATGTGGGAACTTTCTGAGCAACTTGGTTTATTCTGGTGTCCATGTTCTGCAGGTTCATGTTCCACACACACACACACACACACACACAGGCCTATAACTCAGCTGTCCTGGCCAAGGGGAGGAGAAGAAGAGAGGGATATGGAGGAGGGGAGGATGACAGGGAGGCGGGGGGAGGGAGGGAGGAGACACTCTGCCCTGCTCCAAGGTCAAGCTTGTCATGTCAGCCATGACACATAGCTCCCAGCATGCCTTGTTAACCTCCAGGTCCTCCTCTTCCTCCTCCATCCTTTAGTATGTTGCTGGATCTCCTCCTCTCTCTTTAATACCTCATTCCCCCTGGTGAAAAAAAACATTTAATCCTGGATTTTAACAGGTTTTTTTTTCCCACTGGTGTGGATGTATTTATTCAGCATACAGTCCCGGGTCAAATGACTCAGTATCATTTATTTCATAATGAAATTGAGACCTATTTCATAAAACATGTTAGTTTTCAGTACTAGTCTAAAATGTACTTAAATTTTAGACATGTCCCACCCATTTCTGTGTCTAATTTTTTTTTTTTTTTTTACTTTTCTCCCTGTTCTGACATAATTTACATAGCATAAATATATTGTTTTATGAACAAAATCATTTTTAATTCCACCCACACATAAAAGGAAAACTACAAGGAAGTCAGGAAAGGGGAGAGGAAAAAAGGAAGGAAGGTGACAAGAAAAAACAGGTAGGAAGTAACAGAATAGAGGGTAATATATAAAGTTAAAGATATATTTATATATACATATAAAACATATTTAGAGTTATTTCACACTTTATGTTTACTACATAATTCCATATGTGCTTAGTCATAACATAGTCATGAAAATAAATAAAAACCATTAAATGAGAAGGTGAGTGCAAACTTTTGACTGGCAGTGTATATATAAACAGGAAGGCAGGAGACCAACAAGCAAAGGAAGGAAAAAGAAACAAAGATGTGAGTGGAAAAAGAGGAAGTCAAGAGAGGAGCAAGAGAAGAAAAAAAGGTGATGAAGGACAGGTGCAAAAATGACAAAGGTGAGGAGGAGGAGGACAAAAGAGGAGGAAGGGTCACATCTCCTACAACAGAAGCTTGACGAGGACGAAAAGAGGTAACTGCAGATTTGGGCGATCGAGGCAGACAATAAAGTTCAAGAGAGAAGAGTGAGCGACAGGAAGTGGTCACTGCCGCTGAGTGATCAAAGAAACAGCTGCTCCGCTCACACTGTTTGACCCTGAAAGTGTGTGCGTGTTCATGCGAGCGCACACTCGACAATGCTGGGGACTCTGTTTAATCGAGTGTGTGTGAACACGAGTGTGTGGACTCCCTTCGCTGCCTCGTCGTCTCCCTGCTGCTCAGAGACTAAAGCCTCAGGTTGTGTCGTGCGTTGGTTTGTGCGGCTGGTAGTTTTGTCGACGGCCTCATTCACGGACGGTGTGAACATCCGTCCTCACAGGTCTGATCAGAATCTGCTCAGCTCCAAGTTCACAGTAGATTTTGTTGCCATGGTGAGGTTTTGTAAACTGCTCACTCTCCCAAACCAAAGTCCATAGAGAAAATCAGCATTTTTAGCTCACAGCGACACAGGAGCCGCTGGTCTATTGCTGCCTCGTGTGGTCAGTTTGTGTCACTGAGGTGAAATTGAACAAATTATTTCCAACACAGAGGACACAAAATATCCCATATAAACTCACTGATGGAGGCAGGTGTAGATGAGCAACTTCTTTGTGCTGTGATGAAAAATTGCCAATTTTCTCTATGGACTTTGTTGTGGGAAAGTGAAACTTAAGTTTCTTATTGAAAATCTGTCTAACACTGAGGTTAACTGGCACATATATTCTTAAAATATTGTAGGCTGACATAAATTTTATAAGGTGAACCTTTTTTTTATTGACGGTCATGTTTTCACTCAGGCTGATTCTCAGAGCAGTGGGCACTCAAGGCACAAAATATCACATTTTTAATTAAAAAACACAAACAGAGCACTCTAAACAAGCTTCCCACCAATATGACTCATCAGTGTCACTTCTTCATAACACCTGATGGTGGTGCTATTTGCAGCAATGAGGGTAACTTTAGCAGATGACGCTGGTGAGTTGGTCTTATTTAAATTAAAAATGTGATGTTTTGTCCCAGTTGTCACGCGTGACCTGCAGGGCTTATGTGATGTTCTCAGACGTTCAGGATAATTTTTCAACAGAAAGAAAATGTCAACACACACACACACACACACACACACACACACACACACACACACACACACACACACTCTGTTTCATCTGAGGAATAAAACGCAACATGCAGCATTAAAAACCAGACCGAGGTTCGGGATCAGAGGGACTTCCCTGGGGGATCCAACACATTCCCCGACTCTCCCATGATGTTCCAGGTTTTCCAGGACTAGCAGGAGTCATCTTACTGTCTGTTTCAGTCCTGCTGTGCAGCACACAGATCAAATTCAATGACCCTTTAACCTCTCTCTCCCTCTCTGTTCCCTCCCCCCCCTCCATCCTTCCTCGTCCCCTGAGGTCACCGCTCCATCACTCCCACCATCTCCCCTGCCTGCGGTACTGCCGTGGTAACACAACACGGACTGGTGCCCGTTTCTATGGTAACGGTTCCCCTGAGAAACCCCCCCCCCCCCCCCCCCCCCCCCCCCCCCCCCCCCCCCCCGACTCCTGAACACACACACACACACAGCATTTTAGAGGGATGTTTCTAGTAAAAGAAGGTGGAGATTCACCTTTCTTCCCATCAGCAGGTCTAACTATAGACAGAGAGACACAGAGACAGAGAGAGAGACAGAGAGAGAGAGAGAGAGACTAGCAAACATACAGTGCTAGAGACAGACAGATAAAATAACAGAGATTTTTCCTGATTGGTCCAAATAGGGTTTGTTTGATAGAAATTTCCTTTTAAAAAAATCTGACAAATCAGAATTAAAAGTGGCATCAACATTAATAACAACAACATCAACATTCACTACCAGCAGTGGCAACTAAATTTACCGTCTAGTCAGCAGGTTGTTTTTTTTTTTTTTGTTTGGGGGTGTCACACACACACACACACACACACACACTACTTCATCTAACTGAAGTTTGTGCAACTTTGTATACTGTTGACTCTCCCTGCACCAAAGTCCATAGAGGAAATGTGCATTTTTAGCTCACAGGGACACAGGAGATGGCGGTCCTCTGCTGCCTCGTTTGGTGAGTTTGTGTCACTGAGGTTAATCTTAACAAACAATTTCAAACACCAAGGTTACACAGTAGCACACGCCGAGTGACTGATGGAGGCCGCAGTGGATCAACGTCTCCTGTGTGCTGTGATGAGAACCATTCCTTTTCTCTATGGACTTTGGTGCAGAAGAGGGAGCAATTTACACAGCGACATAACCTTTAGTTTCCTGTCATAAGATATTGTTAAATAGTGTGATAGAGCAGTGATCAGAGCCTGAAGATACTGTTGACTTAAGATGACTTTGATCTTATTAAGTGAGGCTTTTGTAAAGTTGCTAAAATAAGTATTTCATGTTTTTATCAAATCCTTTTCCTGTCACTGGCAGTTTCCTCACCAAAGTACACTAAAGTATGTAACACACTGACACACAGACACAGACATATACACACACACACACACACACACACACCTGATACAACCTAATTTTAAAAATCTTGAACCATTCCTTTAAATAAGTGTATTACTTTGAGTATACACAGTGACACAAACATGTATGACACGATATAAAGTGGAATGAAGCACTTACGTGAGCTGACCGTGTCCACATACTGGGGGAGGTATGGCGCCCACGCGTCAATGGTGTCCTTGCGTCCCGATTGGCCAATTCGTCTCAATTCAGCCAACAGAAGAGCTTGTGCCGCTTCTCGCACCTGAGACGACACAGAAGGTGAAGTCATGGCGGTTTTACAGTCACCGGCCGGCGAAACAAATAAAATGTTACGGTGCTGATGATTGGTATATTCAGGATATAACAGCTTAAGCCCATATTTCTGAGCTGAAATAAATTTGTAGTTGATAAACTTCTTTGATGACACAGGATTGGCATCGACAAGAATATGTGCGTGCTTGTGTTTGTTACAGTAGTCCTCATGGAGACCAAAACCTGGTCCTAATGAGACAGATTCCTTATTTCTGGGGAATTGGTTAAGTATGAGTCTACCATTTGAATTGTGGTTAGGTTAGGTTAGGTTAGGTTAGGGTTAAGGGATAATGCTTTTATCAGTCTGTTCAAATGAATGGAAGTCAATGCTGTGTCCTAAGAAAAACAGGTGCACAAACCTGTCTTTAGGTGGACCAAACAAAAGTATAAACCATGAAGCAAAGACATTTTGGTTGCTCCAACTTTAAGCGGTTTTATTCAGATCTGGTTTTAGGGTTTAAATTAAGTTAAGGTCAGGCATTTAGCTGGAATGGCTAAAGGTCACATAGAATGGTCTTTTTAAACCAAAAACTGAGATTACTGATGTCTACTAGATAAATTAAATAATATTTATGGTCAAAACCCTCATAGTCTCTTCAGATTAAGCCAGATTATTGGTGCTCTCTGCCAGCCTCTGAACAGGCACTCTGTTTCTGAGCTAATGCCCGCCCCCCAGAACACTGAGTCTCTTGTGATTGGCCAGCTACCAGCTGACTGACTGCTCCGCGGTGCTTCTTCTTCTTCTTCTTCTTCAGGTTGAATGTTCACGTCCATGACCGGGAGTAGCTGTTGGAGGAGGGTTCGTTGCACGGCAAATGTGCTAGTTACGTAACTAAACTGGACTTTTCAAAACCGCTTGCTCAAGCGCAGATAAACAGAGAAGCCCTTCTTTCTCAGAAGTGGCTGAAGTGTTTATTGTGACTTGGGATGTTTAGATACAGGAAGGACACACCAAAAAACATCAGAAATTTGATTTTCCATTGAATGTTCTCTTTAAGGTTGGGGTAGGAGGCTACAGGAAATGCTTTAAGTTTATGCTGTATAAGAAAGTGTGTGTGAGTGTGTAAGTTACCTCTAGACAGCGGTCCTGCCATCTCCTCGCCAACATTTCCAGCAGAGGAGGTCTGTACTTGTCCAAGCCGAGGAGGTCGGGGAGCATCACACAGTGCATGGCTGCCAGCTGACTCCAACCTAAACACACACACACACACAGAGAGAGTTAGAAGAGACTACAGGAAAGGTTGAGCTCACACACAAACCTCACCGCTGTCACATTAAACTCAAACTTCTATCCAAAATTTGAATTCTTTCTGTACAAATTTGCAGAGAAAGAGTCACAGTGACGTCACACACGATTTAAGTGAGAGAACAAGCGGACGACGACTTGGAAATGCAACATCGGGAGACGCTGCGTTTGAAACTTTCCACTCGTAAGGGTTAGGGTTACGACCTCCGAGCAACACGCCATTGACACAAGTCATAAACATAAACATAACCCACCATATAGGAAGGTTTAGATGATGATGCTAAAAGACTGCAGTTTGCATTTTAGGTTATTTATTTAATATTATTTTAAATATTGTCTGTATAACTAAAATCAGATGTTTCTATATGACAGCAGTGGGTTTTTTTTTCCTCACATTAACAGTAACTTCATACTGACACAATCCTCATGAACACACATACACTAACAACAGTTCAACACATGATGGGAACATTAGTGACGCTGTTATTTCCAGTCTTGGTTAGAGTTCCGTTGTTATTTCTGCTAACCAGAGTCTGAGGGGCAGATGCACCAACCTGTTAGCGGCCATTTTAGACGACGTTCTGTCGCAACGAGGCCTGATTTAAACTAAATAGAAAACGAAGACGTGCGGAATTAGTTTTTTCTTCTCATGAAGGGTTAGTTTCAGTGCAGAAAGTATGACTGACTATGGTTTAATTTGATGCTTGTTACACCTTCTTTTAAACCTTAAAAGAAGGTGTAACAAATTCACTCTGAATGATTGATTGATTGATTGACACTTTATTAATCCCAAGCTGGGAAATTGAAATATCCCAAGCATCAAGATTAATTGGTGTTACCCAAAACCAATGATGCTTCGTTGACATTGAGAAATCATTGATTTTCTAAGTATGAGCCACTTTTTTATTTTTGAGCAAAAAGATATATGGATTATTATCCGGAAACTTTATTTTGACTGGTGATGGCTCACACAACCTAGCTAAGATGGCTTCTAATTTTCAAAAATTGTTAGCCCGATAAAGGACTAGCACCAAAACGTTGCAGCAATAAATGTGTTCTTAAAAGTTCGGACAGTGAGCGTGACTTTTCTCTCTTTACGCACTTGTCCGAAGAAAGGGATGTGCACAGTTTTTACCTGCCGTCAAGTAAGAGCAAATAAAATCATGTAAGGCAAATATTCCCACAAAAGACTCTAGCCATTCAAATGTTTATCCATTTAAGATCAAACAGTACATTCTGGATTTGCCCTGTAATCCAGGTAAAATGGAAACATGTAAAAAAATAAATAATAATAATGATAATAATTTTGCATCATAAATACCTGTTTTATTGTGAACTGTATATCGTTCCATGTCAACACTGACCCTTTTATTGTGAAAATCATTGCGATCTCATGATGGAATATCGTGATATAATTTTTAGCTCATTTGAATTGTCTTTCACTTGACTGGCCCTGGCTCCACTTGATCTCAATTTATACCGTCAGCGCTGATTACACAATTAGCCGCAGGCTAGGTGGTACGCCCAAGAGAAAATGAAGATGCGCAACAAGAAAATACGTTTGTTTATTTTTTTAGCCTGGCTGGCGTTAACGTGTGTACATCTGCCCCTGGTGGTGCTTAACATCAAAATGAGAGGAGGATTGACAACCGTGTCTTGTCATGATGAATTTAATCGTTTTATTTCACGCAGCTTCACGACAACACTTCACCGTCTGAAGGATTCGACCTCAAAACATTAGAAAACCATAAAGGGTTTTCAGAACACACAGGCACTGTACGAATCTCTTCCCTTGATTTCATCTGATGGAGAAAAATAACATTCAGAATGTCTTTTACATCCAGTCGGAGCTGAAATCTCGGCTTATTTTACAGAGAAAAACACACCAGCTTTTACACGGGTGACAAGAAAAATGGACCAAAATGTGACTTTAGTCATACTCGACATAAACCAAGCACCTTAGTCACATATATTGGCTCAATATATGGTTCCCAGAGAGGATGCAAGAATGTGAAATGTACTTTTTAACCATGGACATGGACTGGCTTTAAGCGGGAAAGAAATTTTAGACAAATTTCTTTACCAAACGCACCATGTTAGACTTACCTGTGCAGAGCAGAGAAAAGGTTTATTATAGAGTGAAATCAGATAGATACATTTGTAGAGGTTGACCTCTTATTAGTTATTGTGACGGTCACTCCATGAAGAAAAACAAGTAAAAACATTTAGTAATCAGATTGCAACAATAATCAGTCAACCTCTATTTGCAAAATTTGCACCACTGTCATGCAGAAACCTCAAGTGGTATAAAAGCTACATCAAATTTGAAAACTTCAGGGCAGCATGATAGGGCCCATACTCAAGAGAACAAGAAAAGGAAAATTCACAAACATTAGGTTACAATATTGTAGACTTCAGCTGGTGTAGATTTTATTGACTGTTTACGTGGTGATGAAAAGGTAAATATAGTTGACACTGTTTGTATTATTGGCACTGGATGCAATGGTACTGGATCCACTGTCAATTGCACTTCATAACAACTCAAACATATGACTGGAGCAGGAAAAAAAATGGATTTCTGTCCAACCATTTCTGCTAACAGGAACTATTTGAAATGCTACTCCAACACTACTCCAACATCATCGTGATAATGTGGTTTCTGCAGGACAGTGTTTAAAATAATAAAACACAAATTAAAACCTTTATTTGATGCTGTTTAACAAAAATATTCCTACAGGTTCTGATAAGGAATGAGCATGTGAGTGCATGCTTGCAGTTTTCTGTCTTAAAACTTCATTATATCACTTGACCCCTCTGTTTTAAAATAATGTACTAAACGTTATCTACTTTCAAAACTACTTGAATTTCCCTACAAACCATAAAAGTGAAAATACATATGAAAGTGGGGAAGGAAGCCTCCAACGCCCTGTAAGAAAAATTATAATATATGTTTAAATAGAGGAGGAAAAAAACAGAATTAGTTTTTTAGTGAAGAGATTTTAAAATGATGTTATTCAGTCTAGTTTTTAACTTTTATATATTTGAATAGTGTCAGATGAACGTAGTGGGACATATTATTGTCTATTTATTCTATTTATTTCTGAGCCACAAATTTACGTTTCTACTTTTCTTTTTTATTTAAGCATTTTAAAAAGATTTTTGTGGAGACACCCACCCTGTTAGATCAAGTGAAAAACAGCAAGCATGCAAACGCAGTGAGCACAGAGACACTGAGACATCAGGACCCACAGACAGACAGGGCATAAAAGGACATAACGACCAGGACATAAGGACAGTCATCAGTTCACTCTCAGATGCACCAGGTCCGTCTTTGCAGACGACACAACACCGTGTGTGTCTTTGTACAGAAGAATTAGCAGCCCCTTGTTTGTGGAGACATTTATGGAGGGTACAATTTTGTTAAAAAATTAAACGGAAAAAGATAGATAACAATGTGAATGAATAATAGTGGAGAATCAAATAAATTGTAGGTTTAAAACTCTTGACGGGTTCTTAGGTGGATTATTCTGCACCGACGGCTTGAACTGAGTGGATCTGAAAGTGAACTGAACTCGACAAGGACAGACAGATAAACAGATACACGACGCCGCAGACCAAAACGAGGACAAGACTGGAGCGAGACACCTGAGATGAAAACCTAACATTTGCTGCAGGGGGGGGAAAAAAACAAGACTGATGCAAGAGAAGAGAGATGAGGTGACGAGACCCGGGGAGGGAAACGGGGGGAGATGAATAAGGGAGAAGAGAGGGAAGGTGAAGAATTGCGCTGACATAAAGAGAGAGGGAAGTTCGAGAGAATAATGAAAAATGGAGAAAGAAGTGGATGATGGGAATATAAAATATATACATGTGGGAAGGAGAGAAGAAAGGATGCAACAGGAAAGAAGATCTGGAAGCAGATTTTCAAAGACAAAGAAACAAGAATGGCTGCGAGGTGTTTCCCTAAGTGGTACCCGTCACTTCATTCTGTACCTTCGTTTACTGAGGGGATGTTATGAGAAGCAGGGCCAGGGCCGGGAGAAACAGGGGCCCCCTGGGGAAGGCCCCCAGGGGCCCCCCGAGCCCCAGCCATGGCGGCAGTGCTGGTGTTGGCTGTGGCCGCTACAGCAGCTTGGAAAGGAAGAGAAGGAGAGAAATAGTCAAGAAGGAAAGAACAGGTTAGGAAAATATAAAGATACAAGTGGACACACATATGGCGCTTTCCCATTGTACAGTTCCAGCATGGCCTGGCACGGCACGGCTCAACCCTACTCAGTTTGGTATCAGGCACGTTGTTTTCCATTAATATAGTGGCTCCTAAACGTGAGCAGGGTCAACATAGTACAGCTTTGAGATACTGAGATTTTAGAAATGGCCTTGTTAAATGTTGGAGATTAACGCATGTTTTCAGGATTTTATCCGATCTACAGTTCGGCATTGTTCGCTTTGATTCTTGTGTCGGACGTCGCGCTCATGACTCTTCCAGTGACGACACTCTCTGACCAATCAGTGGCCGGCAGTCTGTCCACGTCACACTTAAGTATCAGCTCAGTTCGACTGGGACCTTCGACAGAACAGGTACTAAGAAAGTACCAGGTCCCAGGTTCTATCCCTAATGGAGAAGCAAAAAAACTGAGTAGAGTCGAGCCGTGCCGTGCCAGGCCATGCTGGAACTGTGCAGTGGAAAAGCACTAGTACAGAGAAAAGACACAAGGAGTCAAGCAGGGGAGAAGAAAACATATCAACAAAGAACAAGAACAGAAAAACAAAACATTTAATGCTTTCTATAAATGAAATATAAGTTAATAATGAGTTTACACTCAGTTGATTGTGCAAATTTAATGTGATATTCATCACTTAATGCCAAAGTTTTAGAATTCTTTTAGCATTTGCACAAGGCAGCTCATTTTTAAGAAAACAGTGCTTACAGAAAAAGCTTAACATTTTGGGGGGGAAATTACATTATCCCCATAAATGTAAAAATAACTGCTCATCTGATAATCCAGCGTCTCTTTCAGGAATGCTGAATATGCTGCAAAAACACTCACCACCTTAACACCATAATGTAAAAAAACAATATGAAAAAAAAATCATCCATTAGGAACAGTTTTGATAAATCCTTGGCAGCAGAACATGAAGATGATTTAAGGGCGCAAATGAAAAGATTAAAGCTAATGCATGTCATACCTTATATTTAGCAATCAGCTACTTCAAACGCTAGCACATTCTAGTGAAGATGGTAAACTTACAGAAGTATAGTACTGTGTTCTTAATAAAAATGAATTAAACTAAATTAATTAAATATGATCTAGTACATCCTAACCCCTTTTCATTTGACAAAAATGTAGCCATTAGCAGTAGCTACCAACCATCATCAATAATGTTAATTTATATCAAGGATTTAGAGATAATAATAATTCTAAAAATCAATCCAGTTAGTGTGCAAAAAAACAGATGATGAAAATAAAAAAAAACAGACAACAAAAACAGCAAAAGAGAGATTTCTAATGCAGAGAAGAAATGTTAATACAAGGCAAATACATGTCAAAATGTTTCCCTGCACCAACTTGGTAAAAGAGCGAAACAGCAGCTGTTAGTGAGTTGACAAAAAAAATACTGGTTCACAAACTCGGGAAAACCTTTGGCTACTGTGTGATGATGTGTTAGGATTCCTGTGTAAACAGTGGATATCTGGGCCAAGACTTCTGTTTCAACTTTTCTGTTCAACTAGCAACATGAGACTCGAGAATGGAGTTAACAAACTACAATATTTACGACCACTTTATTTCCACAAATACAACATTTTTTTGCCTCATCGAGTTTTGTCTGTTTGCGTTCTGTATATGACTGCGTTATAAATGAAAAAGCCAATAAGTGATGCATTTCAGTCCATTCTTGAGCAACCAAATGTTTGGTCAAACAACAAACAGAAAATTTAATATTAACAGCGCTTTTCCACTACAAAGTTCCAGCACGGTTCAGCTCCACTCTAGTCAATTTTTTATTTATTTTTTTCTGCTTTTCCATTAGTGATAGTACGTGGTACTGTTTTTTTTTTTTACTTCCAAGCTGAACCAATACTAAAATGCGACATGGACAGACTGCCGGCCACTGATTGGTCAGAGAGTGTCGTCACTGGAAGAGTCCTGAGTGCGACGTCCAACACAAGAATCAAAGCGAACGATGGCGAACTGTAGATCGGATAAAAAGATTTAAAAATCCTGAAAACATGCGTCAATCTCCAACATATAACAAGGACATTTCTAAAAATCTCCATATTTAACAGAGGAGTCTGGTGTATTTAGCGACAGCACTGCTGAAAGACGGAGATGGTGAGCCCAATCACAACCCGTTTAGCCGTATTTCACTGAACCATTTTACTGAACCATTCAGTGAACAGATCTTTTTTATAAAACTGATTCTAATGATTCAGTACAAAGAAAAGAACAGCTTTGACGTCACTAGTTTGTGTTTTTTTTTGTCGCGTATAAAACGACGTAGCAATTTCCTGCAGCCGTGCTATGACATTGAGGAGGTACTAGTAATGGAAAATGACGTGCCTGATACCAAATCGAATAGAGTCGAGCCGTGCCATGCCAAGCTGTGCTGGAACTGTATAGTGGAAAACAGCCATTAGGGCCCATCATTTGCCCCCTAACACCATCTATAGATTCTGTTAGTAGAGATTACCTGTTTCATGACACAAAAGGTTTCAGACTGTGGCACTAGAACGTTTTAACTACACAATCATTGGGGAATTTAAAAAATCAAGGCCAATAACTTGAATTTATATTAAAATAAAAAAAAAGACACTGATGTCACTGAATTTCACGTTTGTTTGTCAAGCGCCATAAACCTGAAACCTTCATAAAGTGGAGATTAAACTTTTAATCACAGGTATTTTATCAACGACAGACAGAAGGCTCAACTTTAATCACAGTGGAGAAAAACGTGTGGTGGGTTTTCTAAAACTCTTACTGTCCACAGTATGAAAAATACAACAGGCACTATTTAAAAACATTGCAACTGTTGAGCTGCCAGAGGAAAGACACAGACAAACGTAAGAAAACAGTTACATTCAACATTTACATAGGTGGAGGCGAAGTACAAGAGAGAGTGAGAGAGTGAAGTGAACGACAGATGTGAACATTTACAGAGAAGAGAATGAATGCAGCGGGCTGAAGCCATGCAGCGAACGACCGAACATCAGAAACAGAAAGAGGAGGAAAGAAACAATGAAGAGAAAGACTGACGGAGAAGACGAGCGCGGTCGACGGCAGCTTGCCGACATCGATGTGGGGGGAAAAAAGTTCAACATTAGACTTTGCCTTATGGACTTAATCTTAAATTATAAGACACCTTTTTAAGCTTGTGGGTCAGAGATGGAGCCCTCTGCAAAAAGCCTTAGGTGTTAATACAAATTACACTATATGCAGATGATATTTTGATATTTATATCTAACCAGGGGTTGAACAATAGTTTTACAAAATCTTTACTAGTTCCACTTTAATGATGAATTAATGAATTTCTTTTTAATCCAAAAATTAAGTGTTTCCCCTCTAACTGCTTTTAATCAGTAAAGAACCTGAACATTTAAACTCTTGTTTTAATTGTAATATACCTGAGCATACGCATATACATTTTGTTCAAAATTATAATTATGAAATTTTGACAGCATAATATTGTATAACATAATATTGATATATTCAACAACATCTGGTTAAAATAATTAACATTTAAAGGATTCTGCAACTCTTTTAAATCAAAAAACCCACAGAAGGATGTTAAACTGATTTTTATCGAAGAATTAACACATCAGACCTTCACCACATTCAATCAAACATTCATCAGATGTAGGTTTTAAGGAGATGTCTGCAGTTCAAACACAGAGCAAGTGTGTTTTCACAGTAATGAAACACTTAAATATGCACTTGAATATTCATATATATCAAGATTATTCAGTTACTCTTAGATGTAATGGTACAAATGATTTTAAAAAAAAAAAAAAGGAAAACAAAAATACCAGAACAAACTGTTAGAGGAAGGTGGGAAAGTAAAAATTAGAACCGCACAACATGGTAAAAATCTAACCGAGAAAGAAATCATACGGCACTTATTTTGACTGATATTTTGGTGATGATTCATAATAATAAGCAATTTTTTTTGCATGTTAAAATATGCTATGAACAACAAAAAACAAGATTTTTGGGCTGCTGAAATTCTCAAATTTCATCATAATGCTGCGGATAAATTTCATTTTTATCAATTTAGATTGCACACTTGGAACTGTGTACAAAGAGACAAAAAAAAAAGAAAAAGAAAAAGAAGGATTTCTTTTTAAACTTCCTGAATTAATGTCCTGAAATAACGACCGGACAATAATTGTAGGTGTTTTAAATTATGTGCAGACAGACAACCTGCTCTCTCTCTCTCTCTTCATCTCCCTCCAACTGCTGCAGTATATTAGAGGGGCCTCCTCATTTATTTCCAAGTGAAAAGAGACAGTGAGCAGGGTTAACAGCGCTCTCCTGCACACGCACACACACACACACTAGGCTGCAGTAGCTGGCGACGCAGAGGTCACGGCCGAGCGTTCCCTCTGAATGGTTGTGAATAGGCGTGTGGCATGAATAAGTCCATGTGCTTATCACGCTTGGCCTCCATTAGGGCATGACAATAGCAGTGAACCCCAGTCCCCCACCTGAGGGTGCCACCCATGGCACATGAGTGTATGTGTGTGTGTTCTTGTATTTTTTTAACACTTTAAAACCTTTTCTGTCATAAACACCGACCTGGTCAGGACCACAAGTCCTCACGGAGACCAAAATCTGGTCCTAATGAGACAGAACCTCATCTCTGAGGAACTAAGATTTGAATTGTGGTTACTGTTAAGATTAGGGATAAGGCTTTGTTTAGGCTGTTCAAATGAATTGAACTCAATGCAGTGTCCTAAGAACAGCAGTGTGTGTGTGTGTGTGTGTGTGTGTACCTGGTATTCCTTATGTTGTGGGGACTGTTTCCACAGTCACATTACGGGGACTTGTCTTCCTTATGGGGACAAAAATCAAGTCTCCATAATGTAAATGACTCCATTTTAAGGAGTTTAAAGTTAGGCTGAGGTTAGGGTTAGGTTAAGGTTAGGGTTAAGGCACTAGTAATTAGGGTTATGGTTAGAGTAAGTCCTCTGAGGTCATAGAAACCTGTGTGTGTTTGTGTGTGTGCTCGGCAGATGGCGACGGCTGGTTAAAATGTCCCCTGCCGTCATAGACTAAACTTCTTTTTCACCTTCATCTTTCCTTTCTCAGAGTTTGTTTCACCCACTTCTCTTTTGTCCCTCCTCCTTTTTTCTTCATCAGCACCAGTCACATCAACTCATTTAAATTAGACTGTGACAAACCTTGGCCAAATAAACAAAAGAGCTTTATTAAGTTATTCATATATTTATATTTTTATTCAGCTATGGCTACTAACTCATTACTAATTAAAGGTCAATTTTACGGATTAACTGTTCTGACATTTAAAAAAAGAAAGGAGATCAAATTACTGTTGGTATGTGAACAACTGGACTGTGTGTGAAAACATGAGTCTCACTCCTTCAGTTACACAAATGGCACTTCTGTCCCACCAAAGCCCAGCGGTCCAATTTAAGAGGAAGACGACAACGAAGAAGATGATGATATTAAGTTGAATTTCTAAGAGTTGAACTAAAACACCCAGGTAAGGTGACTGGGAGTTTAATTACTATTCCAAGTACACGTTCATCTAGACCCAAACATGTTCCATAGTTGCCCACCATGTGATTTTACCGAGAAATAATAAGTTGTTACAGAAGCAGAAGAAACAGCAAGAAAAACCTGGTTAAATTCAGACTGGTGTATTTTCGGACTGAGGAAACCAAAAGTTTTCTTTTTTTCTTTTTTCCTTTTTTTTTTTTTTGTTTTTAGCTTGAATAATTAAATATTTTAATGTTAATGGATGCTAGCACGGATTGACGCTCAACATGGTGGTCGCTAAAGTTGTTTTGGTCTGTGACATAATAATACAACCATGAAAAAAATGTAATACTAACAAGCTAAAGTTAGGCCACATCGCCACCTAGCTTTGACGAGTCAGACACGCTTCATTCAGTAAACCTATTCCCTCATGTTTGTTTACTGGAATAGTTAAGTGACGTTAACCAAACTGGCGGAATCAAGCTTCAACTACACCTTGAGTTAACTGTCACCAAAAACTAGCCTGCACCGCTAACTGCTAAGTACCAACGCTTGAACTGTGAAAAACATTCGGTAGCAATACCACTTACCGAAGAGGGAGTAGAAAATTAGCAACGCTCCGGATAATTATTACGCCTGAAACACTGCCAGTCAAACTCGGCTATCACGTAGCTACATAAGGCTAATACTTAGACAAACATAATGTAACTTTTGCTTCACATTTAAGCCAGTGAGAATGACAGGCAGCAGTGAGCTTAATATTTTAAATCATTTTTTTAAATTAAATTACATCCTGGGATTAAAACCAGCTCTAGGGCTGCAACTGAAGATTATTTTCTCAATTAATCGAGTTCTTATTTGGTCCATAAAATGTTGATCAGTGTGGACATGATGATGATCTCGAAAGCCTTGTTTTGTCCACAAACCAAACTGTATCAGTTTCAGTAATTTCTTTGTAATATGGAGCAAAGAAACCAGAAAATATTCACATTTAAGAAAACAAAAAACCTGAGAAACTAATTTTAATTATCAAAAAAAAAAAACTTTCAAAATAGTTTAAAGGATTAACGGTCAAATAATCGTTGCAGCCCTAGGTCCGACACAAGAGTCGTGTAAAGAGCCGCTGACCGAGGAAACAGCAGCAGCTTCACACTGTGAGCTTTCTGTTGTTTTTTTCTATAACTCTCTGTGGGTTTTATTGCCGGTGGGTTCCATTATCAAACCCCCTCTACCCCTAACCTCCCTCCCTCCCTCCCTCCCTGCCTGCCAGCAGGCCCTGGGGAAGTGTGAAGTGAGCACCCCGCCTTTTGTAGTTACCTTGTTTGATCTGGGCCTGTAGTGCCGGGCAGGAGGGCTGGGGCGGGACAGCCGGCGTCCTGCGAGGAGACTCCGGGGTTCCTCCTGGTCTGGGAGGCCTGGAGGAGGATCACAGAGAGGAAGCATGAAATATTAAAGGAGGGAGGAGAGAGGAGGACCAGGACACACACTCACACACAAAAACTAAATCCAAAGAAACACACTCACAAATAAAACCTGGGACTTCACCCAAACATTTTTTATTTCAGTTTCTTGAAACCAGCAGATTGAATTTCTGTGTCTGTGTGTGTGCGCGCGTGTGTGTGTCTTTCTCAGGCTCCAGCATATTGAATTTTGGGTGGAGGACACAAAGCAGAGACTGAGCAGACTGGAGGCGTCTCCGACTTCCAGAGACACACAAACATTTCCAATACAACAATCAATGAAGAGATCGATCACAGTTGCCATGGAAACAAATCGCCGCCAGGGTGCTCTACGGTAAGCATCTAAAAAAGAAATATTATTAAAAAAAAAAAAAAAAGCAATAGAGGACGAGGTCAGAGAGTAAGATCACTGTTAGGATTCACTTTAAAAGACTTATATAAAAAATGATTTTTATTAAAATGATATAAGAAGTAAATTAAAAAAAATCAGAGATTCTACTTCAAAAAGCTGCAGTAAAAATGAAAACAAAAATTAATAAAGTCCAGGAATCTAGAGGACATTTCAACCAGACAGTATATTGGTATAAAACACACAAATACCTTTTATGTGACACAGATGAGGCAGTGAGATCCATTCATAAAAGAGAACACAAGAACATGTGCACCTGCATGTACTCCCAGCCCCCCCAACCACACACACACACACACACACACACACACACACACACACACACACACACACACACACACACACACACCTGCTCTCGCAGCCTTTCACTGTAACACACACAAAGAAACACAGTGACAACCACTCACTCTCTCTCTCTCTCACACACACACACAGTCTTTGTGGTTCACAAAAACACAAAGAAACACACACAGTTTTACAGAAATCACAATAAAAGCATCTCAAACAAATTCAAGTTTAAACAATAAACACTCTGATTAAAGTCACAGAGACAGCTCAACATGTACTTGCTGCTTTAAGTATTTTTGCATTTGTGGGTTATTTATTTTTGTGTGTGTGTTTCTGGAGCGTTTGCTTGGTCACTCAAAACAAAAGTTCTGTTTAGTGTTAACACTGAACATAAATTCCAGATATTGAAATGGTTTTTTATGGCACTTTTGCACCACACAGTTCCAGCACGGTTTAACTCTACTCAGTTTGGTATCAGGCACATTGTTTTCCATAACTGTAGTTCCTCCTCATGTGGGCGGGGTCGTCATTTCACGGCTGTACAAAACTGCCGTGACGTCATTTTATACGCAACACAAACACATAAGCTAGTGACGGACAAAGCAGCTGTTTTCTTTGTACTGAATCATTAGAATCAGTTTTATAAACAGATGAGTTCACTGAATGGTTCAGTATTTCCTGCATGAGCGGAGCACAGACTCCGTCTGACACAGTCACTGAAGTGAAATACGGCTGAACGGCTTGTGATTGGGCTCACCATCTCCGTCTTTCAGCAGTGCTGTCGCTAAATACACCAGACTCCTCTGTTAAATATGGACATTTTACAAATGTCCTTGTTAAATGTTGCAGATTAACGCATGTTTTCAGGATTTTTAAATCTTTTTATCCGATCTACAGTTCGCCATCGTTCGCTTTGATTCTTGTGTCGGACGTCGCACTCAGGACTCTTCCAGTGACGACACTCTCTGACCAATCAGTGGCCGCCAGTCTGTCCACGTCACATTTTAGTATTGGTTCAGCTCGAAAGTAAAAAGAAAACAGTACCACGTACTATCACTGATGGAAAAGCAAAAAAAAAGAGAGCAGAGTCGAGACGAGTCGTGTCGTGCTGAAACTGCGTAGTTCCAGCCCCATTAGTGATTCAACTGTTGTAGTTCTATCGATCTCTCTTGCATTTCTCATCCAAACAATGTCAAAGTCGCCACTGCACACACTCAGTGAGTCACCTGCCGGGTGTAAAAGTCTGTTGATTTGACAGATATGAGATTAACGGACATACAGATGTCACATGGGTAACATCTAAGCTAATGTACAACATTTAAACAGTTAAATTTGAAAAAAACAGTTAGTTTCCACTATTGTTTTCATGACTTATTTATAGTAAGTGAACAATTGACTGCACTGATTATTAACCTGCACAAACATGTTACGGAAAACGTACCAAAACATTCATGCTACGCAACTTCCATCAATTAAACCCAACATTTTTTTGGAGGTCAAGTCTTTTTGGTACAAAACTTCTTACTTTACAGTGACTTGACACAATTTAATTAGGGATGGGCATTTCTAGCCAAAATGCTATTTAAATATTCAATGGTATATATCATCAAATATACAATTACTTCAAACTACACTGTGTGAGAGCTAGTGAAAATAATGCAGGATTCACAGCGTGTTGAGCTAACAGGAGATGCATTCAAAGACCCCAGTAAATTTCGTCACTTCTGTGGGATCTACAGCGCGATGAGATTTCTGTGTGACGATAGATGCACTGCAAATGAGGTCATCATGTGAGTAAAACATTGATTTTATGGATGATTATCAATGATAAAATACTTGTTTTGAATCTTTTAACATATTTCTTCAAATCATCAAATTCTCAACCCCATCCCTAAATTTTATATAATATTTTGTTTAATTGAAAAAACCAAAGTTGGGTTTCTAAATCCAATTTTAATCCTCCACGACATTATTATGAGACTTATATTAGATATCAGACTTTATCAGGCTAAATAAATCGAGTGTGTGATCTTATCTGACTGCTTCTGTGGCTTTTTTTGTGTCTGCATGTGTAATGTGGAGGGGATGAGGTTTGTGGGTAATATCTAAAATAAAATCTAAATCCATCAGTTTTAGTCAAAGTCACTCACATTTTACACATTAAATGTGACACAGGGGTGATGGAAAATTCAAAGTTTAAAGGTAAAGAAGCAGCCGAGATACATTTGTTGAATTAATGTGAAATGATGGGGTGCTGAGAGGTGGCGTGTGTGTTTATTTCGGAGTGAAAGTCAGTCTGTGTGGATGTGTGCAGATTATACATGACCAGGTATCTACGTTTAATCTGAAACTCACTGCTGAGCTAAATTTACTGTATGCGGTTTAGACTGAAGACTATAGTAAAACTGAGCTAGAAAATTGATGTAATTTGTGTTTAAATAAGAAAAATTTTCGGTTATTTATGTAATCCTGTGCGTAATTGGAGTAAATTAAGAAATGTGCTTGCTACATTTAATTAAATTTGGAGATCCACCTAGAGCTGCAATGCTGACAGATTATTATCTCAGTTTTGTAATTGTTTGGTCCATAAAATGTCCGAAAATGTTGAAAAATTTTGAAAAGGATGATGCTTTCAAATGTCTTGTTTTGTCCACAAACCAAACTCATTCAGTTTTAATAATCTCTTTGTCATATGGAGCAAAGAAACAAGAAAATGTTCACATTTAAGAAGCTGAAAAATGAAAGAAACTTGTTTTAAACTCTCAAAGCGGTTAATCAGTTATCAAAATAGTTGACTATTAATTTAGCAATCGATTAATAATAGAGTAAATGTTTTAGCCCTAGTCTAAAGTAACCCAGGGCTCATGGCAGCACTTTTGTCAGTCAGTTTTTCATAATTCATGTTCAGCAGTAATCTGCAAAAGTCTTACTCTACTATTACAGTTGAATATGAAATTATTAGCACCCCCATGGAAATTTCATTGTTTTAAAGACAGCACAAAGCATTTTTAAACACAGATTATTCATGCTTTGGCCAGATGAGACCAAATTAGAGCTCTTTGTCCACAGAGACATTGATTATGTTTGGATCTGGAACTGGGAATCTCGTCAAGGTGGAAGGAATCAGGAAGAAAGAAGGAGATGTGAAGATTTGGAAAGAAAACCTGAGTCAGCAGTCAGCAGCAAAACTGGGTCTGGGTCGTCGCTTTGTCTTCCAACACAACGACAACCCAAAACATACGTGGCTCCAGGTGAAGAATTACCTCCAGAAGACCAAAGTGAACGTTACTGACTGGCCTGCACAAAGTCCTGACTTAAATCCCATTGAAGTGAAGACCAAGGTCCATGCCAGAAGGCCATCAAATCTGGAGGAGCTGGAGAGATTTGCCAAAAAAGAATGGGCTGGGATTCCTCAGGAGACGAGTCAGAGACTTGCTGAAAACTACAACAAACCACTGCAGGCTGTTATCCAGCAACAAGGAGACACAACTGACTGTTAGCATCAGTTTTTGTGTAATAATTTGATTTCTGTGTGCAAAGTCAAATAATGGAAGCATCCAAAAAACTAGGATGTTCGAAAGAAACTGTGTTAAAAATTCTTCTCACTGAAAAACAATGACATTTTCATAGGGGGACTAATAATTTCGTTCTCAAATGCAGATTTATTGCTTTAAACAATGCTCTAATGATCATACAGTATAATTACCCCTCAATTTAATAAGCAATTAATGATCGATTAATCGTTGCAGCCAGGTTGAAATTTGGAAAGTTTCAGATGTTCCATGAGCGAGAGCGAGTTCTCAGAGGGATGAAGTTTTTTTTTTGTTTTGTTTTACCGTCATAAATGTAAAAGTGGGAGCATGAAAAAAAAGCCCAAACACCTTCAAATATTCACAGTGGCTGGTTTGCAGAGCTGAGGTGCAGACGGCTGGAGAGGAGACCAGTGTGTGGGTTTAATAACGCAGCTCGGATCTGAACACACAGGAGAAAGTAACACGCAGTATCTTTCTTTAAAAAAAGAACTACTTCTACGGCGTGTCGTCCTCTGTTCTCTCGCTGATCTGTTTTCTTTCACGCTGCCACGTTTTAATCAAGTCACAGCTCTTTATTTTATTATTTCCTCATCTTTTCTGACTGTGAATCAATGACGCGCAGCATGAGATGAAAACAGTCAGCTGTGTTTTATGGTTTCTTTGTATTAATAACATATTCACCAACATTTTGTCTGCTTGCTCCCAATGGTTGAAACAATAACGTTACAGTGAGAGATGTGTTGTTATCGATATAGATTATATGAGGTCTTATACATAACAAATGGACGTCGTACCAAAACAATTCTGAAAGTGAAGCTGATGTGGAAGTGTCTAAATCCTGTATTCTCCTCAATGGCCAGGAGGAGGCGACTCCGCTGATTTGAGTGCAAGTCTATAAGAAAATAAGGCTCCTTCACAGCATGACGTCCGTTTTGTAAAATTTGGTCCCATTTAGAGTCAAATAAAACAACGGTTCTCAAACTGTGGTACGTGTAACACCAGTGGAACGCGAGCTTCCTCTGGTGGTACTTAGAGGAAAATCAGAAATACTGTTCTACTGTATATACACCACGGTATGTGAGGGATTATGTGAGGGAGTGTGTAGAAAATGAAACAAATAACAAAATTAAGTAATAATAATAATAAGTGGAGCCACCTTATCTCTTGCTCCATCTTAATCTAATTTCACTATACCACTGCTCTATAGTAGCAGAGGATGCACACCAATAAACGGCCTTATCTAACTGAATACCCTCACCCTCACACTTTCCTTGCACCAAAGTCCATAGAGAAAATCACCATTTTTAGCTTGCAGGGATACAGAAGCCGCTGTTCTGCTACTGCTTCATTTTTGAAGTTTGTATAAATCTGAATTGAGAATTTCACACACCAACATCACAGAATAAGATAATTATACTAATTGCAGGAGGCACTGCAAGCTAAAACTGATTTTGCCAATGGAATTTGGTGTAGAAGTCCAGAAAGTCAGAAGCAAATGTCCGTTTCCTGTTGGAAAAAGGTTGATTGATGGTGCAATGACATAATCTTTCTTCATATATATTCCATACTGCACACTTATGCAGGCAGAGATTAAATTAGTTAGTTAGCTTTGCAAAATGGGACCTTTAAAAATATATATTTATTTTTACATATTTTACAATATGTTTAACTAATAATAACAAAAGAAGAAACTTAGAGAGTGAAATAAAAACCTGGATTGTCTCACTTTGCAGGGCTTTTTCTGTGCACGGTTGAAGAAATGTTAAAATGATGTGTTGGTGTTACAGCAGCAGGACCTCGACCTCTGTGTTAAATCTTTCACAGCACAATGAGATCTCAGACAGACTAAACAATCAGCTTCACACACTTGACAGGTCTTGAAGTTGAGCTGCTGCTGCTGAAATCACCGTGTGTGTGTGTGTGTGAGAACACGATCCATGTTTCTGTGCTCTGAATTCGGTTTCGGCTCAAGCCTGTTTGGCTTGTTAGTTTGTTTTTCCTGTTGAATCGCTGATGATGGATCACGTTCTGTGAATCCAGATTTTTTTCCCTGGGTGAAAACTTCCCACAAGATTTGGATTCAACAGCTGGATTATTTCTTTTGACTAATTCAGGCTCACTTTCACTGTGAGATCATCTGGACTGGTTTCATTATTGTAGATGGTCTTATGACTCTTTTTAGTCCTGCACATGTTCCTGAATCTGTCTGTGCGGACAGTACACGATAGCGTCCTTACAACAAACATGACACAAACTTCATTCTTCTTCTGTTGTGAAAGAGTCTTTGACAAATATAATCTACCGCTGTGTTTTTCACATGTAAATGCAAAACTTCACAAATGTCACGACCCCATTTTCTTTAACAATTTGCTGGGCACATGTGCGAAATCTCCTTTTGACTGATAAAGCCCACATATTTCAGAGCTAAAATGTGTATAATTACAGTTCATCTACTGTCCATTAGATGTCACTCAAACAAAAACTCCTGAATAAAGTTTTGTAACTCAAAAAAAACTAATTTTAACGTCAATAAATGCACATTTTTAAAATTCTCTCCACTAGGAGGGAGAAAAGGCTCAATCTTTTTTACGCAACCAGGACCCAGCGCCATCACCCCACAAAGCTCCCTCTACTTTTACATTTTGGGCATAACTTCAGAAAAAATATTCCATATCTGAATATTAGTTGGATTCTGTGTTACCTGGCCGGTGCTTTCTTCATGTGCTCTCCAACAAAGGTGGCGTTGGTCATGCCCATCAGAGTGTTGGCCAGTGAGATGACGGACAGGAGGTGCTGCGTGGTGACGGCCCTGGACACGCCGTACGTCCCCTTCCCCACGATGTCCGACAGAGTCAGCTTACGACCCGTCGCCAAGGACAACTGATACAGCAAGGACTCCTGGGGGGGGGGATTATATTTAAACATAACTAATAACACATTTATTAATCATTAATAAGAAAAATATTTACATTTTGCTTCGTCTAGTTCTGTGTTATACATTTAGCTGATCATAAAGACCCAATGTGTCATCCTTAAAATAAAAAATCATTTAGTTTTCATGACCTTAAAATAAACTTTTTATTTTCTTTAGGCAAGGGCCTTGCTTTACTAAAATTATGGGTCTTTACTTTACCGCCATTTTGTGACTCCATGTTTCTACAGTAGCCCAAGCAGACAACCCAGAAGGACGTACATTTGGCATTCAGAAATGAAAGTTACTATGCAAATAAAAGTGTAATTCTTACACAACGAACCTTTAAAAGGAAAGCCCAATATTGGCATTGTACAAGTTGTAGTTGAGGAATAGGTATAAATAGAACCAAAATAACGATGTAATACAATATAAAAAGAAACATTTACTCATTCTGAACATGATAATGGGTGAAAGCTGTTTTTAGCCTCTTTGTCTGCACCTTCATGGTTCGGAAACATTTTCATGACATCTCTTAATGTTAATTATTTTTTCTTTATTGCTGTTTTAAGATGAAAAAAAAAATGCGTGTGTACCTTGAAGGTGGGCAGCATGAGGGACATGTGACCTCCTCTGGAGATCAGGCCAAAGGAGATGGGGCAGTGTGGTCGTAGCATGCCCAGTCGCTCCAGACAGATGCTGTCCAGCTGCTGGTTGAGGCCCCAGGCGTGCAGGCAGGACATGAACAGTTTGGCCGTGTCCATGGTCAGGTTGTACTCCAGCAGACTCAGAGATTTGGACTTCTCCTCGCGCCTCCTCATCTCTTCCTCCTCCTCCTCGTCCTCGTCCAGTAGGTGCTCCTTGATGGTCTCCTTCATGGTCTCCTTCACCTGGTTTGGACAATTTTTTAAAATACGAACATGAGATCCAAAGAGGTTTAATGAATATTTGGTTAATTAATATTACATCGGCCTGTTTGTCTTGATGGTAGTGACCTGTTTGAAGATCTTGTTGGCCAGGAACGAGCCGCCTTTGTCGGCCCCGGCTTGACTCTTCTGCAGCGTCTCTGGAGACACCAGCATGGGGTTGGGTCTCTGAGCTTCCTCCGTCAGCAGCTGGATGATCACCGCCTCCACGTCGAAGAACAGCACGTGCATGTCCGGGTCCGTCAGGTTGGTCTTCATCGCCTGGACCACCAGGGCATTATGGGAGTATTTTGGCAAGTTGCCCTGGACAAAGAAGAGACGGCAAGATAAAGAAATGTTTTATTCTTTGCAAACTGGAAGGAAACAATGCGATATACTCACACAACAGCTCTAGCGAGGGTGAGATACTTGGCCCCATCTAGTGGACTGAAACAATTTTTATTTTCATGCTAATCCACAAAGGTTTTACGTTAATTTGTTACATGAGTTAAAAAAATTAAATGCTAGAAACATTGATACTTCAAAACACTCAAAAGCAATATCGCCACGCAAAATATTGTGATATTTTACTGCACTGACAATATTTTCAAAATATGCTAAAGCTAAAATAGGGGCAAAACTACAAAGTTGTTCCTTTTATATTAAGAAAGTCCAGTTATCTTTTGTGTTAGTGTGTTTGGATAAGTGTATAATCACTTTAAAAAATAATTCAGTTTTTCCTCCTTTTTTTTTTTTTTTAAACATACTTGAGACAAGGGCCTTGCTTTACGGAGGCAGCCATTTTGCACCGCCAAGTTTCTACACCAGCCCGAGCCAGAAAAAATTCTCTGCCCACATAAAGTAACATAGTGTAAAGGCGAGGATTATCGGCACAATATCAGTATTGGTATCGGCCGAAATTGGATTTAAATTGTATTATCGTATATTGGCAAACACAACAAAGATCTAAAACAGTCGCTCAATAAGCTGCTACCTCCTTGACTTCCATAATTTATAAATTCTGTTAACTTATTTTGCACAATGAGGAAGATGTTACTTCTACATCTGCTGCGACACAAATATGAAAAATATGATGCTCCTTCCTACAGAAGAATGTCCACACCGAGGACGTTACCATCTCGACTAATCACAGAAGCATGAAGTGAAGATGTTGGAATCAAAGAAGACGCTTTGTAAGTGTAAGTTTGTTTCTACTTTTCTGGAAACACTTAACAATTACTGATGTATTGCTTTTGTTGAGTTGCAGTTTTTTGCTTCTGGAAACTGTTTTCAGTCAGAGTGTATGTGTGGTGTGACAGTGTGGAGACTCCTGACACACACACACACACACAGAGAGAGGTACAGCATCCCGGATTCGACAGCAAAGTCTTCCCTGCAGAAGTATGTGTGACTCTTGGGGACCAAAATCTGGTCCTAATGAGGTAGAACCTTAGTTCTGAGGCTTTGGTCCAGATTAAAATTAAGATTTGAATTGTGGTTAAATTAAAGCTAGCACTGGGCGTTACAGTCAGGGTTAGGGTTGGTTATGGTTGGTTCAGGTTTCACTGTGTGTGTGTTCTTGTATTTGTTACCTCTTCAGGACTGTTGGAGCTATTTGTGGGTTTAGTTTAATTTAGTATTATTTGTATTATGTTTTCATTATAAAGTTTAGTTTTGGTTCACGTTTGTGAATGGGCCGTTAGGTGTATGGGTTTACGTAGGCTATATATAGGTCAAGTGGGATGGGTCAGGCAAGGCACTGTGGGCATATGGTTTTTTTTTTACCAGGGATCAGAGAGGGTGCAGGCTGTCTTTTCTATCTGTAACTTGCTGGCAATGGTGAATAAATCTGCTCAAACGCATCTTCGGTATGGACCTTGGATTGTTTGTTTAACCTAAGCCTAATTCCAGACGGTGCCAGAATGGCTATTTGATTTTGTTTTGTTCAAGTTTTTTGGACAAATAGCCAATACAAGGACCTTTTATGTCATAAACACTGGATTAGACATTAACTAGTTATGGTTAATGTTATTGATACCACTGTTCAGTCTGTCTGAATGTATGAAAGCCAGTGCAGTTCTTTTGCTGGATCAACACTGCCATCCAAAGGCAGACAGCCATATTACACACACAAGTGGTTGAGTGGATATTTAATGTTCACAGAGGAAGGACAGACACTACAGAATAGAAGCCACTCACTTACTAGATTTCAATGTATAGCTGCAACTGATCAATATCATTATCTATTAATGTGATTATTGGTTGATCAATAAAATGTAAGAAAATTGTTCTAAAATGTCAAACAGACCATATTTAAGGAGCTGAAATCACAGAAACATCATAACTGATCCATCAATTATGAAACAGTTGACAATTAATCAAGTTACTGAATAATCAATTAATTACAGCAGCTTTTATTGACTGATATGTTTTATTTCTCAAAGACTGCTGTGTCCAATTCTTATTTACCGTGAATGTCAACATCTAATTGATTATTGATTAATCTACTGTATATGTCTTTTTTTTCCAATTATTCCATAAGAAACTATTGGAAAACGGTAAAATATCAGAATTATGGCCGATTCATTTTATATTTTTCATCAGGACACAAATACATATAAATGTCAGCAGTTTTAAGGAAAAAATATTAAAAAAAAACTACCAGAGTCTAAGTCTCATTCACTCACACACACACACACACACACACACACACACAGAAATAAACACACACATACCAGGTGTGAACACACAGCAATGAAGACCTGCAGCTGGCTGCATGTAATGCTGGGGTTGATGGTCTGACATTTTATGGTCATTATCTGCCATTACACCCCGCAGGGGAGTATACACACACACACACACACACACCAGGGATAGTGGGTGGTTTTGACCCATAATTTGAGCAGATATGTGAAATGACAGAGGAGAGAGACAAAGGAGAGAACGGCGCTGATGTGTTTCTGAAAAGAGCTGTGATTACGGACAGTGATGGCAGGAAAAGCCCAGGAGATGCCTAGAATAAATCTGAAACACAGAGGAGGAAGGAAAAACAACACACACACACACAGACGTAAAGGTTACGTGGTGGAGGAGAAAGAGAAGGACGAGCTAAATGGCTCACCAAACTGTAAAAGTCAAAGTGAAGCAGCTGAACCAAACGACACTAAATTATTCATGGTGTTTGTTTTCCGTGCTGGGAGGCCCTGGGTGGGCGGAGTTTACTCAACAGAGAGATGCTGCTCTACAAATTTGAAAAACAGCTGTTGGACAATAATCTGGTTTTCAGAGTCGTGTGTTCGATTTTCATAAGTCTGACTTAAATGTGAGACCTCACTTTTTGAAGAAATATCACAAACTGAACAGAATGATGGACGTCTCCTAATCAGGGGAAGAGAAGGGGGCGGAGCTACAGGAGGGAGGGACCATGTGCAGGGGTCGGGACTTTAAGTTGCACAAATCACGCAAAATCACACGAGATGTCAGCAACCTAAAAAGAACAAAATAGATTTGTTTCATATGGTAAGTGATAGGGTGAAACTGCATGAGGGGGCGGGGCAACAATCACTTGCAGTTCCGCCCACTTGTCATGCACTCTGTAGACTGACACCGCTACCTGAGGACAAGACAACGTGGACATGTTTGGAAACCAAATTGTCTTGAACGACCATGTGGGGACGGACTCTACTGGTTTCCGTGCAAGACTATGGGAAAAAAAAGAGATTCTACTTGTTGATGCCAGTTTTGTAAATTTCATTTTGTGTCATATAGACCAGAGTTTCTCAAAATGGGGGCTCATCACACACACACACACACACAGTCAGGGGAACCATGAAAACTTTCCACGTTTATACCTGAGCTGCTCTGGACAGTTGAGCTCAGAGGAGGGAAAAAAAACCACACACTACACCTTTTTGACATTTAAGATAGTTCATGCTTCCCTCTGAGACAACAGTGGACACACACACACACAGGCAGACACAGCAGTGTTGACCTTTCGTTTGTCTCCAGCAGTATTTTAATTGGACTGTGACTTTGGCCAGCAATCTGACCGATAGAATTTGTGTGTGTGAGTGTGTACGTATGTGTGTGTGTGTGTGTGTGCATGTGCGTGTGTGTGTGTGTGAGAGAGAGAGTGAACTATATGAAGGAAGATCAGGAGACATCTGAACTTCACAGAAATCGGGAAAGTGAAATTTGTGTCGTTCTGTGAACCATTCACTCTCCCACACCAAACTCCGTAGAGAAAATCAGTGATTTTACATCGCAGCACAGGAGTTGTTGATCCACTTCTGCCTCCCATTACAAAGTTCAAATGTGTCATTTTTATAAATTCTGTGTTTCAAACCCTTTGTATTCATTTACGTCAGTGACATAAACCCTACAAAATGAGGCAGCAGTGGACCATCAGCTTAAAAATGATTTTCCTTATAGACTCTGGTGTGAAAGTGTGAGGGGTTTACAAAGTGACACAAACTTTAGTTTTCCAGTCAGAAAAGACTGTTAAACCGAAAGATTTTAACTGATGTAAAATGCTATTAAATCAAGTCCCATATTACAGTAAGCGGCTAAAATCTAATTAACCTTATGAGTTTTCTTGGTTCTGTGTTTTAAGTGTGTCATGCAAAGGAAACAGGGCCTCTGTTAGACAAACACAGCGCTCAGTCTGCCTGTACCTTGTCGGCGTTGTCCGCAGCGAGGAGGTTGGTGGCGAGCGTCTGCAGCTTGTGCTGGGCCATGTTCTTCAGCGCCGCCAGACTGCGGCGCGTCATGGCCTGCTTCAGGTTCACAGCAGAGTGGCTCAGAGCGTCCATGGTGGCCGGCGCCAGCTCGTCACAGGCGTTCAGGATCTCCACCGCCGTTATACCCATCACACAGCGGTCCAAGGCTCCTGCAAAAAGAAAAGGGAGTTTACAGAGTTATACAGAGGGATAATGGAGGAGAAAGCTACGTTAATCCACGCTTAATACATACACTTCATGCACTTTGTTCTCTACGTTGTGAATAAATAGAGAAATCCTGCATTTTTAACTTTTTTACTGACATTTTGTTTTCTTCAGATAGACAGATATTGTGATGTATCGCTCTACGGTTGTCTTGTATCGTGATATTATCGTTGTATCATGATATTACTGGTATCGCGGGCTCTGTATCTCATACCGCATCGTATTGTGAGGTACCCTGTGGTTCCCATTCTATTACTGACCACTGTACTGGACACTCGGTGGCCACCAGGTAATTTGGGTGTGAAACCTCTGATTTAAATCTAACAAACTACAACTTTATTATTATTTTTGTAACAAAATTGACATTTTCCATTAACAAAACAAAATCTAGTGTTTCTGCAGTCCAGCCGCAGCTTCTTAGAACTGAAAAAAAATGTACACTATGCATCTTGATTGTTTGTCCAACAGGTCAGCACTCAGAGCATCGGAGAGGCAGAGTGTGAGCAAAAAACACAAGCTTCATCTGTCTGTGTGTCTATCAATCTTCTCTCATCATGTCCCTGCAATCCCCACTTTATATAAATCTGGTCAACTCTCTCCCTCGCTGACACAATCTCCGAGCTCACCGTGTATGGCCGCTCGGCTTCATCATCTGTTATCTGCGGAATATGATTCAGGTCACAGACAGACTGAGGCTCGTCCGCCTCTGACTGCAGCCGTTCTTCAGAGAGAAGCCGGGCAACGTTTTACAGAGACATCATTAGCTGCACATCAGTGCAGAGAGGAGAAGTGGTACCATTATACCTGTCTCTGTGTGTGTGTGTGTGTGGAGACAGAGAGAGCCATGGCCTATTAAATGTCAAACGCCTGACTTCACACACACCTTCCATAATTTCACACTTAGCCACCCTACAATCTCCCAGCACTGCAGCTTATTCACACACACACACACACACACACACACACAAACACACACAGGGTTTTCCAGTGACTAGTCATCAGTCAAGCTAATGTTACGTCTGTGCTGCACCATGTTACTGCCGACTAAATCATCGTGGCTACAACTTAACGGCATCTTAAGGAAAACAGAATAACAGAACCTCCAGGAAAAGCAAAATTCAATTACAATGCATCAGATTCATAATTAAATAATGTTAATTATGACGTATGTTTCATCATTTTGTAAGTGTGAGATGGGAGCCACATGATTCTGAACACTGTACTGTGCTGTGTTTCAAAAACAAACAAAACAAAAACCCCAAAAAGAACTTGGGCTGCAACTAACTACTATTTTCTTAATCAATCACAACTGTTTTCTGGTTTCAGACATTACTTGGGTTATCAAATGTAAGAAATCTTATACGTTATATGATGATATCCATATTGTCAAATATCTTGTTTTAATTCTGTCAAGTTATAATAATCGGTTTTTATGATTTCTTTGTTATATGGACCAAAAAAACAGTAAATATTCACATTTAAGAAGCTGAAAAACCAGAGAAACTGGTTTTGATCATTGAAAAGAAAAACACTCAAACTAATCAATCAAATATCAAAATAGTTGGAATAAATAACGAGACAGCAAGACTTCCTGTTGCTAAATGTTGATATTTCAACTGGAGAAACCTAGAAATGTACAGTATTATTGGCACAACAGCAACACCAATATTGGCTTAAAACGTATTGTTAAACACACCAAAATCCATGGATATGACCAATGACCAAAACAGTAGTAGAATAAAATGTTCCCTCTGTGTCTTTTATAACTATAAGTTTTTATGCCTATTTATTTATCACAATACAGAAAATGTAAATCTACATAGCCCACAACTCCCAATATATCAGCATGTCCTATAATAAGCAAAAATGCCATGAACATGCGTCCTGAAAAAGAAATATATTTGTCTCACCAGCAGAATGACTACTTTGACTCTCTCAACAACAAAATTGTTTTAAACAGCCTCTAAGCTGATTGGATTTTAAGCCAACTCTGTTCCATACATTCTGCCCACAATACAACACAAAAGTTTAAATCTTTTATCACATGTAAAGAAAAATTCTAGACGGCAGAGAGTAACTGTCCAGTGGTTTACTCTACTCAAAAAAACACGCACAAACATCAAAGTGATGGTACTCGGAAAATTAGGTCTCTCCCTAAATGAGCTTCTTCTTTGTCATTTTTGAGAAGTTTTCTGTAAACATGGCATTGCTTCCAGTGAAACACCACAGCGAGAGTGAGAAGGGACAAAGACAGGATCGTCGTCGCTGCTCTGTAGCGTATTAGTTGTCTACATGACAAAGCCAGCGAGGTGTTTTGAGATTTTCTCACTCTGTTTTCAACAAAATCAGTGCAAAAATACTGGTTCTATGTGAGTAGAAAGATGATATAATATAAAAAAAACATTGGTGGATTCACCTTGTTCAACTTGTTTTCATGTGTACGGGCCCTTAGGTGTCAGGAATTTTGATGCCTGAAATGATTTTTGTCTCACCTGTGTCCATTTGCCAGACGTAGACGGAGCCATCCGAACATCCCACCACCAGGTAGTCGTCGGCCGGACGCCACTTGATGACCTGGATGGGGAAAAGGTGCCGCGACGCCAGCATGATGCACTTCCTCTCTCTGAGACTCAGCAGCCCGACGGAGTGGTCGCTGGCCACCGAGCAGACGCAGTGCTGGACACGGGTCTGAGGAGGAAAACAGCAACACCAGTGTCACGACCAAACAGTGTGACGACCAAACAAGACCCAAGTGTGAAGAGAAAAACGGGGAGAAAGGACGCGTCTCAGTGTCTCACGCTGCAGTTTTCAGGCGGGATGATGAGCTGAGTGATTTCTCCTCCGTGGACACAGAAGATGTGCTTCATCTCTCCGGTGAAAATGTCCCAGACGATGACGGAGAAGTCCACTCCTCCGGACACCAGGGAGCGCTGGTCGTAGCGGGGAGAGATCTGGTACGGATACAGGACACACGTCACTTTGTTCCGGTGACCGCGCAGGGTGCGATGAGGCGGCCAGCCTGCGGGACAGAAGGACACAAGGCTCAGAGAGGACAGGAGACACAAACGCCAGAGACACCAGAGACAGAGACACCAGAGACACAAACACCAGAGACACAAACGCCAGAGACACAAACGCCAGAGACAGAGACACCAGAGACAGAGACACCAGAGACACAAACACCAGAGACACAAACGCCAGAGACAGAGACACCAGAGACACAAACACCAGAGACAGAGACACCAGAGACAGAGACACCAGAGACACAAACACCAGAGACACAAACACCAGAGACAGAGACACCAGAGACAGAGACACCAGAGACACAAACACCAGAGACACAAACACCAGAGACACAAACACCAGAGACACAAACACCAGAGACACAAACACCAGAGACACAAACACCAGAGACAGTCTGCTGCCAGAAGGTTTATATTTTTTAAAAAACTGAGATTTGAACCCACAACCTTTAAATCACTTCTCCTTATTTACTCTAGAAGGTCGCGGAAGATATTTTACTGAAATATCTGAAATTTACTGAATTTTCCCAACGTTTTAGTTGAGACTCATGTGCATATGCTTTAATTAACATGAATAAAACCAACATTCTGTTGGAAATTATTTGTTTACCAGTAAGAAATGATATACAGTGCATCCGGAAAGTATTCACAGCGCTTCACTTTTTCCACATTGTGTTATGTTACAGCCTTATTCCAAAATGGATTCAATTCATTTTTTCCCTAAAAATTCTACACACAACACCCCATAATGACAACGTGAATTTTTTTTTTTTGAGATTTTTGCAAATTTATTAAAAATAAAAAAACTAAGAAACTGCATGTACATAAGTATTCACAGCCTTTGCTCAATACTTTGTTGATGCACCTTTGGCAGCAATTACAGCCTCAAGTCTTTTTGAATATGATGCCACAAGCTTGGCACACCTATCTTTGGGCAGTTTTGCCCATTCCTCTTTGCAGCACCTCTCAAGCTCCAGCAAGTTGGATGGGAAGCGTCGGTGCACAGCCATTTTCAGATCTCTCCAGAGATGTTCAATCGGATTCAAGTCTGGGCTCTGGCTGGACCACTCAAGGACATTCACAGAGTTGTCCTGAAGCCAGTCCTTTGATATCTTGGCTGTGTGCTTAGGGTCGTTGTCCTGCTGAAAGATGAACCGTCGCCCCAGTCTGAGGTCAAGAGCGCTCTGGAGCAGGTTTTCATCCAGGATGTCTCTGTACATTGCTGCATTCATCTTTCCCTCTATCCTGACTAGTCTCCCAGTTCCTGCCGCTGAAAAACATCCCCACAGCATGATGCTGCCACCACCATGCTTCACTGTAGGGATGGTATTGGCCTGGTGATGAGCGGTGCCTGGTTTCCTCCAAACATGACGCCTGGCATTCACGCCAAAGAGTTCGATCTTTGTCTCATCAGACCAGAGGATTTTGTTACTCATGGTGTGAGAGTCCTTCAGGTGCCTTTTGGCAAACTCCAGACGGGCTGCCATGTGCCTTTTACTAAGGAGTGGCTTCCGTCTGGCCACTCTACCATACAGGCCTGATTGGTGGATTGCTGCAGAGATGGTTGTCCTTCTGGAAGGTTCTCCTCTCTCCACAGAGGAACGCTGGAGCTCTGACAGAGTGACCATCGGGTTCTTAGTCACCTCCCTGACTAAGGCCCTTCTCCCCCGATCGCTCAGTTTAGATGGCCGGCCAGCTCTAGGAAGAGTCCTGGTGGTTCCGAACTTCTTCCATTTACGGATGCTGGAGGCCACTGTGCTCATTGGGACCTTCAAAGCAGCAGAAATTTTTCTGTACCCTTCCCCAGATTTGTGCCTCGAGACAATCCTGTGTCGGAGGTCTACAGACAATTCCTTTGACTTCCTGCTTGGTTTGTGCTCTGACATGCACTGTCAACTGTGGGACCTTATATAGACAGGTGTGTGCCTTTCCAAATCATGTCCAATCAACTGCATTTACCACAGGTGGACTCCAATTAAGCTGTAGAAACATCTCAAGGATGATCAGTGGAAGCAGGATGCACCTGAGCTCAATTTTGAGCTTCATGGCAAAGGCTGTGAATACTTATGTACATGTGGTTTCTTAGTTTTTTTATTTTTAATAAATTTGCAAAAATCTCCAAAAAAAATTTTCACGTTGTCATTATGGGGTGTTGTGTGTAGAATTTTTAGGGAAAAAAATGAATTGAATCCATTTTGGAATAAGGCTGTAACATAACACAATGTGGAAAAAGTGAAGCGCTGTGAATACTTTCCGGATGCACTGTATTACATGTTATACACGCATTTGCTCTTGCCACTACCGATCACGGTTACAATCATTTGCCATTTTTAAAAAGTGGGTCTCCATATAAAAAGTTTGGAAAACACTATTATACAAAAAAATTAAGTTAAGTTTTGTTGATTTTAGACTGTAGTAAGAAATATTATAGTGTTATTTTTACTGGTCAATTTTACAACATTATTAACAAAAAAAACAATGAGGCTTTAGAAAATGCATTGCCATGACACATATCGGCCACTAGATGTCACAGTGACATCAAGCTATGTCATTCACGGGTCCTGCTTTGACAGTAAGGTTTTTCCTGTTTATTATATATTATTGTTTATTAAGATAAGATAAGATAAGATAAGATAAGATAAGATAAGATTTCCATGACTGGAGAAATGATCACATGACCAGAGGTTACAATCATTTGCCATTTTTAAAAAGTGGGTCTCCATATAAAACGTTTGGAAAACACTATTATGCAGTGCAGTAAAGTACAGTGACCCCTAGTGGAATAATCTAGTAGAATCACATAGTGCACAGCACCATCAATACTATCTCATCACTTCATCCTTGATTTTAACAAGGACATTCAGTGGAAAATCACATGTCTGATGTTTTCCTGATGTCATGGTGTAGGAGTGACTTCCTGGTTGTCGCTCACCTCTGCGGAGCATGTGTTCGCCCTGCAGCAGCTGAACGATGGCGGTCTGAGTGGCAGGAACCAGGATGATGCTGCCGTCCTCTCTGCCACACACCAGTCGACCCTGAGAGGGGATGTAAACGCTGGCCGTCACCTGTGGAGTCAAACACACACGTGTCAAAGAGACTGCACGTGTTTTTAACGCGTTCCACGTGGAACAGAGAGGAGCGCGTCAAGAGTTAAATTAATAACTAACTACGTAAAATCACCTTGATTGGTTCTTCTTTGCCGGGCAGAACGCTGAGCTGGTCGATGATTCCGGCAGATACCGGGGTCAGTTTATCAAACGCCCCCTGGAGGCTGACGGTGGACGATACCTGCAGCTCTGAACCATTACACACACACACACACACACAGTCAACACAACTGTCATAAAAGAACTGGAGGATTATCCATGCCCTAATCGTGAAATTAGGAATAAATATACCTAGAAGTAAATTGTTTATTTATCAGGCTGATATTTACCATTCATTTTTTAATATTCACTGACAATTTATTAAATCGACAACATTAAAAATGAAGCATTTTTGTTCTCTGAAACTTGATACTACTACTCAAACTTAATTTTCTTCCGCAAATTCTATGTTTTTTTTAAGCTTTGACAACCTGTTTTATGTATATAATGTTTAGTTTATACATTATTTTTTTTATCGGAAACACGGTATATAATTGACTTATAAATTAGACTTAGAAAATAAAAATTACAGAGACAGATCATTAGTGTTAGTCAATGAATGGTAAATGAAGTGATTTCTAAAAATCAGCATTTGCCACAGAAAAACCCTTATCAGTTGACCTATACATGTAACAAAATGTGATTCCGTAATTTATTCTGCAACTGTTTTTATAATCAATTTAATGGTTTATGATTTAAAAAAAGCTTTTTAACTGTGAAAAGTTTCTTGTTTTGTTTGCTTCTATAAAGACCAGTGTTCATTCCACTTAGCAAAGGTCAAGTTTAAGCACTTTTCAAGGTCAGTTACATATTTATATGGTGAAACTTGTTGTTTCACTTTCTAAAAATCACATTAAAATGAATTGTGTTATAATATAAACAAACAAAATCATGTTTTGTAGTAGTTGCAGTCTCACACGCCACTCAATGTTGACATAGCTGTCAAGGATTTGAAGCACCTAAAGAAACCCTGTATGACTTAAAAACCAGAAGAAAATCTCTTTTCTTTTCTTTTTTTTAAATTTGTGGACAAAACAAAATTAATTTCAACATTTTGTGAATCAAACACTAACTGATTAATAAGAAATACATGAATGAAATACATGAAACTCTACGGTTGACGATAAGTAAAATTAAAATTAATTCATTCACAGGTCCTGCTTTGACAGTAAGGTTTTTTTTCCTGTTTATTATATATCATTATTGATCAAATCAGATCAGATAAGATAAGATGTGCATGAGTGGAGAAATGATCACATGACCAGACACAGTGGTGACCTCACCAGCAGCAGCAGCAGCAGCAGCAGCAGCGGTGGTGGTGGACGGTGGCTGCAGAGGTGAAGAGTCTGGGATGCTCCACAGAGACAGTCGGCCCGACGAGTCTCCCTGGATCAGCAGTTTGTGAAACGGCTCCCGCCGTCCGAAGAAGAACCGGGTCACAGGAGGACAGATTAAGAGCTGGACGGAAAGAAATAACAACAACAATGTCAACAAGCGGAAAGTAAAGGGATATTTTTCTACTTTATTTCACGGTTCACATCAGTTATTAGTTATTTTTTGATTTCAGTGTTTAAAATCCATAATTCAGATGTACCTCAGTAACACAGAATTACAAAAGGAGGCAGCAGTAGAGCAGCAGCTCCTGTGTCCCTGTGAGCTAAAAACATGGATTTTCTCTCTGGACTTTGGTGCAACTTTCTATTCAAAAGATGCTGTTCAACAGCAAGATAGGGTTGCAAGCAGCTTCTTACAATATTGCAGATGTGAGCTGGTGTAGATTGTATCAGGTGAGACTGTTGTTGTGGTATACACACCCATTTTTACGTGGTTCACTTTTTTTCTGCTTCAGTATCAGCTCACAGGAACTTAGCGCTTTTCAAACGTCACAGATGGGACTGACCTGTTTGTCTGAGCGGCTGGCGATACTGTAGACCAGAGGGGGGATCGAACCCTCCCTGGTTTTCCCAACATCGCTGCGGAAATGTTCACTAGCAGGCAGACAACTGGGGAACACAAACACAGAGTAAGTCACTAACCTCAGGAAATTATCCAACACGAACACAGATGCCAACAATCTGTCAGGTTGCAGATTTTGTGACTATAACTGAGCATCATTTTGAATCCGTCTACAGTAGGGGCCAGTAAATTGCAGAACCCCGGTCCAGTGCAAGACCAAATTCCATCGATAACTGCCACGGGGTTGACCCAACATTTGTATTTTGACTGGAGCAGCTGTTATTGACTTTACAGCTGTGGAGGTCCAGGAAACACAGACCAATGAAATGATCACAGTGGCCTCACTGAGCTTTATTTTTTTTACTGTGGACTGAACAACAACATTAACAGAGAAGATTATATTTCAGCACAGTTTCAACGACACAAATCCAACACTATTTCTGTTTCAAAGTAAGCACAGCTTTAGTCTCTTAAAATTATTATTATTATTATTATGTTCATCTTAAGTGCTTTATACAACTTTTCTTATGTTGTGGGTCTGTTTTATTTTTCACCTGACATTAGAAAAGAACATATTTATAATTCGGTAACTTTTATTGACCAAAAAAAATTATCTATTACTGAACTGATCGTCAACTAAGCGACTATCGGTTTGAGTTACTTTTTTTTCATGATTAAAAAAGTTCTTTGGTTTTTTTCAGCTTCTTTGCTTCTTAAATCAAATAAATTATTAAAACTGAATCACTTTGGTTTGTGGACAAAACAAGACACATGATGCTTTTGAATTGAACATTTTGTGACCAAACAAGTACTCAATTAATCCAGAAAAACATTGACAAAATAATCAATTATGAAAATAATCATTATTTGCAGCCCTACTTATTTACTTTTCCTTTTCCTTGTCAGACTTCCCAATTTATTTTTACCTGACATTAAAAAAGGAACATTTTTATTATCCATCCAATTTAAATCTACAAAAGAATTTCAAATTATTTCATTACACTTAATTTGATCAGAATTTCTTGCTGACTACACGCACATGCTGATGAACGTATTTTAATATACAGAATACTGTATTTAACCACTTAACCAGCAAAACTTGAGAAAATATCCTCAAGCGGAGGAAACTGGAACTTAATTCCTCCGCTTGAGGATATTTTCTCAAGTTTTGCTGGTTAAGTGGTTAAATAGCGGAGGAAACTGGAACTTTTATAATGTTAGACATTATAAAAGTTCCAGTTTCCTCCGCTTGAGGATATTTTCTCAATCTGGACCTCTGGGGGATTTTAACTGACTTCACCTGCTCGACAGCATCAGATAACAGCGAGCGGCGTCATGTGACCTCGGCGAACAGTGTCATGTGACCTCGGCAAACAGTGTCATGTGACCTCGGCGAACAGTGTCATGTGACCCGGCAGAGCAGCAGGTTTACCTTGCGGGCAGCTTGTAGATGTAGCTGCAGCCGTCCTCGGTCCAGATGATGACTTTGTCTGCGGCGATGAACTCTCCTCCGGTCCAGACCTGGTCAGTGTCGCTGGGCACCGAGCAGAGCAGCGAGTAGTCGCCGGCGTCAAACACCTGAGTATAAAAAAAAACAAAGATATTCATGTATTAATGAAGACATGAGGTCAGCTCAGGCTGAGGAATTCAGCGTCTCTTACCCTCCAGTACTTGGAGCAGACGACCAGCAGGCTGCTCTGAGTGAAGGTGCAGAAGGAAATGCTCTGACAGCCCTGGCAGTAGATGGGTTTGGACTCTTCTTCAAACACTGGGTCCATGTCCTGCACGCACACACACACACACACACACGCTGGTCTTACATTCTTTGTGAGGACCCTCAAAGACATAACGTATTCCCTAACCCTAAAACCAGGTCTTAATCCTGAAAAAGCCCTTTACCCTTGTGGGGACCAGGCAAAATGTCCCCACAAATGATAGGTTTGTATGTGTTTTTGTCCCCACAAGGATAGAAAAGTGGTGTGAGTGATCGTGAGACTCGACCTCACAAGGCTGCGACTCGGTGTCAGACATAGGGCGGAGTTAGTCTCAAAAGATGGGGGCCTAGTTTCACTTTAAATGGACTTTAAAAAAAAATAATTAAATGTGTATACTTGAATTAACGGTTTAGTAGGACTTGTTTCTAATGAAAATTGATTTATTACACACATGCCCATGCACATTTTATGTGCAATCAATGCTATGAATTAAATGTTGTTGAATGCTGCATGATTTAATCCAATTTTTTAACACTTAGCAACTGTCAAAATCAGATATTGGGGGAAAAAAATCATATACAATTAAAAGAAGTGCTTTTCTACACACGCACACTGTAAAAGTGTGAATAAAAATATGCAATAGCTTTTTTGCTGAGTCATGTTTTGTCTCTTATGACAATTTGTCTCTAAAATAGCTTAAATGGCTATAGATGTTAAATACATCAGCACAAATGTTTTGTTAACAGCTTCATAGTTTAAAAAGTGACTATAAATGACTTGAAAACTTGATATTGTGCCATCCCTAGTGGCTGGTAACATTTTTCTGTGAGGTAATAATGTCAGACATTACTTTCTTAATCTGACCACGCAAAGCTTTTACTGTGACGTCTGGTGTTGCCTCTTTAATGCACAGCAGGTGTACCTGCATCTTGCTGACCTCAGCTGTGATGATCCACACCTTCAGAATCCCGGTCACTGACACGGCCACCACTGTGTCCTCTGCTCGGACAGACACACGGCAAATTCAAAAGTCAGGTGATGAAACACACACACGCACCGCAACAGTAACCATGACAACACGGGAGAGAAAAAAAAACAAAAAAACACAGGCATGAACGGTGTCCCGGTCCCTGCGTCTCTCACCTTGTGTGCGGTGGGAGCGGATGATGCTCATGGAGCTGATCCAGTCGGGCAAGATCTTGGACACCAGCGAGTAGAGGACCTCCAGGCTGGTCGCGTCCACCACAAGGATTTCTGGGTAATGGCCGTGACAGAGCAGACGTCCCTCCCTTTGTGTGCCGATGGTGAACTGATAGAACTGAAGAACCGTGAAGGACAAAGAGAAGATGGTGAGAAGACATGACAAAGACATTCCTACTTCTTGATATTCTTTTAACTATCGATTCCTGGCTTTTACTTAATAAAAATTCACAGGATATTAATGTGCGTCTCACCTGTATGCCAGTATGAGCACAGGCCAGCTTTGTGAACTCAATACAGCGTCCATCGTTAACATCCCATAAACACATCTCCCTGAAACATGAGTAAACATGACTTTGATATGAATGAGTGTTGAATAATCTGCAGTTAAACCTGTATGTCATCACTGTTATTTTAAAAACAACTGCAGGTTTGTGGTTTGACGTCGATCGTCGCGGAAGTGAGTGGACTCACCCGCTCTCTGACGCACTGACCATGTACTGCTTATCACTGCACGCACTGGCCTTGGAGAGACACGTGATGGACGCTGTGTGTCCAAACAACATGGCTCTGGGACAAATCTGAACAAAGCGACAAAACAAGATGAGACAATTCAAGAAAATTCAAGACAAGACAATTCAAAAAATATCCAAGATAAGACAAGATTAAACAATTCAAGAAAGATCGTTCAAGAAAATTCAAGACAAAACAATTCAAAAATATCCAAGATAAGACAAGATTAAACAATTCAAGACAATTCCAGAAAGACCGTTCAAGAAAATTCAAGACAAAACAATTCAAAAATATCCAAGATAAGACAAGATTAAACAATTCCAGAAAGACCGCTCAAGAAAATTCAAGACAAGACATGACAAGCTAATTCAAAAGAAGTTATGATGAGACCTTTTGAAACATGAGTCCAACTACGGGGACATGTGCAATAATGGTATGACGAGAATCAAAGTGCAAAGTGTGTATTTCATGTAGACTGCATTTGGGAATGCAGAACTCTCACACTGTCGCCTCTGATTCTTGCAATACAAATCGAAACACAGACTAAAAGTTCATTTTCAATAGCAAAGAAAATGCTCAAAATGGTAATATTTCAAAATTCATTCAAGAAAGACAAATTCAAGCATAATTGGCCTGACTGTGCTGAACTATTTTATATATGAATGAATCACACAATTCAAATAAATAAATCAAACAAAAAAAGAACAATGGTTGGAAATATGCTGACTCTGCATTTACCAACTAATGACAGAAAACCAGAAAGAGGGAGATGAAACACATGAACATCACCATCATCTTCATCAGTACCTCCAGCTCTGGTGTCATGTCCCACAGGCATATCTGTCCATCATGGCAGCCGGTGATGATGGTGCTGAAGTCGTCCATTACCAGCAAACTGCTGATGCAGTGGGTGGGAGCCGTGCGGCCCCAGAGCACTATGGGTAAAACCAAGTTGTTCCCCGACATTATTGTGTGTGTCTGGAAAAAGAGAGAGAGAGAGCGAGAGAGCGAGAGAGAGAGAGAGAGAGAGAGGAGAAGAGATGATAATATAGGATGGAAATCTAATGTCAGATTCATATTATGTGACTGACGCCGATACACCCAGAGAATAAAATACAAAACAATACATCACTCTTCAAGATAAATGTGAAATATATTCCCATAAAACAGACCTGCAGTGTCATGATACGATACACAATCCATGGTCCATAATGATGATAATATCACAATACAGTGGTTCTCCGATAATCAACATTTGACAAGACATTCAAATACCTACACAGACTTCATACGAAGTCTGTTAAAGTGAAAAATACAAAATTACCCTAAAAAGGTAAAGGAATCATAAAGTTGTGACGCTGCAACTTGGGATGAGCATAAATACTAGATTATTTGTTAGATTAGAAAAAAAGTCGATTCAACCAAAGTGACTATGTGTGATTTTATTATGAAGATACGAAGCTGAAAACTGTCATATCATTGATTCCAAAGATTTAAAAATAAATCTTTCTGTTGTGTTGAGACTGAAGAGGTTTCTCGAATGGATTGTGAAGCAGCAGAAGGAAGGAAATTCACCAGGGTCTTTGAATGCATCTTATGAACTGGTTCTAGCTCAACAGAGTGTGACCCTTGCATTATTTTCATTGGCTTTCATGCACTGGATTTTAGACTATTCAGATAATAAACCTGTTGAAAATTCAAATAGTGTGTTGGTTTGAAATGCCAGTCCCCTGTATTAATCACACCCTGGTTGGCTTATTCATTCAGGCTGCTGCAGAAAAATGGGAAGTCGGTCGTTTTTGGTGGCTTTATGTGCGCGAACAACGTCGTACTTATGGAAAGTATTAAGAATGAAAAAGTACAGGGATAGTTATATTTCTGTATAGATGAGGCCTACATTTCTGCCAAGGACCTCTACTAAATTATATCAGGGATGAGCCAATATTATACATGGTATCTGCCCAATACTGGTTGAAAATCACTGGATCGAATATTGGACAGAAAACATTTTTTAAATCCAATACAATCCAAAAATCTTGAATAACACATGCTTCACTATGCAAAGACAACATTTTTTTAGCTGAGTAATGTTGTGGGCCATTAATGCCTTTGTTGTGGGAGAACAAGATTTGTAACACAGTTGGAGAATAATGTCTTTGAAATGGTATGAAATGACACAAATGTGTTTGTTTAAAATGTCTAAAATGACTAAACAGGTATCAGACACACAAAAAGTGGCATCGTGCACTGGACCTTTAACTCCGACAACATATAATTCCAGCTCATTCTACAATACATTTGGGAATTATGACTAGTCAGAAATTAATGGTAGATAGCTCTAACAGTCATAATATAAGTATACATACATAAAAAGGAATTCAAAACATTTGAAATGACAAACCCTATAAACATAAGAAGGAGGGAATTTTAGATATATCTATAATTTGTCTAAGAAAGAAAGAAATTTTAGACCTTGAATGACAGTTGGATAAAAATGACAGTGTGGTTGTTTTTATTTTGAATGGGCAGAACTGAATCCTAAACGAATGAATGCAATAAAAATACACATATCCAGTCTGACCATACGCTTCCTCTGAGTATTAATGGTGTCATTACTGCGAATGCGTTAGTACATTAAAACACACAGCATCAGTGACATTAATAAACCAAACACGGTAAAATAATCCCCCGTGTGATGTAAACACCAACAGCTCGTGCTGCACCAAAACCATTCACCTTGACGTTTAATAATGAGAACGCTTCACATTGACCCGAAACACACTCGATTTCCACAATCCGCCGCTACAAACCTCACCTGAGAGAAACGATATGGAGGCAAATGTGGGATTATGTGTGTGACGGAGGACAGATTTTTTACGGATCTGTGAGTCGCTAACGCTAAACTATACCTGCAATGTCGCGACTTCCGGGATTAGCAACGCGGCTAACAGAGCCAAAACAGAACCAAGAAATATGCTGTGGCGTACCAGAAATAAAACGTGTCCTACTGAAACATTTCCTCCGGGATAAAGGTGTGACGGTGAAGGTTTCCCTCCGCGATAAAAACGTGCACGGACTCTCCCTTTAGTCGGTTTATATTAACTGCTGTTCCACAGACAAACCGATCATATCCGCGAGCTAATCACATGACAACCAGTGGCCGTATCCGGTCTCGGGTTTTCAAAATAAAATCATTCAAGGACGTACACAGCCGCCATATTGGTCCGGGCAAGAGTCGGAAGTCCGGCTTCCAAAGCCATTTCTGCTTTATTTAACTCACAATAAATTAGTCATACACATTTTTACACATTTTACTGTTCCATTTTATTCGTGAATGTGTTGTTGTTGTTTGTGCGTGCCGTGTACAGCGTTGTTATCCACTGGTATGGCTAACAACAGCTAGCCCAAGATAAATTAGCATAATTATAATTAAAAATCGATGAAACTTACAGTACATCAATGGTTTATTTACATAAATCATTCATTTGACATGAACATAATAAAAAATGAAATAATCAAAAGCAAAATTAAAAAATTAAATAATAATAATAAAGTTGATATGTAGACGACAGTGGTCATGGTTGGAGCTGTATTTTTTCAGTTTGTTATCTCAAGATCACGAAACAATGAATTAGTGGATACCCGTGAACCCGTGGTAACGAGGTAAGTTTGTGTGCAGGCTTGCCTCTTTATAACAAGATAATTGTGGAGGGACTGAACAGTGTCAGTGTTATCCCAAAATAACACAATTTATTTCAATATAACGGGATAACGGGTATTCAAAAATTAATTAGTCTGTGATCTTGAAGTAACGGACTGAACTTTTTGGTTACTTCTAGTTTTTTGTCCTTAATTTTTTTTTCACTTCCAGTTCCGACTTCCAATAAATGGAATGTACCATGTATCCAGCAGGTGGCAACGATACAGCTGCTACCTGCCATAAAACACCACCAATCAACATGAAAAAAATAAATACATTGTTTTGTTCTTTTTTATTACGCTGTAACTGTTTCACTTGCCAATTTTAACCACAGTTTTTGGATCATTTTCATATCCAGTTCTCACTCTGCATATACGTGATCTTACTTCCCACATCTTTCCTTACCTTGGCAGAGAACGTATTTTTTTTTTTTTTTGCATAAACACAATAATTTTAATGTTGACAAGAAACTAGCTGTTTTTTATTTTTATATACAATTTAGTGAGTTCATCATAGCATGATGTGAGATGGGGTGATGTTAATATGGTAATCTAATAAAGGACAAAGTCCACTAAACGAAATAAATTGCTTTATTTTTGCCTCTCAGAACAAAAAAAAAAAAAAAAGACAAATGGAAGTGCTTTTGTGGAACGGGTGCTTGCAGCAGAAACCATTTTGACAGTATGTATGAGAAATAAGCCTTTGCATCATCCTTTCATGGTGAGTTTGATCACGTCTCAGCGTGAGACATGTCATGTGTGGCGTGTGAACTTGACCGGACAGCTCTGTATGGGAACCTCACGGAGCAAAACAAAGAGTGACCGTCCAACAAGGACACAGTCCAGCAAGGTCATAGTTTTTTTTAGTGGCAGAAATGAATGAAAGACAAGTTTTTGCAGAAGGCACAGTCGATGCTGGAAGAATAAGTTATTCTCCCCTCTATGCTGAGATTCAGGTGCCACGCTCTTTCTCCACACTGAAGCTAAGCAAGAAACAAAAAAAGCTGATTTTTAGCTTGTGAGGATTTGAGTAACGCAGTGATGAGTAAGTTTGCGTCACTTACGTGAATCCAGACAAATAATCTGAAACAAATTCCCAACAAAATAAAAGATCTGAATTAAATTCACACCGTTTTGTAAACTGATGTGGTCACAGGTCAGATATTTATCTGATACGCAGCCATGCAACAAGAGCGAGGACAGCGTTACTGTCGTTGGACCTTCGCTGGACTTCCTCTACAGACTTTGGTGCAGGAGAGTGAGAGTTTTTTGTTTTATTTTTTTGTATTGCATTGGCTGATCATCCACACAGAACTGGCATCTTTTTTGGAGCGCTAACATGCTTGTTTTGTAAATTGTCACCATGGTGTTTTTGCATAAGCATAAGCAACTTTGGGAAAACAAAATGGAGACCAAACAGGCTCCACATCTGTTACAGTGCCACGTACAGGCCTGGCATATACTTTACATTCTACGGCATTTACAGCTGTTTTTTTGGGGGGGAATTTCTTCTGTATAAAAACATTTCTTAAAACATAATAAACATCTAAAAAAACACAGTCAATGCTTAGAACATATTCTTAAGGTATCGTATACTTAAGTTGACTTAGATTTTGTTTGTTGAGCTTTTTGTTCAGTGGTTAAAACCTGTTTTTCTGTGTGTCCCACATTGGCAGCTGTGTTTTTTGTAAAAGAAAACCTCCGTGTTTCAGTCCGGTTCTCAGCACCAGCGGTGCACACGGTGACCCCAGTGCTGATTATGTGTCAATACCTCATCAGCCACACTTTAAAATACCTTTAAAGAAACAAAGAGACAGAAAAATAACGCAGCATCGCATCTTCAAACAAAACCTAAAAACTTGAATATAAACTTTATCCCACACATCAACAAAGTAACCACCGTCCAATTTACAGGAAAATCAAATGTACATGTGGTCGACAAACATCAGCTTTAGTGTCAAACATGCAGGAACTACCAGCAATGACCACAAGAGGGCAGATTAAGACAGCAGATTAACAGTCATTGTGCGTGTGGACACAAAAGACAAAAAAAATGTGATTTATTTACCTCCAAACCTCGGCATGTCAGTGCACAAGGTCAAATTTAAGTTTTAAATTTCATCAACATATCTGGTACAGAAAAAAAAAATATATATATATATATATTTAAATATTGGAAGTGGCTAATTTGTGTCAAAACAATTAAAAAACCTTTTTTGTTTTGGTCGCACAGTAATTTTTTTTAACGGCTCATTTGTGTTTTGAGTTAAACAAATAAGATAACATTTCTCATTAAAGCCTTTCTGCGATGGATTAAAAAATAATAGAAATGGTTTGGAACTGTAAGATTGTCACTAAAAGATGCACAAATAGGTTTAAATTAGTTTAATGCAGCCTGATGGTAACGTCCGTCTTAAGTGGTCCAATTAGTGCTGCTTTATCCAATCATTAGCCTTTTCTAACAGGAAACTGAAAACTGTAAAGCACCTACTCTCCTGGACCAAAGTCCATTAAGAAAACAAACATTATAGATCACATGGACACAGGAGCTGCTGCCGAACCAAGGTTTTCAAACACTGAAGTCACTAAATAACAGATTTGATGGAGGCAGCAGTGGAGGAACATCTCCTGTGTGCTGTGACGTAAAATTGATGATTTTCTCCATGGGCTTTGGTCTGGGAGAGTGAGGGGTTTGCAAAGTGATTAATAAATCTACATTTCTTCTTCAGAAAGGCTGCGATAAAGCGATGAACATACTCTTTAGATGTTGTAGACGTACGCAGGCATGATTTTTTTTTAATAGCAGAGACTTGTTTTCAGTAAAAGCGAGCCTCCAGGTCCCGGGCTGGGTCTCTGCCAAAACTTGAACTATCCCTTTTTAACAGCAGATCTGAACAGCCTCGTTGTGTCCTGCTGATGACGAGGACCGACATGAACAGCAGGGGGACACATGGACAGCCGTGTGACAGATAAAGGCAGACTGTGGGTCTCATCAGACTGAAAACATGTTCAAGGCATCACAGATGCAACAATTAGTTAAAAAAAAAAGAGATTTGCCCCCGTCCCAAGAAGGAAACACGTCCAGTCACTGAGTCTTAGTCAAAATGCTGCTTGACAATCCAAAAGGCGTCTCTTAGGCACAGTGATGATCACCCAGTGTGTCTGTCACAACCTGACATTAATATTCTTATATTCAATATAAGATAAGGTCCATTTTTTTTAAAGAGTTCAGGACACAGAAAGTAAATCTTTGGGGTGTTGGGACTTCTGAGCAGCTGCTTCCTCTCTACTGTGCGTCGTTGAAGCTGGTGTTGGCGTTACTGCAGCTTTCCTCATAAGTGGGCGGCGGCTCTGGGGCGCAAAGGAAAGCAATGTTTAGAAGAGTCGTGGCTTAAAAGGTAGTTCAGGTTTTCTGAAACAAAAATGGCTGCCAGCAGGCAGAATTTGGCTGCTTTATAAGACTCCACATAAAGACGGACTGTATTATATCGTGAGAATATGTTCACTACTTAGCGTTTTACAACAGGAAACCATTTGTGTCGCTCTGTAACACATTTAATCTCCCGCACCAAACTCCATAGAGAAAATCTGCATTTTTAGCTCACGGGGACACAGGAATTACTCATCTACTGCTGCCTTGTTTAGTAAATTTGTATCACTTAAATGAATCCAAACAAAGGATTTAGAACACAGAAGTCACAAAATGAACATGTTTAAATGAACTGATGGAGGCAGCAGTGGATCATCAACTCCTGTGTGCTGGGACGTTAAAATGGATGATTTTCTCTATGGACTCTGGAATGGGAGCGGTTTACAAAGTGACTCACATTTCAGTTTTTCTTTCGGAAAGTGCTGCCTAAGTGTGCGATAAAGCAGTCACTGCTAAATTCCATAACCAGCAAGTCTGCGATTTCAGGTCGTACGTTACATGTACGTCTTACATCACATTACATGCACAAGATACTGGGTACAGAAACTAGCCTGCTTCAGTTTGATCATTTTCTAATGATACTGACCATGAGGGTAGTCCCAGCTGCTGTACTCTGGAGGCAGAATGAGGGAACAGGAAGTAGGTATGGGAGTCACATCTCCCTCTGTGAAGAACGGAATGGTTGCCCCGGTGGAGACACAGAACAGCGGCGCAGACGCGTCGGGCCGCCTGTGGCTGGGAGGCACCGCTGCGCCCGGTGCGTAGCTGAAGGCGCTGGGCGACATGGTGACCGGCTGACCCGAGGGATCCTGCTGAGAGTGACTCTTTGTCGGAATCTCCTCACTGACCACGCCCCCTGAGCACAGGCTCTCCTCTGGCTCCTCCTCCGCCGGCGGGGCACTGGGGGTCACCCCCGTGGCACCGCAGTGGTCCTGACCGGAGGGAACGGTCCTCGACGGAGACAGGTTTACTGCGATGTTGCCGATGTAGATGGGCAGAGTGACGACTGCGTCCGGAAACTTGAGCGACACCTGTGACAAAAACATGGGTTTAAATTTAGGTTCGTAACAACTGGCCTGAACACAAGAGTCTTTAAACGAGTTCTGGACTAAAACCAAAGATTTATGCTCATCCCTGAATGAAAGGGATGTTGTTTATGTTTTAGCTGCTGGGCGGTTTAGTGATGTTTGGTCATCAATAAGTGAATAAAAACTAATAATTCACAGTCCAGACTTTCATTTGTTAAGAGACAAACAAACTCAGAACTTGTTTTAGGGGGATTTTAAAAGAGACACAAGCAAATAATCACTGAAAACACACTGGCACACTGACCTGAATGAAGTAGTCGATGTCTATGAGGCTACAGCCGGTTAACGCTGACTGAGGAAGAGGAGGGACGATGATCTGCTCCCTCCACTCTGCGTGTTTTCCTGCTTTCACTCCAGCTCCTTCCACCTCAGCGATGGTCCGCAGGTCAAACAAAGGCCGCTTGGTCTTATAGGTCACTTTCTGATGTGAAACCACCAAGAGAGGGTAACTTTAAACCACGTCGTCCTCAATTTAATGCAGCTACAGTAAAACTAAAACCTATGGAGGCTTCACGTGGGCAGTTTAAAGGCTTATAAAGTGTGATTATTATGTGGAAAAAGGCCGGAACATAGAAAACCGACTTCAGAGAATGAGTGAATGGTGATGAAAACTGATGGCTGCATTTAGGTCGCGCCAATATAATCAATATTATTTCTACTGTATATCTGTGACATGAGACAAAATATGGTATTGAATTTGGATATCATCATATCATAAGAAGGTATCTGTGATGACTTTAACTGGTTTTAAAGGCTGTTGCATATATATATATATATATATATATATATATATATATAATTATATTGAATAGATCAGTCAAATACACTAAATACTATATGCACTGATTAAAAAAATACATAGAATCAACTAATTGTACTCTAATAAATTCACTTAATAACACGTAACACTTTTAACTCTAATTAATTGTGTTATGTCAGAATTTTACCATATTTGTAGACAATTTCATTCTTTCTAACACACCAAAATATCCTTCATTTCACTTTAGAAAGCCAAAGAAATAAATAAAGCAGGATTTATCTGAAACAATGATAAGTGTCTTTTAAGATCATGTAATACAGATTATAAACAGTGGATTTTATTTTACAAAGATGAGGTAATGCTGACAACAATACAACGCGTCGCTACATTTTCACTTTTCCCAGTCCGGTGTCTACCTGTATGAGACTGGCCAGGACACATCCCGTGTCCTTCCCAGACTTGTTGTGGATCTCAGTCGCTAACTTGATGACCTGACCGGGAACGTAACCCCTCAGGTCACTGTGAGCTTTCAGCATCAGTGTCCCCGTCTTCACCAGCAGGTAGCTGAACTTCTTTGTTGACACCGCGCAGTTTGGCTGCTGCAGAGACACAGAGTCACAGGATGACGGTGTTTGCCAGTAGAGGCCTCTGCACATTAATGAGGATTAATGAGGAACAAAGAGTTGGCGGACAGGGAAAAAAAACAAAAATCTTCATCAGTTTAAGTGTAAAATATAAATATAGTTGCGGCTTTATCTCACTTTCTCAACAGGAGAGGAAAGTTTGAGTCACAAGTTTCCCAAACTGAAGCCCATTGAGGAAATCAACAATTTTACATCACAGCAAACAGAAGTTTCTGATACACTTCCGCCTCCATCAACAAGTTCAAATGTGTTCTTTTGTGAGTTCAGCACTTGAAATGCTTAGTTCAGGATTACCAAAGTGACACAAACTCTCCATGCAAGGCATCAGAAGCCAAGCAGTTTCTGTGTCCCTGTGAGCTAGAAATGTTGTTTTTCTGCATGGACTTTGGTGTGTCAGTTTGTGTGACCAGTTTAAAAAAAAAATGTTACATTAGAAATGACTGTCTAACAAGTTAAAACAGAGAACATATTCTGAAGACATATTCTTAAGCTGACATAGACTTTTATTGGGATTTTGTCAGACATGTAGATTAGGGGAGTTGGGTTTTGAACAGCCATTTTTTTGGTTGGAAGACAACCCACTGAGAATGAGCCTTCACGTCTCTGGCTGGTTTTTGGAACAGTGGGTGCTCACAGCACAATCAGCGTTGACTGTTTGTCAGAGACTCATACAGCCACACTGTACAAAAACATGAACCTGTCCCTTTAAATCAGTGCATTTGCGCCGTGGACACTTACTTCAATGTCAGGCACCTCATTGAGGTTGAGCAGGTTGAGTAGATAGAATGGTTTCTTGGCTTTGTAGTCCTTAGAGAAGCGGGGGGTGTCGATGGTCGCCACCATACGGTAAGAAATCTTCCCAAACGGTCCCTCGAAGGACGTCGGGACAGCAGCTATGGAGACGGAGGACGGTACGGATGTTAATGCGACTTTTGTGGATATTAACTGACATCACTGAGGAAATAAATATGACAAATGGAACGCCTGTAAGAGAACGGCCATTTTCAGACATGAATTCTGCAAAATGTGCAGAGATCATCCAGGCGAGGGGTGGAGCCTGAGATGAACATGCACGAGGACACGCTGAATTATCTGGAGCTTCTCCTGATGGATGGATGGATGGATGGATGGATGGATGGATGGATGGATGGATGGATGGATGGATGGATGGATGGATGGATGGATGGATGGATGGATGATAGATAGATAGATAGATAGATAGATAGATAGATAGATAGATAGATAGATAGATAGATAGATAGATAGATAGATAGATAGATAGATAGATAGATAGATAGATAGATAGATAGATAGATAGATAGATAGATAGATAGATAGATAGATAGATAGATAGATAGATAGATAGATAGATAGATAGATAGATAGATAGATAGATAGATAGATAGATAGATAGATAGATAGATAGATAGATAGATAGATAGATAGATAGATAGATAGATAGATAGATAGATAGATAGATAGATAGATAGATAGATAGATAGATAGATAGATAGATAGATAGATAGATAGATAGATAGATAGATAGATAGATAGATAGATAGATAGATAGATAGATAGATAGATAGATAGATAGATAGATAGATAGATAGATAGATAGATAGATAGATAGATAGATAGATAGATAGATAGATAGATAGATAGATAGATAGATAGATAGATAGATAGATAGATAGATAGATAGATAGATAGATAGATAGATAGATAGATAGATAGATAGATAGATAGATAGATAGATAGATAGATAGATAGATAGATAGATAGATAGATAGATAGATAGATAGATAGATAGATAGATAGATAGATAGATAGATAGATAGATAGATAGATAGATAGATAGATAGATAGATAGATAGATAGATAGATAGATAGATAGATAGATAGATAGATAGATAGATAGATAGATAGATAGATAGATAGATAGATAGATAGATAGATAGATAGATAGATAGATAGATAGATAGATAGATAGATAGATAGATAGATAGATAGATAGATAGATAGATAGATAGATAGATAGATAGATAGATAGATAGATAGATAGATAGATAGATAGATAGATAGATAGATAGATAGATAGATAGATAGATAGATAGATAGATAGATAGATAGATAGATAGATCACAGTAGTCCAGTATTTATACAATAGAAATACAATAGCACAAAATACTGGAAATAGTGGAGAGCAAAATACTTTTAATACTTTAGTAAACTAGGAGTAGTTAAGTTAGTTAAGTAGTTAAGTTAAGTTAAGTAAGCAGATAAGGGGCAGTGGCAAGATGATGGTATAATACTGATGTTATGGTGGTAATGTCACTGATAATAACAGTACAACACAATAACAGTTGCGTTGTCACTGGGACATTATCAGCAAATGTGATAAGGGAGCTGACAGGAGATGTTGTGGAGAACTTCCTAAGAGACTTTAGTGCATGTCTGAAAGCAGCTTAAAAGTCATGGAGAAAGTCAACGTTTTAAGCTTACATGTACCCAGCACTTCCTGATCAGTTGTTGCCTAATTTGGTAAATTTGTGTTACTTAGGTAAATACGAACAAAAGGTTTTTAAACACAAGAGTCTGAAAATAACACACTTGAACTTTCTAATGGAGGCAGGATTGGATCGCCAGCTCCTGTGTGCCATAATGTAAAATCACTGATTTTCTCTATGGACTTTGGTGTGGGTGAGCGAGTGATTTACCATAGAGACACAAACTTGAGTTTCCTGTTGGAAAGGGCTGAAATGTCATGTCCGTAACTGTGATCAAAGAGCATGCCAGTGTCTGCTCCACCAGCAGGGGGCAGTAGCACACATGCCTCAGGTCTGACAGGAGGGGAGGGAGAAGCATGGGCAATGAAGTCTAATTAAACAGTGACTTCACACCAGCACAGAGAGAGGGGGGGGGGGGACTATAAATAACCCGAACCCCCCTGTGCTACAGCCCACGCCTGACAGAGTGTAAGATAACAGACAAACCATAGACCGTGTCAGCGCCCCCAGCTGGCAAGCATGTTCACCTTATCATTATTTAATGCAGGAAATCCTAACTTTGCATTTTAAAGGAGGAGGTCAGGCTTTTTTTTGCTGACACAAAGTCAGCGCTGACTGCACTGTGAGCGCCCCCTGCGCCAAGAACCAGCCTGAGACACAAAGGCACTTTGCAATATGGTCACGGGGGGGGGGCATTGGGAATACATTAATAAGTGTGACTCACCCAACAAAATCTATGTCCAATGACGTTGTCATACTATGTCCACTCACTTTTAGACAGGCCTTTTTTTTCCCACAGGGAACTGAGTTTTGTCTCACTCTAATTCTCACACCAAAGTCTATGGAGAAAATCATTAATTTTACATCATGGCACACAGGGGTTGTTGATCCACTGCTGCCTCCATCAGTAAGCTCAATCGTGTTATTGACTTATTTCGGTGTTTAAAAAAAAACGTTCTTTCAGATTCACCACAGTTCCATAAACGTATCAAACAAGGCAGCAGTAGAGCAGCAGCTCCTGTGAGCACATGGGCAAAATACGCAGGTTTTCTCTATGGACTTTAGTATGGGAGACAGTGAGTGAAACAGTGAGATAAAATAGTCAACATATTATTATGATGTCGTAGCCTTAGGTTTTATTTGGTGAGTCTTTTATTAGGTGGGTCAAATCTGTTTTTTCCCCCACACTGGCTGCCATGTTTTTACTGAGGGTGAAAAAAAACCCTGTACTATCCCTTTTAAAACATTTAATGTTAGCGGTTTTATTAATTTATGAACCAAGAGGCAGGAAAACTTCCTCATTATTACAACCGTATGTTAACGGAGTGACTGTTCACACACTTCCACTGTCACGCATCTGCGTGTTTCAGTGACAAAGGGCACGGGACCGGACAGTGGAAAGTTTCTGTGCTGTCACATGTTATCACATGTTATCACATGTTATCACATGTTATCACATGTTATCACAGCAGCATGCTCACGTCACTCCTGATAAACAACAACAACCAAAGGAAGAAAGAAAGAAAGAAAGAAAACTAATAAAGGAACAGAGGGGGGCGGGGCCAGGTCACAGAGGAACAAGCAGGTACGCTCACCTGGAATAAGAAACTGGAAAGGGAAGCTATGTTCGCCTGCCGCCAGTGTTCCTGTAAGAGAGGAAGTTTGATCAGATGACATTTACGACACGAAAACATGGACATTTATTAATTTATTTGACCATAGATTACACACAAATGTTAAGATATCCTGAATATGTTTGCAAACGTTAGCAGCAACATGGAGATACAGTATGTAGCTGTGATTTTTTTCTAAATGCTTATGAGCACGTACAGCTTTTTATTTCCCTTAACAATAACGTTTCTAAACCTGATAGTAAACAGGCGTCAACATGGCCTGCTCACCTACTTTCCCACTGAGATGAAGTTTCAGAGACAAACAGGCTTTGTTGCTGAGCTGACATTCTTTATCTTCTCTTTTTCTTTTTTCTTTTTTTTTTCTTTCTCTGCGGTGAATGAAAGAGGCGAGTGAAACCCGGTCAGCCAGCGTCACAGTGAGAAAGTGGTGAAGTGTCGGCCGTGAGCGACACATGCCGCCCGTCAGAGCCGCAGCTTTTCTCAGGGAAGTTAATCAGTGATTTAGCAGCAGAGCCAGCGAGGCAAGGAGTGATCGGGAGGAGACTGAGCTCAGAACTCGGTTTCAGGCGTCAGACAACGGCCTCCTAAAGAAGTCTGTGTTTTAACATGAGGCGGTAAATCTTTGTTTTTGAAAATTAGAAAATGTTTGTTTGTTTAATGTGATAATGCATGGGTTAGGGCATGCACAATGTCTCTGAAACTTTCACTCACTCGTCTTCTACTGCTTTATCCTCCACCTGAGGGTCGCTGGTGTCAAACTCACACACTGACATTTGACCGTATTCATGAGTGTGCACATGTTAAAGTTTACAAATAGAGAGGAAAAAGATGAACTAGTACAAGAAAACATGATTTACATAACCAAACGACATTAAAGATGTTACAAAAACATGTCACTAATGTTACTTTGACAGCTTCCTACACTTACTGACTGTAGTTTCAGTGTACATATGCTAATATTGTGGCCAGAACTTGTTTCCACTGCACCCATTGATAGCTTTTACATATTTACAGACCTGAATTTAAGTTTTCCTTTGTCTTAAGCAGCTTGCTTCACTGATGACACGCTGTTCGGAAACTTATAAATGCTTGATTGCTTCACAGGGTCCACTAAATTGATAACAAGAGCACGACACCAGTTTGACTTTTTCCCCCTCTCTGTCACGCGTCAGTAAACCAGGTTAGTGATTCACCAGATGATCTGACAGCACGATAAAGAAGAAACTTGTCTCAGCTCATTAGGGACAAAAACAACATTTTCCGTTAGTCTCAGTTTCCTGAGAAGCTGTTTTGTGTGTGTGTGTGTGTGTGAGAGAGATACTGTTCATTTGCATCAAAAAGGAAGCAGTCATGCTCTCAACCAGTGCCGGTGCAGCAGCACTGCAGATGAACTGCCATTAAAGGGCCAATGTGGGATTTTTGAGGTGAGCTCCCTGTGCTGACAAGCAGCCAGGTCCAGGTTGGCGTGGGTTCACTGAAACACGGCCGATGGTGGGGACAACGGAAAAATAAAACAGGTTTAGCCACTTCACAATAGCCCACGAAATAAGATCTATGTCAGCACAAATGAAAAATATTCTTAGACACTGTTCTTTGTATAATCTTGCTGTTAGGCAGCATTTTCCAAATGGAAACTGATGTTTGTGTTGCTTTACTGATGGGGTCATTCTCCTACACCAAACGCCATAGAGAAAATCAGTAAATTAAGCTCCCAAGGACACAGGAGCTGCCTGTCTAATGCTGCCTCCATCAGTAAGTTTAATTACATTAATTTGTTATTTGAGTGTTTGAAATCCTTCATTCAGGTATATCTTTATGACACAAACATACAAAACAGAGCAGCAGTAGACCAGCAGCTCCTGTGTCCCTGGGAGGTTAAATCGCTGGTTTTCTCTATGGACTTTGGTGCAGAGGAGGAAAAAATATATATATACATTAGGAAAATTACTGTCCACTTGTGCACATAATGACTAAGACGTGGAGTTTGTGCAGAGATGCGTGAAGTGGTATTCGTGAAATAAAACTAAAGATGCTTCAGTGGAGTTAGTAAAAGTGCACCAGCACCAGCACCAGCAGCAGCAGCAGCAGCAGCAGCAGCAGCAGCAGCAGCAGCAGCAGTGGGAGGGGCATCCTCATTTCCTGAAGGTCATTAGCCAACAACAGTGACAGGATGAAGAGCGGACTATGACATCATCACTGCCGTGCGCGCTGCCAACCGCCAAGCATCTGTGGCATACCACATTATCAGTCAGCCAGAGTGAGCCAGGCTTACATTGTGTGTGTGTGTGTGTGTGTGTGTGTGTGTGTGTGTGTGTGTGTGTGTGTGTGTGTGTGTGTGGGTGCTCTATCACACTTCCTGTCTCGTTCTCTGAGTGTTCCTCAGCCCTTCAGGGCAGCACAGCCCATTTTGGGAAGACAATGGTACTTGAAAACAAGAGATTAAAACACTGCAGTTTCCAGACTCGTGTGCTTGTTGCTGCATTTAAAGCTCGGGTCAGTAATTTGTTTGCAATCCTCTTCACATCCTCAATAAATAAAACAAGACCGTGAAAGAAGAAGAAAGAGAGGCAGCCGCCTGTCGCCCTCACAATGCTGTAATAAACACGACTAATCATTTCACTCAGATCACATGGAACTGTTGGCTAACTTACCTGTCTGTCACTAACTGACCCGTCTACCTGCACATCCGTGTTTTCTCTCAATGCGTGTAATCACAACAGTGCAGCAGAGATGGGTGGGGGGGCTTTTCCGCAGTTACTGACCCGACCTTTACGGCTCATTTATGCTCAGAAATGGGCGGAGCCTTCAACCTTAATAAGTCCATGTGTGTAAGCTTTCAGATGATGTGCCCAAAAACAGACAGATGTCGTATGAAACAGATGCACTAATGTTGATAATGTTATAAAAAAAACATTATATAGGTGACCAAAAATGCTGTAATATGCAAAAACATAATTGTAATGCTAAAAAATGTTACTAATGTCACAAAAAATAATCTAAAAAAAGTTTAAAAAAAGCTACAAAATGTCGCAATTACCAAAATGTTAAAATATTCCAAAAATAGTACTTATATGAGCAAAAAAATGCAACGAAATGTTGTATTGTGATAAAAAAAATAACGTAAACTGTTGTTACAGAAAAATATTACATAAATTATCAAAAAATAAATCATAAAATGTTGTAACGTTAGTGAGTACAAAACAATACAAAAACATCTCAAATGACTAAAAACAACTGACAGCTGTTTCTGTTACTTATGCTGTAACTTATTTTGCTAAGGCTCATAACAGAATAGTGTAATGTTGTGTGATAAAACATTACTTTAGTCACAAATGTTACAACATCATAAAAAAACATTACATAACGTATGTAACAAAATGTGTACTTATGTTAGCAAACAAACATTAGCAAATATCCTTATGCTGCAAAAGTAGCATTACAAAGAACATGAGTTCCAGGGGTGTAGGTGGGCGGAGCTTGGACTAGAGTACACATAGTTGGGGTTAGGTGTAGCCTGCTAATGCTAGCTTTTCCACACGTACTGGCCACAGCTTTAATGTAAAACATATCAATGTTATGTCTACAACTGGGAACCTGCTGCCCAGTGATATCCATCCATCCATCCATCCATCCATCCATCCATCCATCCATCCAAGATCATGTCACAGGGGTAGCAGCTCTAGCAGAGAGCCCCACACTTCCCTTTCTCTGGCCACATCGTCCAGCTCTGACTGGGGGATCCCCAGGAACTCCAAGGCCAGTGAGGGGATATGATTTCTCCACCTGCTCCTGGATCTGGTCCAAGGTCTTCTCTCAGGAACACCTCACTAGGAAGGCGCTCTGGTGGCATACATGTCAGATGCGACCTAGCAGTGGCTCTACTCCAAGTCCTTCCCGGATGACTAAGCTTCTAACACCATTTCTAACGGAGACCCTCCTGAGAAAGACCCATGATCTTGGGCTTTCCGTCACCCCATGATCACTCATGACCATAGTTTCATGACTAGATCGAGACCTTTGCCTTTCAGCTCAGCTCCCTTTTCGCCACAACGGTGCGGCAGAGCGCACACAATACTGCTCCCACTGCTACGCTAACCTTCATTGTTCCCTCACTCTTGATACGTTGGATAATGATTCATTTCCCACCCGGAGCAGGCAATCCATCGGTTCCCCGAGAACCACGACCCCCGATTTAATCGCCTCACACTCGGCTGCGGACAGATCCCGCGAGCGTTGTAGATCACAGACCGATGGTGCCATCACGACTGCATCATCTGCAAAAAGAAGCAACCCCTCCTCACCACAGCACCACCGCAAGATCCTGTCCAGGAATATCACCAACGTGACTGGGGACAAGGCACAGACCTGGTGGCGGCCAACACCAACCGGAAACAAGTCCGACTTACCGCCGAGGTTTTGGGCAAGGCACTCACTTTGGGCATAGAGGGACTGGATGGCTCCATACTCCCACAGCACCCACCAGAGAGCATCCATGGGGACCAGGTCATATACCACCTCCAAATCCACAAAACACATTAAAACCGGAAAACTGTATTTCAGGATCCCTGCCAGAGTTAAGAGCTGGTCCATTGTTCCACAGCCTGGACGGAATCCACATAGTTCCTCTACAATCTGAATCTGCTGCCCAGTGATAGTGATCTTTAAACAAAAGCTGATCATCACTGAAGCAGAAACATGAAGTATGAAGTAGATTGTGTGTCACAATTCAATACAAGCGCAGTAAAATAGTTAAATTACTCTCCAGCAGCACATTGTCTATAAAGGTAGTGTATGCAGTAACACACAGTGAAGAACTTACAGTACTGTGCATAAGTCTTAGGCCACCATTAGATTTGTTGTTTTAGCAATGCTGTAATGACCATACTGTACAATTATTTCTCAACCACTTTATTGGAACACATCCTGAAAATATGCGATAAGATAATATGCATATGGAGAAACACATATGCAGTTTGAAAATAACATCTTTTTCAGAAAAACAAAAATGCTTCTATAATATCAAATATTTAGTGTGACCCACATTTCCACTTGAACAATAACACAACCATGGCTCTTTAAAACCTGGAATGGAACCCTAATGTTATTGGTCACACCTGTGTTTCTCCTACTATTTCATGGCAACAAATAGCTGCTGTGAAAAAGGTCTATTATACCTGGTTCACTCCAGACATGTTGGAGCATTACATACACATGTTGCACAAGTTCAACTCACTGACAGGTTGATCATATAGCAAAGACTGACTTTTAGTCACATCTTTTCAATCTGAACGCCAACGATCACAAAAGTGACATAAAAACAACAAAGCTGCTGGTGTCCCAAGACTTATGCACAGTACTGTATATTTAGAAATGTTTCATCTTTTCATGCTCTAAAGATCACCATCAAGTTCCACAGTAAGATTTGCATTCACAACAAAATTGACACACACACACACACATAATTGTTCCACCTCAGGCTGCGGGATTTATCAGCAGCACACACAAAAGATGGAAGATCACGCTCACAGCAAACTTCCAGTGAGCTCCCACTTCCACAGGCGAGCGGCGAGGCCTCGGGGGGGGCGGAGCCAGAAGAGACCTGTCCTCTGTGGAGCAGGCCGAGCTCTTCTCATGAGTCACCGCTGAAAACCACGTGTGACCTCAGGGAGGCGTCTGCAGACAGCAAGGCTGCGGCCTCCCTACAGGACACTGTTACTCTGGCTGATTGAAGCTTTTAACTCCTCACTGCAAAAAAAAAAAAAAACCTGCTGCTGCGGTGGCTGAGAGATTAATCCTGCTGCGGCATATTTCCCATAAGTCAAATCAGCTGGAGGGGCGGAGCCTTCACTCGTGTTACACAGCGATGTTTTGTTTTCATGAGAGAAAGATATCATGCTTTGTTAGTCTGTGACATTCAGAGAATCTGCAGCGTCACAGTGAAGTCCTGTACTATGTAAAAAAAAAAAAAAAAAGGTCATAGACTCTGCATCAAAACAATGAAGCTCATGTGGAAGTGTGTGAAAACTGTATTCTCTCAAATGTCCACCGGGGGGGCAAATCTACTGGTTTGTCTGGACGTGTATGAGAGAATGAGCCCACTTACTTCCTCTGAAGATATATTGCACGCAACGTAATCAATTATGACGCATCGTGATTTGAACACGACATGCTTAGCATTTAAATGGTTCAACTGCAAAGACAACAAATGCTAGGCAACGTTTGCACGTAACATTACTGTAAGGCAAGAAATAAAGACACTAAAAGTACAATATAATAAATCACCCTCCACAGACAAAGTCATTTTCAGTAGAGTAGACCCTGTGGAGCACAGCATGTATTGAGGAATGGACACTAATTGCCAGAAAGTTCCATTCAATAAATGCATAGTTAAAGGTGTATATGGACAGGTTCCACCCACCAATTATGGTTGTTTCAGTGTTTCTGTGATTTCAGCTTCTTAACTGTGAATATATTCAGGTTTCGTTGCAGTTCCATACTGTAAATTGAATAGCTTTGGTTTCTTTGAGGAAATAGTTATTTGCCGATGGACTTTTTCCACCATGATCATGCACCAAACAGTTCATCAATCAACCAATTGTTAATGAAAATAACCAGGAGCTGCTGCTCCAGTAAAAAGGGAAACTGACAGCTATGGCAGCCATTTTGTAACTTCTCCACCAGAAAAGTGGGTCAAACGCTGCAACACTGACGATCAGACTCGACGTGCCACCATGAAAATCTAAGAATAAAGTGATGGGGCATATTTTTGCTCACGGTCATCACCTCTGTCAGCCACAGACAGCGTCCTGTTGAAGTACTGCTCCTCCATGCTCCACGACGTCTCGTTCACTTTGTTGGAGATTCCGCACGAGCCTTGACAGCTCACCTTGATGGCTGCGAGAGGAGAGGAGAGATAAAATGGTTTCCATTAGTGACTGACCAGCAGAAAACCTGATTAAGTCTTTTTTTTTTCCCCTATGTTTTGTGAATGTTTGCACAAATCCATCAAATTATGGCCCCGTCTGTGACAATGTGGCTGCCACACGGGAGACGGAGAAGGAAAAACAGATTGTAGCCACTTACCAAAAGCCTTGTCTAATAAAGTCTACATTAGCTTGAGTCTACAATATCTTAAAAATAATATGTTTGCCACTTAATCTTGGTCTTAGACCACATTTTCTAACAGGAAACTGAGGTTTGTGTCACTCTGTAAACCACTCCCTCTTCCACACCAAAGTCCATAGAGAAAAACAGCGATTTTATGTCTCAGCACAAAGGAGTTGTTGATCAACTGCTGCCTCCATTAGAAAGTCCAAATGTGTTATTTTGTGATTTCGGCATTCAACATCCTTTGTCACAGTTTAACTCGGTGACACAAACTTACATAATGAGGTAGCAGTAGACCAGCAGCTCCCGTGACCCTTGGAGCTAAAAATGCTGATTTTTCTCTATGGGATTTGGTGTGGGAGAGAAAGTGCTTTTACAAATCAACATAAATTTCAGTTCCCTCTCAGAAAAAAGCCTGTCAAACATCAATAAAAGACGTGAACATATTGTGAAGAGAGCGTACACTTAAATATTCAGCTTTCACATATCAACACAAACGGTCCAAACATTAAAAACAAAAGAATTAACAGACAAATATTATACTGCAGATTGTGTTTAACCTATCGCAGCTCATACCAATGCTGAATCCTGTTATTCTGGCATCAGACAGCACACGCGCACACACACACACACACACACACACACACACAGATGGCAGATGGCTGCTCTCTCCACACCAGCAGGTCTGTTGGCACAGTTTTGTGGAAGAGGGAGGAACCTTTGCTTTCAGTAAAAAAACAAAAAAAAAAAAAAACTAAAGTCCACAGCTCAGTGTCCATTGGTTTGCTCATTAAATTAAACATGCAAAGTGCTGCTCAGGCCATCTGCCTCATTCACCTTCATACGTCACAACCATCACAGACGATAACACAGACGTGACGGGATATTGTTTACAGCTCTCAGTTGTGGAGCTCAGTAAATGACAGGATGAATGATAGGACATGACATTGCAAAAAATATATATATATACATATATATATAAATGATATTCCAATTAAAACAGGACTTTTAAAATATAAATGGACATGTTCGTCTCACTGCAATTGTACTGAATTGAATTTTCAAAGTTGGGTTTATACAATGATGAGCTATTGCCTTAAGTTGTACCAGAGTCAACCTGGCTAATTCGTGCAAATAACAGAAGAAGCCAATACAAAGAATAATAAGACAAAAGTGACAAAAACATGGTGGAATTTAGCCTGGTTCATTTTTTTTGGAATGACGAGGAGACCGATTCACATATTTTTAAATTAATGCACTTTGGTGCAGGGAGAGTGACAGTTTACAAACTTTCTGTTGGAAAACGGTAAAGATAAAGATATTCCTACGACGGAGCAGACCTAGGTTGAAGTAGATTTTATTAGGGTGACATTTTGTTCAGTAATCGAAATCTATTTCTTCCTGTTCTCGATTGCTGTCAACTATGTTTCTGTGTATGTGCGAGCGGTTCCTCGAGTGACACAAACTGCGGTTTGTCTGTCAATGAGATAAACCAGTGAACACATTCTTTACATGTCACAGACATAAGCAGATTTTTATTACTTTTGTTGTAGGCGAGAGTGAGTTGGCTAAAACCTGTTGTTGGACAAAAACCCAAATCCCCAAAATATCGCAGTGACATTCGAATAACTGTCCTCGACAAACATTTAAAGACTATTTAAAGACTAAAATCCCGCAGTGCAAACTCAGCTCTGAAAGTGCTGTTGGGTTCTCTGACACTGACAACTTCTAACTTGCCCTCACAGTGGATTCCTGTGCCAGCAGAGGAATTTACAGCAGAGCGCAAGGCTCTCGCGGAACAAAGCGTGGCCTCGGGCAGACTGACTGACACTCAGGAGGAAGTGCTCTGACTCAGCAGCTGACTGGATTTGTTACCAACACACTGAGTCGCTCCAGGATCATCTCCGTCTGGAGGCGGACGGAGACGATCCCGGTGCTACTACTCATGACGGATCCGAGAGAGACACAGATAGTGTTTCAAGAAACACGTGCAGGTGTTCTACTGAATCAAAGTCCGGGCTGTGAGGTCTGTGATGAGGCTTTGTCGGCTCATGGAGGAAGTGAAGGCGAGATGTGTAAGAAAAATCCCCACACGGCAGAGGAACCACACCTCGCTGCTCTTCATCTCAACGTCATCCCACCCACGACGTCCTCTCCTTCTTCAGCCAGTTAACTTTCATTCATGTCCATTCACAACCCCATTATTACTCAATTGCTCAATTAATTAATTAACGCATGTTGTCTAATTTCTCTGCTTCTTAAATGTGAATATTTTCCGGTTTCTTTGATCCACGTGACAAAGAAGTCATCAAAACTGAATCATTTTGGTTTGTGGACAAAACGAGACATTTGAGAACATCATCGTTTCAAGGTTCGAGAAAACAGTGATCAATATTTTTCAACTTTTTCCCTGTGCATTTTAACGGACCCAATATAAATCGATTATTCAAATGGTCCGGAAAATGTTAAAAAAAAAAGATATATGTTGACTAGTGTTTCCCAAACCTGGAAATGGCTGTCTTTATTTTGTAACCCAAACCAAAATTAATCAGTTACTATTTTTTTGTTATTTGAGGCAAAGAAAATTGAACATATTCCCAATAAAAGAGCTTCACAATATGACAATTTGTTTTAGTTACTTAAAAAAAACACTTAAACCAACTCCGATTGATTCAAAATAATCTTTATCATCCTCGAGGGGCAATTTGTTGTGCCGTCAGCAGTAATCAAACGCACCCAACAGACACGACTGAAACAGAAAATGAAGAAAACTGTATCACCAAAACCTAGAAGACAGTCAAACAAAGGAAGCAAAGTGACGAAAATTCAGCATTTCATTATCCAGCTGTTTTCATGATGACTCACAGCTGGGTACACCAGCTTTTTCCCAGTTCCCCCACGAGCCTCATGTGGAGGCTAAGACAGAAGAAAATGGATGGATGGATGATTATGGAATCAAAAATTGGGACAAGCCACCATGGGTATTTGTTCTGTTGAACCGCCAGGCATTTAACCTGCGGTCAGCAAAATCAAAACCACTTCAACCGTGAGACCAACTGATTATTTCTGCCAAATTTGAAAGAATTCCCTCAAGAAGTTCTTGAGGTATCAGGTTCACAAGAAGCTTCTCCCGAAAGAATCGGGGAGAAACTGAACTTTGAGGGAGGGAAAGAAAACACTCACGTCTACAACAGTTAATGTTTCACTTGAGTTTGTGAAGGAGACGAGAATTGACCAACATTCCTCACACGCGCTGAAACTTCACTCCAGACGTCATTAAAACATTCCTGCATAATCAGGCATCGGAACTCCAAAAGAGATTGTGTGTGTGTGTGACAAGGCCCGACGTGAGAAAATGTCAGGGGGCTAATAATGTCATCCTCAACTGTACATAGAACAGTGTGTTAAAAGGTTTAAAGGGTTAGTTTGGGGTTTTTGAAGTGGTTCTTATGAGGCATTAGCCACAGCCACAAAGGCTCACCTGGTCAAATCTAAATCAGATTAAGTGTACGTTATCTTGAGAACATGTTTATCCTGCCGTGAGACGACCTTTTCAAGCAGAAAACTTAGGTTTTTTAATTTCTTACTTTCACCCACACCAAAGTCCATGTAAAAAATCAGCGATTTTAGATCTGAGCAAACAAGAATTGTTGATCCACTGCTGTCTCCGTCCGGATATTTAAAAGGTGTTATTTTGTGACTTTGGCTTTTGAAAACATTCACTTGGATTAACCTCAGTGACACAATTGTTCAAAACGAGGAAAGAGTAGACCAGAAGTTCCTGTGTGGCTCCAAGCTTAAATTGCTGATTTTCTCTATGGGCTTTGGTACAGAGAGTGAGTGATTTCTAAACTTCTGTTTCCTGTGGTAAAAATGCAAATAGGCAGCAAGATAAAGCAACAAACATACTGAGAACATACTGAGTTTTTTGTGTACAGTTACTGTCATGTTTTCACTGAGCTCACAGCTTCTCAGTACAGGAAGTGCACAAAGCTTCGCCACATGTTTGACACACTGACTGTGTATAACCATACTTCAAAAACTTAATATATTAATAAAATATAATATATATAATAAAAAAGCAATAAATAAAAATTTCTGACAGAATAAAACTGCACAAAAGTTCTAAACTGAGACGGATGTACAAAAGAACACAGCACAATTATTCCTCAAACCTTTAAACACTAATAATTCTGGTTCGTTTAACAGAGCACAGAGATCATGGTGTTCGCTCTTAGTAACCCGACGCTTCAGTTAACGACCTTCATTAAATCTTTAAGTGCAGAAAACAATTAGTCCCTCTCACTTTTCCAACGTCTCTTCCCCTTATCTGATTTCCGAGGCCTCCTGTCAGTGACAGACATGTCAAACACGGTCACCTGATCTTCTGATCTATCGGTCCTGACTGTAAAAGGTTCGTCCCCTGCAGGACGGAGACAGGACAGTTCGTCCAGACGTGTCCTGAATCACCTCTGTAAGACGAAGACACTGAGAGAAAGAATCAATTAATGTTCTTTAAGAACACAACGACATAGCAACAGGAACCGAGAGGGGACGTCTGGTTCAGGCAGTCTATGCCGTAAAGGGATAGTTAGCAAATGAAGTGTAAAACAGAATTAAGTCTACGTCAGTAAGTCTAAGACATCTTGAGATTATGTTCACTGCTTTATCTCACTGTTAAGACAGACTTTTCCAACAGGAAACTGAAGTTTGACTCATGCTGTAAACATCTCACTCCTGCACCAAATTCCATAGAAAAAAAATCTGCGATTTAAGTTCACAGGGACGCAGAGGCTGCTGGTCTACTGCTGCCTCCTATGGTCAGTTTGTGTCACTGAGATAAACCCAGACAAAGGATTTCAAACACCAAAGTCACTCAATAACCCATTTGAAGTTAGTGATGGAGGCAGCAGCGGATCGACAACTCCAGCGTGCTGTGGTGTAAAATCGCGGAATTTTTTTTGTGAATTTCCTTCACCTCCCTGAACCTGTTTAGCCCTCACTCACCATTAGGGTCGCAAAGGCTGCTGGTGCCAATCCCAGCTGGCATAGGGTGAAAGGCGGCATATGCCAGTCCACCACAGGGCCACACAGAGATTCCTCATTGTGCATTAAAAGTCAACAAACAAAACTCTGTCCATTGTGGGCTCTTGATACAAGTATAAAATGTCACCTAAATTTTACACACTGGACCTTTAAGCACACACACACATCAGAGAACAGTAACCTGTGCGTGCATGTGTGTGTGTGTGCAAGAGGCTTATCCTTGCAGAGGTTACATCACACAGCAATCAGCAGATGTGTAATCTGTAATAATCTGCACACCGAAATACAAACTGTGCGACGAAGAGAAACCATTCGTAGTTCGTGTGCTTGACTGTGTTCTCCTTCACTTCCTCAGATCACTTTCGTTGGTCTCCATGTCAACCGTGGCCTACATCTGAACACCAGCTTCTCCAATGTGGTCGTCCTCCTTCTCCTCAGCTGACCTGAAACTACTTTACTGCTCTCGGATTAGGTTTAAATCATCTTTGAAAAAGGGGAAAAACCGACAGCACTGTCAGTCCGTTGGTAGAGACGAAGTAATGTGACTGTTCATGAATCACAGAACAAAGTTCAGTGCCACTCAACAGATTGACCTTTAATAATCTGTGGTTACATACAGAAACTGCCACACCTTCCCGTTGTTAAGTCTGACCTGTGCTGTGACTGACGTTGGGTAATCCCCCCCCCCCCCCATACAAAAGCTAAACCAACTATTCAAACGGTGCCGCTGCCTAAGAAAACGACGTCTTTCTAAGGCAAACAGCTAAATTAAACACTATAAATGTAGAACAATAAACTCTTGACACTATTTAGATGGACAGTTTGCTGCACCTTTACTCCCCAAGGCTACTAGTGGTTCCACAAATAAGATATAAAACAAGAGGGGCTCGTTCTAATACTTTACTGCTCACATTAAACTCCCCAACTTGTATCCACGCTTTTAAAAAGCAGCTGATAACATGGCTGTATCTTGTACCGCTCATTATTTTATTCTATGTTTATTGCGAAGCACTTTGTGCATAAATAAATGGTACTTTTACTTATTTTTACTGACCTACTTACTTGGCACTGCGCCCAAAGTCAACGACAGCTTTGTTGCTTTTAATGTCTGTCAAATTCAGTCATCATTGGAATTATGTGACTGACAGGTGGCCTTAATATACTGTATATACTGTATTAACAGACTGTCAGTGAGTTTAACTCGTCCATCAAGCGTACGTTGATGCTCAAGCTTGTCTTGAATAAACATGGTGGAAATTGACCTTTTTCACTGCAGATATTTGTCGACATGACACACTGGTTTTACCACAAACATAAATTAAAGTTCAAGTTCAAAGGAAAGTGTTATTTTAAAACTGCAAACACGTTTCCTGTATTTTCTGGATGTATTCCAATAAAGCGACTGAAGAATAATTACATGTGTACAGTATGATCATTACAGCATGACTAAAGGCAACAAATCTAATTGACTTTTGCAGATGACTGTATTTTAAAAGGTTCAACATGAACAGGCCATTTCATTAAAGGCGTTTTAATAGTTTAAAAGAGAGAGATTTCAACTTAACGCAAATCCAAGAACTGCTTCTTCCCAGAATTCTCAACAAACACTGATTATATTAGAGCTAGATTTATGTGCCGAACCTGAATTATGACAAAAACTGCTGTTATGAGCCCTGGTTTACTCGATTAACCAATTATTAATCAATTACAAAGTTAATCATCAAGTATTTTAATTATCAATTAATGGGTTTGAGTGTTTTTTTTTTTTTTTTAGAATTAAAACAAGTTGTGTGATTTTTCAGCTTCTTAAATGTGAATATTTTCTGCTTTCTTTGCTACGTTTCACAAGGAAATAGCTGAAATTTACCAATATTGGTTTGTGGACAAAACAAGACATTTGAGAACATTGTCATGACACTGATCAGCTTTTTCTGACATTTTACGAACTAAACACATACTTGATATTGACATACATGTACAGATGAATCGAGTGAGTTGAAGCTGATCCTCTTTGTGTCAGTGTTGGTGTTTCAGCTTCCTGTATTGTGCCGTGGTGACATGTGCCCTTGTTTTGATTGGTCATTTAGTCTCTGCTGACAACATCAGTCCGACCTCTGTCACTGACTCACCGAGGAATAAATCACCGTGTCTTCTGACTCATCGGCACCCTCCCCAAGACTTACATTATGTGAACAATGTGCCAAAGAAACACGCAGCGCACGGTGTAGCGTTTGCCACGTGACCATATCAAAAACCTCGACACTCAGAGGCAGAAAGTGGAGATAAAACAGAGCGGAGAGAATAACGTCACTGTGGATCCTCGTGTGTCACGTCCTCATTCCAGACAAAAGACACAGCAAAGACTCTTAGAAAATAGAAAACTAGAATAAGTGAAACTGAATACATTTTTTTTCCCTTATATACTTTTCCACTGAACACAAAAGCCTGATCTGATTGGATGAGAGTGGGTTTCTGTCGGGTGTGAAAGGAGCTCGACAGCTCGAGCTAGCAGCTGAAGCTGTAGCAACTTGATCCAAAGCAATGCTGGGTTATTTCTTCACAAATTAGATTTTTACAAATTTTAAGGATAGTTTCTATATTTCTGGGGCCACACAGTTGGTGTAGTGGTTAGCACTCTTGCCTTTTGACACAGGAAGACCCGGTCAGAACAAGGGCCATTCTTTTTGGGTGTTTGCATGGGTTCTCACCAGGTTCTCCAGTTTCCTCGCACAGTCCAAAAATATTCAGATTTGGGGACATTAAATTCACCAGGTTTGAATGGGAGAGTGGATGGTTGCTGGTCTTTATGGCCCCCGTGATGGACTGGGTGTCCTGTCCAGGGTGTCCCCCACCTTTCACCCTGTGTCAGCTGAGAAGAACACTCAGAGGCTCAGCACCTGACATGTTTACATGTCCTGGATCCAAAAGAACTTTCTGGATCCGTATAGAACTTTACTTGCTATTACCATCTTACATAAACATGACAAAATCTCTTCTGATCTGTCGAGATGTCAGTGAGATCTGAACTGCTCCATGGGACTTCAAGATCCAGATGAAACTTGGCCTGACGGTCGAGTGTCTGATCCTGGATGCACATACCAAATTCCATTCAAATCCAAGTTTTGACAAGAATTTTTTTTTACAGTTTTGTCTGCTATAAGAGATAGGGATATCTTGAAAATGTAATATGTTGTGTGATTCAACAGTGAGTAGATGTTTTACCAAATATGGATGGAAACATACTCAAGTGATCACCTACTTATTACAAAGAAATTGTCATTGATATCACAGTATTTTACTATATCGATGCCCTCCCAACTCCTACAATTGTTTGAACTATTTTGGAGAAAATTAATGAACAAACTTTTAACTAACTTCTCGTTACTAGCAACTCCTGTTTGTATAATTTAACTGCATGATCATGGGTTCCTGCTAGCATAACAAAGTGAAGGGGGACATGGGAGACGTGCTACGAGCAAGGCTTTCATACTACGAATACAATTTTACTTTTTTAAGATTAGTCTATCGGGCCAAATAAAAGCCGTTGGTGGACCAGTTTTGGCCCACGGGCCCCACTTTGAGCAGCCCTGTTGCAAACAAGGCCGACGTCAGAGAGATTGCACCTCAAAAACGGTGGACGCCACATCGTCGTCATTTTAGCGACGGTAACAAACACTGCTGAGTCAGCCATGACAGACGGAGACGTGGTAACTTGTGGAACTTGTACGTGACAGCGGCGTGTTTGTGTGAGTGCAGCCTCACTGTGTGATCAACAAACCACAAGTTTAAATAAAAGAGCCAAAGACAAATAAATGTGTGTGTGTGTGTGAGTGTTTTCCTCAGGGGACCGCTCTTGTCTTGTTTACATACAGTAAAACCCGTGGGTTTTGGTTGCCACAGATTATGATCGGATTACAGTGAACGTCTGTGCGTGTGAGGTCCGCGACACACCGGACTTGTCTCATTATTTCAAAAGCAGGTCAAACAGAGAGTAAACAGAGGTGTCACACACGGTGGACCCCAGTAGACGTCTCACTCGTGAGATTAAGTGTCCTCACCGCCGGTCAATGCAGCTACATCTCCAGTATCAATACATATGAGGCCGAGAGCCAAGAGACAGCAGGAGGTTAAAGAGAAGAGACAGGTCGACTGCGCCCTTTAACCTCAAAACCCTAGAGATACACTTATTCAAATGCTGGTGCCAAATGGTGATTTAAATTTAAAGAATATGACACTCCAAACAGATTTACAGCCAGTTTAATTTTCCAGCGTCAATACCTTATGTCTCCTGGTGGTGGCGCTTATCATCATCCATTATCGCAGATATTCTGATTTATGACAACAACTTAAAACAGTTATTTTGAAATAATTTGTCCGGATTTAACTAAGAAAAGTCAAAAAATTTACGATACCCCGCTTTAGCTCAACTTAAGACGATCAATTTCTAACCAACTCAAGTATGGAAACGTTCACGCTCACGCACCAATTTCCATAGAGAAAATCAACGATTTAAGCTTTTGAGGGAAAAGGAGCTGCTGCTCTAGTGCTGCCACGTCTGGTCACTTTGTGTCACTGAGGTAAATCTGAACATATAGTTTCAAACACTGAAGTTTCACAATAGCACATTTGAACTTACTGACGGAGGCAGCAGTCAACCAACAACTCCTGTGTCCCTGTGATGTAAAATCACTGGTTTTCTTAATGGAGTTTGGTACAGTAAAGCGAGCGGTTTCCAAGGAGGCACAAACTTCAATTTATTTTAGTGAAAGTGTGTCGAACAGTGAGATAAAGCTGAAAAGATATCCTGCAGATACTGTAGACATAAGCTGATGTAGATTTTATTCGGCCCCCCGCTTGCATCTAATGCAAGCACACTTGAAAAATCCTGAACTGTCCCTTTAAAAAGGATAATGTTGGCAACATCATAAGCTAATATGAATATAATATTAAGGGACAGTGATGAATGGTTGAACAAGCAGGATCGTGGTTCATGTTCATGTTCTTTCACTGATGCATTCATGACTCTGCTCATGTGAAGGAAGCTAATCAATACAGATTCTGTCTAATGGCTCCATCATCAATAATACAGTGAGGCTGAAAGCATATATCAGTTTTATTAATATGCCTCTGTTACACACACACACACACCAAACGCCTCAAATAAAACTGTCTACTTTGATAAAACACACACAGTCAAACCCTGAGCATCAACACAAACACTCTAGAGTCAGTTCTCATGAACATGGTGCAGATTTGTCCAAGGATCAATGACCATCATGAATTATCTGCTTCATGACGCAAACAGGGGCTTACCACGCACTGTTCAGGCTGACGGAAACAAACCAGCAACTGCTGAAGGAGAGGAAAAAAACTAAACAAAACAGAAAGTGCTCAACCTTAAATGAAGTCGAGGTGAACACATTTTCCCTGCTGCACCATGATTCAAGACCGATGGAACCATCATGGGCAGTTAATGCAGTCTCAGCATTTACAGCACATTAACAGAAGCGCTGAAAGCCGGAGATGGAGTTAGTGAAGGTTCTCACTTAAAGGGATAGTTCAGAGAAGCAGCCCGAGACATGGAGTTTGGCTCTCAGTGAAAAACATGGCTGAGGACACGATTTTAGCCGCTTCACAAAAGGCTCATCTGACACAAATCTATCTTAACTTGAATCTATAACATATGACAAATGTGTTCACTGCTTTATCTCACTGTTAGACACACCTTAACAGCAGGAAAGTGAAGTCTGTGCCCGCTCTGTAAAGTGCTCACTCTTTCACACCAAAGTCCATAGAGAAAATCAGCGATTTTACCTCATGTGGACACCGGAGCTGCTGGTCTACCGCTGCGTCATCTAGAAAGTTAGTTTCGGCAAAACTCCAAACAAAGGATTTCAAATGCCGAAGTCACAAAATAACACATCTGAACGTGCTGATGAAGGCAGCAGCGGATCAACAACACCTGCGTGCTGTGATGTGAAAATCAATGATTTTGTCTATGGACTTTGGTGCAGAAGGCGAGTGCATTACAAATGACACGACTTTAGCTTCCAGTCATATAAAAGGCTAGTTGCATTCACACTGAGCACGATTACATACCACGTATGAGTCAATACTTCATACAACCACACCTGAGTCGTATGTTTAATAATGTGGGTGAAGCAGGAGAGCAGCTTGTTGGACACAGAGACTCCATTGTGCTTTACCTTGTTGTGGGATTCTTCACTGATAGTAGGGACTGGTATGTTAATTGTCCGGGTATGTAAATAAAGAAGGCTACGGGAGAGTGAAGGGCTGATTTATGTGGCAGTAAAAAAGGCTTTAAAGTGCACAATATTCAAACAAATTGCCTCACAAAAATAATTATGCCAAGAAATAAATATCATCTTTGTAAATAAATGGTTCTTAATCAGAAACACGCCCACAGGTCGGATTTACAACTCAGAAAGTTGGAGCAAACTCACAAAAACTGACATAGGATTTTCAAGATGGCAGCTACTGACGTCAATGAATAATTTATTGATTACTTCATGAGTTCTGTTGCATTTCTAGGCTGCGTATTTTGAATTTCAACAGGTTTTTAATGTTAAAGTTTGACGGGACGAAACCACTTTGTTGTGTCCAATACAGATACCAATACCAATATCACAAACTTGAGTCTGTACCGATACCAATATTAGTCCCATAAATACATTTTAGACCATTTATGAACAAAGAAGGTGTTAACAACATATTTGTGCTGAGTCACAAATATTTCAAACACATAATTCTCATAATACTCTCGCTGATTTTTATTTACATTTTTACTGTCTGTACACGGTGAATATAAAGGATTTATGAATCGTGTCGAATTTAACATTTATTTTTTATCTGTTCAATAACCAATCCGATGATTTTAACCAAAATTGGACTGATACCGATACTGACTGTTAGCGACTGCCGTCCCCAATCAAATCGGGGCCTTAAGAAATGGGATTGAATTGATTCAGGAAATCAGCAGCGATACCAAGCCCAGTTACAAACTGCAGCTTTCACTTTGGGTACGAAAGGTAAATTACTCTACAGCAGAGGTCTCACACTTAAATTACTGATATTGTTGATTACACCAAGGTATTTCCGTATTTTTCTTTGAATTTACAGATTCATTCATTCTGCATCATAAACACTTTTATTTTGAAATCCTGTGAAGTGTTGTCACAAATATCGTTATTTCTCAAAATGTCATTATCTTGTCAAAAAGTAGGACTTTGCTGGCCAGACTAGTGGTCACTTCATTCTGACACAAGCACACTTCAGAAACACCCGAACTGCCCCTTTAAGTGAATCCTGTACTTTTTGACTGTGACATTTATTTTTATTTCAGTGTTAAATATGAAGAAGGTGAACAGGGAAGAGTCTTCGCACCTGTTGTTCTGATTCTAACATGGAGACGCTTCAGCGGAGGAGGAAGAGGAGGAGGAGGAGCAGGATGAAGATCAGGATGTGGTTTGATACCAGGCTGCCGCTGCTGCTGCTGCTGCTAAAACGCTGCTGCTGCGTTTTTCTATGAGAAACGCTGCTTCTTAAAAAAAAAAAAAATCCCCCCCAAAACATGCGACACTTCCAGGCGGAAAACGAGCCCCAAACACGGCGGTGCCGCCGCCTTCACCCGCTCCCTTCTGCCCCCCTGAACCTCCAGCACCGACCGCGGAGGAAAAAGTTTGATTTCCACGGGTCTTACCTTTGTACTGCACGGAGCTGCTGGTCCGGATCTTCACGGTTCCGCTCACTGACTCTCCGGGACCGTAAACCACCTTGTTGTTGGTGAAAGTGATGTCGAATTCCTGAAGCTTGCCCATGACTGTGCCCCTCGTGTGGCCGCTGTTCCGCCGCTGATCCGCCGCTGATCCGCTCCGCAGCTCCGCCGCTCTGCGTCTGAGAGACAGAGAGCGCGAGGAGGCGACGCTGCTCCACTCACCTGCTGCACGAGCCCATGGAGACCAGTGACGTCACCGTGACCGTAAACCACTGACTGTGGGAGCCACATCATCCAGTTTCTCTGTCAAAATGTGTCTTTGAAATATTAAATCTATATATAAATGTGTAAAATATATTTAAAAAATATATATATATATATATATAAACAACAACTTGTAAAAATATGATTGGGAAGTTTTTGAATTTTTAATTCAAAATTCTTTTATTACATTTGTATTAAAATTCATGTTTTAGTTGGGTAAAACACTTAATGTTATACAAATATAATATCTATGATTAAAAATAACTATATTTTGAATTATTATATATATGTGAAAGAAAATTCACATATATATAAAATAAAGCGATTAAATAAGAATAAAATATGTTTTTAATTAAACATTCTTTTTTATTTTTGTATTAAAATTGAAGTTTCAGTTGGGTGATACACTGGTATTATATTTTATAAAAATATTATAACATAACATATAACACGTTATATAAACATAACAGCTTCTAAAATATGATTAAGAATAAATATAATATAATATAATACAATATAATATAATATAATATAATATAATATAATATAATATAATATAATATAATGTAATAGTCTATACTGCATAGTAACAACAACAACAACAATAATAATAACAGTCATCATCTTTCTTATATAATTCACTCACTCTATTTATAAATAATAATATAAATGATGATAATAATGATAATAGTAATCTATATTGAAGAGCTGAAACAGAAAAATGTGTTTTATTACTATATTTTTTTTAATTAAATTTATTTTATAAATCAATTTTTTCCATTTTTGTTTACAAAAAGTTGAATCTATATTACAAGTCATTCATAAGTTAAAACAGTAAAGGGAGAATTATCATACACTTATGTCTGACAGTGGTTTCCATAGAAACCCTGAGGTTTCACTGGCAGTGACTGACAGTCCGTAACTGTTCACACTGACAGACTCACAACATGAATCAGCAGCAAACTGTCTCACATCACTCACTTCCTGTCAGGCTGAAACTACTTCCTGTCAGTTGTTGTTGGTGTTTCATAGCAGTTTCTCCGTCCACTGTGTTTTTCACACGTTTTTAAAGCCTTGTTTTTACACAGTTTTCAGTCTCAGTGTTTCACATCAGGTGTTTAATACATTTTCTTGACTTTGCCACTTTTTTGTTTCAGTGCAGGTAAAGTGTTCATTTTTACTCTGTGGTGTTTATTTTCTGTGGGTTTCTTGTCTTTTTGTTGTCTGGTTGGTTGTTTCTGACCTGCTGTGTGTTTTTCTGCGGCCATTTTTGTCCCAGAAAAATAAAAACAACAACAAACAACAATAAAGCAGTTAACCACTAGTATTAAAACACTGTATTAGGGAGGAAATATTATGGTAATTGCATCCTATTTCTAAAACAATTCTGTAAAACAAGATCTGTTAATCTGTTAAGATTGGTATTGAGAATTACTATAGTCTAATAATCCGTGTAATAATGGAACATTCATGCCACACACTGATTTTTTTTTTTATTGTTATTACTAAGTTATTACCTGTTTATTACATAGAGATAAGAGGTTATTACCTTCTCATTACAGAATAATTACCATATAGTTATTGCACTGTCATGGTAATGTCACGGTAAAAAATATTTGACTCGATTTTCTTTGCCTCTTCTTCTCTGAAGTGAAAAATCGCAGCTGTAGCTGCATGTCGTACTTTTTGTTTTTATTTTGTAGAAAAGAGAGAGAAACTCTGACTCCCTCTCTCCCCATTTGTCCTCATCTCACTAGGCTCAGACCGACGTTTCCATGACAACAGACAAACGACACGGTTGCCAGGTTACTGCCTGACTGTATCCATGGCGACGCAGCATACTGTGGCACCACATCTGCTCCGAGCTGAAGAATGCAACGACACACTGTGTTTATGTTTTTTTTTGTGTACTCGTGTTACGGAGTCCCGCCCACTTCCATCAGTCAGGGCGAGTGCACGAGGGTCGCATGTCAGGAGGAGACAGGGTGAGACGTTGGACGACATATGTCAAGTGGACACAGCGCGGACATCACATGACCTCAGTCAGGTCTTTTATGTCTCACCTTCATTTGTCTCATTGTTTATTTAACGGAACCAAGAAACAAACTGAACTGTAACAAACATCAAGTTGAACAAACTGGTAAATTATTATAATAACACAGAGGTCTCAAACTCACGGCTCGTGGGCCACATGTGGCCCCTGATCAATTTCCTTTGGCCCCCCAAAACCTAAAATCAAGCCATATATAGTAGTAGTTGTATATATAGTTATTATTGTCTGTTTTTGTTATTCATCGATTCATTTTGCATCATAAATATCGTTTTTATCATAAACTTCAGATTGTTCTTTGTCAGAACAAACACTTGTTTTTGCTCTTTTATTATATTGTGGTAATTTGCAATGTTTTCGCCCCTACTGTGTTTTATTGTTTGTTCTATTGTTTAATTCATGTTATGTAATAGTTGTTGCTTCAAGGCTTTGTAAGTTTTTATTGAGCTGTTATTATTTTGTAATCTTGCCTCCCTGCAAACTAATTCCCTGTAAAAATAAACAATAAACCAAAATTTAATGAAAGATAATGAAATCATGACCAGGTGAGATTTCTTCTTTCTCTTAAGTTGTTTTAAATGTTTCACCAAAGGTTCAGTTTGACTGAAAATAATAAAAGGAAACCCTGAAAGACAAATGGGAAAAATGTTGAGGTTTATTTTCTTATTTTCTTATTTCTTTTCTCTTTTTTTGGTGAAACATTTTTTATTATTCTTCTGATGTTTTTTCTTTCTTTTCTCTTTTTTTGGGGAAAAAGTATAACCATTTTTCATGATCTTTTTCTGTTTTTTTTTCTGTTCAAAAAGGATTTGTTGGATAATTCTTCTTTTCTTTTCTTTTCTTTTCTTTTCTTTTCTTTTCTTTTCTTTTCACTTGCATTTAATCCCTAAACAAATATTGTTACATTTTTCTCCGAAAAAGAAAAAAAAAATCTAACTGAACAATTGATAATCAAATTAAATTCATTTATCAAAAAAAATAGCAAACTGAGAAGCTCTGTTGTATAGAATTAGCTTTTTATTTAATTTGCTTGATTTATTCTTTATTTTCAAACATATTTTCTTCTTCTTGTTTTTCTTTAGCACCCAAACACTAAATAAACCAGCTCTTGTTTGTTTGTTAGTCTGTCAGGTGACTCTGGTGAAGTGCACAGCTTCAACTTTGGCGCCACCTGGTGATGGATGGATCCTATTGACTGCAGGTTTAAGAAACACTTTTTAAATCATGTGTAATATAAATGTAATGATCAGATATGTTCAAACAATAATATTTCACTGTAAAATTTGAGGTTTTTCAAATAAAAATACAACAATTACATTATTTTGACACATATTATACTTCCATTTCCTTTGTTTAACTCCAAATACATGAAAATAATATAACTTTTAAGCTTAGAGGAGTTGGGTGAGGGTATTTTAAAGGGTGTGATGTCACATTTTCAGGGCAAGAAACGTTTACAACAGCAGGAGAATCTTCAGAAAAAAAGAGACAAGACAGTGTAAGATTTTACCGCAGGGTTAACAAAAAGTTGATTTTAAAGATTGTGTTATTGATAAAATCGTGCAAAAATGTTATAATATTTCATGGGTGGGACTTGAAAATGCTGCTCCGACATACAGTCCTCCTGCCAAAAGGGGGAGCCCACATCTTTCAAATCATTCCAGGACTTTTGACTTTCCCCACTAAAAATCTGTAAATTATGGTTTGTTTGAATTTTTACAGTTGTGTGTGAAAATGATTTGCTTCTTAAAGTGATTTCAGTGTGTTTTTAAGACACAATATTTGGGATCAGAAAATCGATACAGAGCGTGAGGGGCGGAGCCTGGGTTGAGCTGCAGGATGCGGGAAGTTGGCAGGAAGTTGTGCAGGAAAGGTTCTGGGGAAAAGTCTGGAGTGACTTTTGCGAACACATACGGCCACTCCAGACGATTTCAGGAGCATGTTGTTACTTCAGTGCAGGTCAGAGAGCAGCTTTCTTTTGATAATGTTTCCCTTCTTACAGTTACAGTAGCACATGTCTATACAAACACACTGTTTATTTATTCGTCGTTAATGAGTCCAGGTCAGGTGATCTCTCACACAGGGATGTAGATTCGTATCTTTTAAATACAGCCAATACAGCTGCAGGCTGCACCTTTTACATGTCGTCCTCCTCCTCCGAGTCCAGCAGGCACGTGCGTGCGATGGCCTTCGTCACGAGGTACGGGTCACAGTTGGACGCGGGGCGTCGATCCTCGAAGTAGCCCCGGTTCTCCTCACCCACCTGGCGGGGGATTCGGATGCTGCAGCCTCGGTTAGCCACTCCGGAGGAGAAGTCGTGGATGCTGGAGGTTTCATAGAGGCCCGTGAGACGCCTCTTGTTGTCCTGGCCTCCTTTAGCGTCGTACACGCGGATGTGCTCGCTGTGCTTTTTCCTCAGTTTCTCAATGGCGCGGTCGATTTCACTGTCAGGGAGAGAGAGACAGAGGGTGAGGAGGGTTTGCTACACTGCAGTGCTGTCTACACTTTCATCTAAAGTTGCTTAAAGGAGGAAGTTCAAGTTTTGTTTAAGACGCAAGCTTATATCTACAAAATTGCAATGTTAGACAGCCTTTCGTGTCACTTTGCAAACCGTTCACTCTCCCACACCAAATTCCATAGAGAAAATCAACGATTTTACACCACAGCGCACAGGAGTTGTTGATCCACTGCTGCCTCCATCAGTAAGTTTAAATAAGTTATTTTGTAAATTCTGTGTTCAAAATATTTGGTTCGGATTTACCTCATTTACAAAATTGTTCCAAATGAGGCAGCATTACCACGCAACTCTTACATCTCTGCAGGCTAAAAATGCAGAATTTTCTCAATGGACTTTGGTGTGGGGGGGGGAGCAGTTCACAAAGTTCTGTTTCCTGTTGGAAAAGAGTTTGTAACAGTGAGATAAAGCAGTGAACATATATCTAAGATATCATAGACCTCACCTGACAAACATTTTATAAGGTAATTCTTTTGTTAATTAGCTGAAATCTGTTTTTCCTGTTGTCCCCTCTGTCGGCCACTGAGAGTGACTTTGTCCATCTCTTGATTTATTTATTTATTTGGCAAATCAGAAATAGCTTTTTTTTTAAACATATATAACAATTACCCAAACCTCGGTGACGGTACTCATAAATGAACTTACAGCCGTCCCCCTTCTTCCCTCATCTGCTTGGTGCTAACATTTGTGTGGCAACCGGCACCATTCCAATCCTTCAGTGGTTTGGGGTCCAGTGATGCGACAATGCCAAAGTCTTCGCACACACGGTGCAGCAGGTAACGTGCAATCCACAGGTGGTCGCCCATGTCGATGCCCTCACAGGGACCCACCTGGAATTCCCACTGAATTCAGAGGAGTCATAAGAGAGGGAAATAACAAGTGTAAGACAACAATAGGTAAAACAAAAAAACTACTTTTTGTGAAATAGGAAACTTTTTAAAATCAAAACTTAGTCTAAAGTTACAACAACTGTGTAAATGTAGTTAGTATCGTCCATGTACAGGAGACAGCAATACCATCATGTTCAAAAAAACCCAGATTAAGACAAATGCTTTTTGTCTCTTTAACACCCTGGGATCATCTGCATAAGCTCAAGCAGTAATGTATTCACAACAATCCACAGCAAATCCTCCTTCTGAGGGCATCATACTCTCTACATCACGGTGATTTTTCCATAAATACACCACAGGATGTCCTCAAAACATTGTAACATAAAAAAACACTATATTTCTACATAAAACATTAAATAATATTAAGAATAATAATAATAATAATAGTTACCAGTGTCTGTAGTCTGTTGATATAACTGTTTACAAGGGTGTACCTCAAGGCTCTGTGTTATGTCCACTGTTATTTACTATTAAATAATCTTGGTCAAAATGAAGCAGAGTGGGAAGATGTTTCATTTATATGCTGATGATTGTTTTCTATACTAGTGGCAGAATAAGTGCAAGCTTTACATTCATCATTATTGGTACGACTTGTCAAAAACAAACACAGTCTGGCAGAACATATGTTGACAATGAAATTTAGATTTAAAGGAACATACTTATCAATGCAGGTAAAAGTTTGAGGTGACACTCACCTGAGACGGCATAACTTCAGCATTGGTGCCGTAGATTTTGACTCCTGCGTAGAGACAAGCCCTGTAGTGACACTCCACAATGTCCCGTCCGTAAGCACTATTGGCCCCCACCCCACAGTAGTAAGGGCCTTTCAATGGGGACACGAAGATTTTTAAGTCAAACAAAGAAAAAAAAAACAATCAAATAATTTAAGAAAATTTTACTACATTGTTTTTGTCTTTCAACTAGTTCCTGTAAAGCTACTTTCAGAATTGCACTGATGTCTGGACATTCTACAAAGATTGTCGTGGCTATATGTGAGAAAGCAATTGCCCACAAAAGACACTCCAGACAATTTTCTGCAAATTCCCCTGCCACCTCCTAAGTCAAATCTCTGGAAAAACACAGCGAGAGTTGTGATTATCCCTACCAGGACATTCACTTCTGGACATTCTCCTGCTGCTGTGAACATTTCTGATCTAGAGAATGTCCAGACCCAGATCTATGGAAAATGTCCAGCTTTAGAGAACCATGTAACAAAGACAAAATGCTAACTCACCCTGGGGCGCAGGGTATCCATTTGCTGGCCAACCAAATGGTCGTTCGTCTATTCCATAGAGCGTGTACTCCTGCTCCATACCAAACCACATGCAGTGCTCTTTCACCTTCTCCATCACTCGATTGCAGCTATTTCGATGGTTAGTCTCTGCAGAAACAAGGACAGTGTTTGTGTTTCCAGAGGTATATGCCAATAACACATGAAGAAAAACTGGAAACACAAACCGGCAGGAGATTTGTCGTGGTGGAAGACTTCGCAGAGCACCAGTTTATTTGGGTCGAGGGAGAAAGGGTCTCTGAACATGCAGACGGGGACGAGGTTCATGTCACTGTTGGAGCCTTCCGACTGGTACGTGCTTGAGCCGTCAAAGTTCCATTCAGGAATATCTGACAACGGAAGAATCTCTTCTCAGCATGTATCACATAGCAAGGGCTGCAACTAACAGTTATTCTCATAATCAATTAATCTGATGATTATTTTCTTGATTTATCGAGTATTTGTTTGGTCAATAAAATGTCAAATGTCCAAAAATTTCTGTGTTTCCCAAACTTCAAAATTATGATGTTCTCAAATGTCTTGTTTTGTCCACAAACCAAAATTAATCAGTTTTAATGATTTCTTTATAAAATGGAGCAAAGCAACCTGAAAAATCAGAGAGCTTGTTTTAATTATTAAAAAAAGCTCTTAAACCCAAGAATTGTTTTCAAAGTCAGTGACGATTAATTGAGTAAATGACTAATCATTAATCAAATAATTGTTGCAGCCCGATACACAGTTCACATACCACAACTTTGATATAAGTTTAAGCCATATAATTTAAATAATAATTATTATTTATAATAATAATTTAAATATAATTATTACTAATTATTTTTAAATACAACTGATTTGACACATTGCAAAATTCTATTGAGCAAGAGCCTGTTGTATAAGCAGCAACCCATTAATAGTTTAGTTTTCACTGTACCAATTTCCCCCCACCAAACTCCATAGAGAAAATCACTGATTTTACATCACAGCACCCAGAAGATGTTGATCCACTGTTGCCTCTATCAGTAATTTCAAAGATGTTTTTTGTGACTTCGGTGTTTCAAATAATTTGTTCAAATTTATCTCAGTGACACAAACACACCACACGAGGCAGCAGTAGATCAGCAGCACCTCTGTGGCCACAGGCTAAAATTGCTGATTTTCTCTATGGGCTTTGGTGTGGGAGAGTGAGCGGTTTAAAACTTCAGTTTTCTTTTGGAAAAGTCTGTCTAACAGTGAGAAGGAACAGTAAACACATTAATTTAATTAGCACAACATAGATTTTCACAGTGAGCCTTTTGCTAAGTGGCTAAAATTAGTTTTTCCTCGTGTCCCTGCTGGCGGCCATGTTTTCACCAAGCTAGCATCGATGTCTCGTGCTTCTATGTCTTCTTAAATGTTACACATTGGTTATCAGCTGATCTTAACTTTATGACCACACATCAAACTGTCATGTGTGATTTTTACACAGTAATTTGCTCATAAGAGCGCTATGGACAGAACCAGGCTAGATGTTTCCCTCTCTTTCCAGTCTTTAAGCTAAGCTAAGCTAAGCCATCTGGCTGCTACCAGTAGTGGTAGCATAGCAGGACAGTTTGTCCTAATGTGAGTCATCCGTCCATCTCTTTCTTCTTTTGTTTTATTTGTAATACCAGACAACCACACCAGTCCAAACCCTTCTCCTCCTCATGCTGGTATTTAATTAAATAGTTTGCTTTTCAACAGCATCTCTGTGTGTGTGATCATAGTCCTGAGGGCTAAGGCTAACAGCAGCAATAAATACTTATTATCTTTTTGCTGCTGTTAGCCTTAGGCCTCAGGACTCACTATGGATTCAATAGATAAATTTTTTTTTCCCTCTGGTTTATCTTATAAATTTGTGGCAGCGTCTAGTGGTGTTTTCCTTTAAAAACGCATCTAATTTAAGCCATTAAAATGGAGACATTTGAAAAATGCTGCTTGTTCTGTTTTAGTTTAAAACCTCCAGGGCTGCGTTTACGTCTGGAAGGGCAGAGACTTTCATGAACAATTAGAGTTGCTCTTGTCCTTGTATAGCTGAGGACAAAATCTACTAATAAAATGAGTTACTTGAATTGAGTAAATAAGTACATTGAATACATTCTTTTTTTTTTTTTGATGACTGACCTTCATTTATTAACTTAAAACATATTTCTCTATTTATTTATTCATTCATTTATAATAATGCCTTTAATCATCCTCTATATAGATCTGCAGTATCCTGAGAACATGCTCACAACTTTATCTTCCCATCAGTCAGGCTTTTCCTTTGGGAAACTAAAGTAGAAAACCACTCACTCTCTTGCACCAAAGTCCATTGAGAAAATCAATGTTTTAAGCTCACGGCGACAGAGGAGCTGCTGGTCTACTGCTGCCTCGTTTGGCAAGTTTGTGTCACTCATGTTAATCCTTGTATTTACAAAATAAATTATTTGAGGCGGCTGACACAAGCAGCAGTGGATCAACAACTCCCGTGTCTCCTTGATTTATTTAATTCTTTATAGAATTCAGTGTAGGAAGTGAGAAATACATTTTTTGTATCCCAAAATGAATTTTTTTTAAATTAATAACTGATAATTTACCTTGTATATCTTTTGGTTCACTGTCCAGGGTTCGAGTTTTGCTGCGAAGTTCTGTACCAGTGCCATCAATCCAAATGTACGTGACCATGCACTTCTCCCCTTGTGGCAGACTCATGTACTGCTGTCGCACGCTCTTGTTGAGGCGGGAGCTGATCGACACCGTTTCCATGGTTACCCTCAGTCTATGGAACACAATATCAAACATGCTGTAGCTTCATGGGTTCTACAAATATTTGACTTAAAAGAAGGAGTGACGCAGCGGGTTTTCGCAAGTTAATATCTATGGAAGCCCTAAAGTCTAAAGTCTAAAGTCTAAAGTCTAAAGTAGATAGATAGATAGATAGATAGATAGATAGATAGATAGATAGATAGATAGATAGATAGATAGATAGATAGATAGATAGATAGATAGATAGTAGATAGATAGATAGATAGATAGATAGATAGATAGATAGATAGATAGATAGATAGATAGATAGATAGATGCACTTGTTCTCACAGGAGGAAGAACAAAAAATTTAAAACTGAAATTACATGACACCCATTTTGAAATGTTACACTTTTGGTAAACAAAAAATGTGTGTGTGTACATATATATATATATATATATATATATACACAGTATATATACACATACTATACATATATATATATATATACACTGTATATATATATAAACACAGAGAAAACTTACTGTTTTGCTGCTGGTGCTTGAGGTTTTCCTTGTCTGAGTGTCACACTGAGGCAGCACCGTGTGTGTGTGTGAGAGTGTGTGGCTTCTAAACCTGTTTGTGGTATTTATTTAAATACACGGCTAATTAGCATACCGATGATGACATCTTGCCTTGCGCCGTGTAACTGGCGCAGTCTAAGCACAAGTGTCACTGGGGGTTCCTGAACAGTTTACACAGAACTAATGTTTTAATTAGACCGAACCAGATCCTTCACTGAGAAAATTCTGCTCAATGTGTTAAACGTTTCAAGTTTGAGTTTGGATTGACATGAGCTGCGACATTACTGAGGTTTGGGAAACATGGCCCCATAGGATGAGAATGTTAAAGACTGTCTCAGGGGATAATTTGATGATAAATGGTTGGATCTATCAGCAAAGTGACAATTTGCCTTCCATTTATCAGAAATCTGGGCCCCAGTGACCTTAATCTTGTGCAGTCTGTTTTGAAACACACTGTGACAAAACAAACACCACATTAATAATATCTGAGTTGCACTTTTAGTGAATAATTGCATGTCATTAAAGTAATTATCATTACATAACTATAAACCAGTAAATAACAGTAACCCACAGCCATTATTTGACATCATATTCAAGTTCCACATGGTTAGTCTAGTTGTGTAGTTGCCATGGAAACAGATGCTTTTAACCTGAAATGCTCTTTAGAGTGCCTGTAGTTGTGACCCGAAGACTGAACGTTGAAGGTCTCTGGAGAGTGATGGGATGGCATCATCACAAAAAAAAACTCCTGATCATCATCCTCATGATGAACACAGTTACTGTGCACTGCTGAGTTGCTGAGCCTGTTTTACGCTCCCGCGAGAGACGGTGATCATCACCCACCTGTGCCGCGGACGCCATCCTGCTGACTGCTGCTTGCTGAGCGGAGAGTCTTTCAGCTCACTGATCTCAATAAGCACAAACTGCTCACAGGCTCAGTTTCCAGTCTTCCACAGCAGGTCAGCTCTGTCCTGAAATGACCCAAGAGGACTGTACCAACGTGTACCGGGAGCGTCCACACGAGACAGAGCGACGGAGCGTGTCGATGCAGCTAAAGATCGGCTGAGTCAAAGGAACCGCCGTGAGCTGCCAAACACGGAAGAAAGTTCTGCTGAATCCTAAAATAACAGCTTATTTCATTTTAAATGGATAGTTTGGTGTTTTTTCAAAGTGTATTTGTATTACCGATTGAGTGTAGAACCAGCCTTAGACATTAGCAACCTAACAAAAGGCTAATCTAATGAAATCTACACCAGGTTAAACTCCATCCATCCATTTTCTACCGCTTTCTCCTCTACATGAGGGTTGTGAGCGGCTGACATAGGGGAAGAGGTTGGGTCACACCCTGGACAGGTCGACAGGTCAATTCATTTTAGAAACATGCGGAGAACGTGTAAACTCCACATAGAAAGGCCAAACCAGTGACCTTCTTGCTGTGAGGCAGCAATGCTAGCCAATGCACCAACTTGTGGCCTGTTTAAAGTCCACTCTGTAAGAAATAGAGACAACTAAGACTCGAGTCGTACTGTCAGAGGTTTGTGTCCGCACAGACCGGTCAACGCTCTCCGACGAACAACATCAGACCTGCAGGTGGTGCACTCTTGTTTTGTTCTGATGACACAATGAAGAAGATGGAAGCACAGAAACTTCCTTGAGGTTATATGAGGAAGTCAACTCGTACCAACACATGTACAACTCAAAAAATACAAGGACAGACAAAACTCCAGTAGAGAAACCTTCCACTGCTTGAATAAAATAAAACAAATTCCCTCAAATTCAAGGACCAAATGTGCTGACACAGTTTACGATTGGGAGGGCAACCAAAGTGCCGCTTCTCCCATATGGTCCGCTTTTATTAATTTACAGCACGATCTGCATCTGGACAAGTGATTGTCCTTGGGATCTTGGTCAAGATATTCTTTGTAATTTTCTTTGGTGAGACAGAGATCTTGAGAGACAGTGGACAGTATTTGTTCTGCATATGCAAAATTCAAGCATTTTCAGTGACCCATGTCTATTTAAGGGGATTAGGGCCTTGAGATCTCAATGACCCGTTGGGTCTCTGGTAATAAGTTAGAGCCCATGTTGAGTGGGTAGGGTTAGCGCAGCGGAGGCTGATCAAACACACATGAAGTGGGGCTCCTTGACGCTCATCTGTTTATTTAATGTTAGTCATACTCCAGTCTTACTAAGCCGGTTGTACGGCTGCGACTTAAACAGACCTGCATGTTACAAAGAAAGTTACGATTTGGAGATATTCTGGAAATGAAAAATGCTTAGGTCCGGGTATAAATTGTTCAGGTATAATTCGGTGTAAATCCCAATAAAAATTTAAATTTACTTTTTATACATACTGTATGTGATATATAATATAAGGGTTTTGCCTTTTTCCACCCACAATTGTTCCACAATGATTGGTATTAATGTAGATGATTAACTTAGCCTCAATAAGACTTGGCTGAATCTCAGGTGCAGGCAGGAAGTGTCCCCTTTTGCCTTCCTCGTTAATTGTACGTTCCTTCAGAAGAAAGTGTGACTTAACCACTGCGTCACTCCTTTGTAGACTTTCTGCTTTGCTTGCTGTGCAACATTCCAGCTGTGATTGGAATTAACAATTACAGCATGATGAAGATAAAAATGGAAGACAGACGCAGACGCTTCAGTCGGTCATGAACAAAAGGAGGATGAGTTGATTTTGTTCTTGTACATACTGTTCCAGAAGCGCTATAGTGCCAAGTCATCCCTTTTTTAAAATGTTTTTTACTCCTGGTGTCTCTATAGGCTTCTCGCTTTCGCAGGAAATATAATAATTGTAAGGTCTTACTGTTTAAAGAGCCTCAACATTCATTTACCTGCGAATAGAGGAAAATTTGGTGCATGAGAGAGTCTCAGGTGAGATCAACCATGACCTGGGAGGTTTTGTCTTCCATTATGTTTCTTCAAGTGGTGAAATTCACATCATCAATCATCAGTGGGCGACATATCCATCACGTCAATCATCCACACAGTGTGGGAGTCTTTGCAGAAATGTGACACCAGGCGGCTGCAGGTCTCAGTCCAGCAAAGAGGATCTAGGATTCAGGATCCTGCTGACATTTACCTCCAGCAAGTGTAAAGGTGAAGCTTAAAGGAGCCACCTTCAAGACAGAAAGTGCAGCTGGACACCTTCACAGAAAGCGTCACATTTTTTTAATCAAAATTGTATTTGTTTGTCCATGTTTCTGTCTTCTTTTTATCGCGTTATGCGAGCGCTTTGTGCTGAGAACCAGACATGGAGACTTGCTCTTGGTGAAAACATTATAAAATCTATGTTAGCTTAAGTCTATAGTACCTTAAGATTATGTTTTGCTGCTTTATCTCACTGTTAGATAGACTTTTTCAACAGAAAACTCAAATTTGTTACCCCGCTCACTCTCCCACACCAAAGTCCACAGAGAAAAACTGTGGTTTTAGCTCATAGGGTCACAGAGCGGCTGGTCTACTGCTGCTTCGTTTGTTAAGTTTTTATCACTGAGGTAAACCTGAACAAATTGTTTCAAGCACCAAAATCACAAAATAACACATTTGCAGTTCCTGATGGAGGCAGAAGTGGGTTAGCAGCTGCTGTTGGCTGTGAAGTAAAATCAGTGTTTTTCCCAATTGACTTTGGTGTGGGTGAGAAAGTAGCTAATAAAGCAATACAAACGTCAGTTTTCTATTTTAAAAAGGCTGTCTGAGGGTGAGGTGATGCAATAAAGATCTTCTTAAGACTCGGCTAAAAGCCCATGAAAACCACCAAACACAGTTATAACACCAATCAATCAAAGAAGCAGGTGTAGAAAAGGTGAAGGTAAAATGGTCTCCTGCTTCACGTTTATTTAAAAACACTCAGACAGTCTGTGTCCTGTATTTGTCAGGCTTTCCTCACGATGCGGCCGCTCTTCCTCAGGTCGGTCTTGACTAACTGGCTGCTGCTGCTGCCGCTCGCCCTCCAGGTTCCCGGACACACCCGCGAACTGTGGAGAAAACAAAATCTCATTACCCGAACAACCTTCCATCGTGGTCATGACATGTTCCTCATAACTGAGGTGTGTCCTTTCTCCTGCGGCATCTGATTCATAACACATTTATTCACGTGCGGATTAACCGTTTTTATAAAAAGATACGCACATTTCCCTCCGGCTCACAGTGGAGGATGAATAAATACACGAATAAATGTATAGACAGTATGTGCTGACAGTATATAGTATGTGTAATTTAAACTTTTCTGATCCTGTTCATGCTGACTTTGGAAAGACCTTTAACTGATCATCACAGCGGAGTTCATGTACACAAACACCAGCAATGTACGGTATGCATAACAGTTTTCCAGTGTTGTGTGGAAGAACCTGTTTAGCCTGATTTCCAAAAATGTTCCAAGCAAAACTAAATTACAGCGGTGAATTGTTTTTGCTGACGCAAACTTTCACGTACCCGGAGTGAACTGTGCATTTGAGTATGAAATAGAAATAAAAGTGCGAGCAGCTGAAACGTGCGGGGGATGTATAACACAGATTTAGTTAAAAGGATTACTTACATTTAGTCAGCATCATATATAGTTTTGTGTGCTCAAGTCCACCGAAAACATGGGTACCAGTGGGGCCAACGAAAGGCTCACCAAATGAAATCTATGTCTAATTAAGTCGACTATATCGTAAAAAAATATGTTTGCTGCTTCATTTACAACAGAAAACTAGAGTTTGTAAACTGCTCTTTCTCCCACACCAAAGTCCATAGAGAAAATAAGCATTTTAAGCTCATACAGACACAGGAGCTGCTGGTCTACTGCTGCCTCTTTAAGTAAGTTTGTGTCACTGAGGTTAATCTGAATAAAGTATTTCAAACACTGAAGTCCCAAAATAGCACATATCAACTTACTAATAGAGGCAGCAGTGGATCAACAACTTCTGTATCCTGTGATGTAAAATTGTCAATTTTCTCAATGGAATTTGGTTTAGGAGAGTGAACGAGGTTACAAAGTAACGCAAACAGGTGCAATAAATCAGTAAACATATTCTTATGATGTTGTACACTTAAGCTGACATAGATTTAATTAGGTTTTCCATTGAATATAAAACAAAGTGTTAACCGTAACCTTAACCTAACCACAATTCAATGCTAAGTTCCATTTACATCAGAAGTCAGAACTGGGAACGACGTCACATACGAGTTTACTGAGTTCTAGTTGGGAAGTTGGAAGAAGCAGCTAATGGGCTAGCTAATGTTAGCAATACCAGTCAATAACAACACTTTACACTAGCGGTCTCAAACCCGTGGCATGCGGGCCACATGTGGGACCCAAATCAATTAATATCAAATTATAATGGACTTACGTCAGGGTGCTTTTATTTTGAAATTCTGTGAGAAATTCTATTGTCCCAAATATTTTTATTGTGATATCACAATAACTTTTTTACCAAAAAAAAGTTGGCCTTTTTTTCGCCTGACTGGCCTCTTACTGACCAGATCAGATGACCCCAAGGTCACGTGAGTAAGAGACACCTGCTGGACACAAACAGTGCAACAACATGTTTATGTAGACAGTGCAATTTACTGTGAAACCATTCTGACTTCTGACTACAAAATCAAAAAAATCACAGTCCTAAATTTAACCAGTATTTCAGAAATGAGGTTCTGCCTCATTAGCACCAGGTTTTGGTTTCCATGAGGACCACACACACACACACACAGAGACCTGGAGCGCAGCGGAGGTGAGTCCGCTTGTCTGCGGGGTTTGACGCTCTGTCTTCGGTGCTGCATCCACCCGCAGATCAGCTCGTGCGCGATCATCACGTACAGCAGGAAGATGAGCACGGCGGGATCCATGCGCGTGCACGCGCCGCTGAGGGAGAAGCGGCAGGTGGAGACGAAAAACGGTCCAGAGGAGGAAGAGGAGGCGGAGGAGGAGGAGGAGGAGGAGAGGGTCCTCGTGCACCAACTTCTAGTGTAGAGTCATGATGGTGATGGTGGCGATGATGGCGATGATGATGATGAAGACACATCTGAGTGAATGGGTGAATGGAGACAGATGAGCGGCGCAGCGGTGACAGCAGCGCAGGGGGACACCACGGGATGTTGCCGTAGCAACGAAGGCAGCGGTTGCTAAGGGCAGGATGCCGTCATCCCCTCTTGCCCAAGATGAGGGAACTGCTTGAACAAATCGGTGTCTCACTCCCTGCACGTGACTGCGTAACGATATTGATCATCCTCTGGTGAAGAATGACGCTATTGATTATTGATCACTTCATTTATATCTGTCCATTGTGTGATTAATACTTATACACCTTCTCATTAATGTGGTCCAAAGGTGAGTCCAAACTTTTGACTGGTAGTGTACGTATATTACGTTTAGGTTTAATCACGTGATTCCATTTCAACCAGTTATTCAGTAAAAGGACCACAGGAATTAGCGACATCTAGCGGTGAGACGGCAGATTGCAACAAATCCACTCATCAAAAAAAAAATGTATCAACTCTATCAGGACGTCCGTCTTCTTCTTGGTTTGTGTAGAAAGCTTCTGCTTCAACGTGTGAATCTCCCTCTCTGACAGGTTTGTCCAGTCAGGCCGCCGTAGAAAATTGGCAACACAGAAATGGCGGCCTCCATAAAGCAAGGCCCTTGCCTAAGGCTGATACAAGGCGACAAAAACCAAACCATTCCCATTTAAAAGCAGTTTTGCACCTATGCAAACACGCTTATTGGTAGTATTTCCAATTTCAGCCAACAAACCCACATATGCTGATAAAATAATACACACTGGACCTTTAAATGTTGAATTAAAATGTATTTAGTCAATTATTCTAAGGTCTGGTAATGCTGACTCAGAATCTTCTATGTTTTTTTGCCACTGCTTTAGCTAAATTAGATCACGATGGAGTGAGAGATAAGATTATTATTTTGTTATTTGTTTCATTTTCTACACACTCTTCCTCAGCTCCACTCTGATCTCATACCCCGGTATAAACAGCAGAACAGTATTTCTGATTTTCCTCCAGAGGAAGCTCGCGTACCAATGGTGCTACACATACCACAGTTTGAGAACCATGGATCTAAATGATAAAAACAAATGCTGACATCAGGGCTTCAATGCTCAACTGTAATTTATTATTGGGGCTAAATTAGATCTTGGTACAACGGCAGCACATGTGGTCACCTTTCTCTCATCACAATCACTCTGCTCTCTCTTCAAAACACTGCTCAGGTTTGGTCCTTTACTGCTGCATGACCAGGTCTTCTCCCATCATGCAACTGGACAGTGTCCGTCCCGTGACTCCCTCCCTGTTTGGGAACATTCTGTCTTTAAAGCTTCATGCTTCTCGTTCAGGCTTTTCCAGCTTTCTTATTAATTTCCCCAGAAACAGAAACGTTTTATTTTTTTAAAAAAGGCTGAGGGGGGGGAAGAGCTAATTTTAGCCATGAAGAAATAAGCTTGACCCAAGTCTGAAAGTAGAAGGACATGATTAAGTCTGTGTTTCTGGCAGAACACTGGGCCGACAACAATCATCTCAATTTTATAGAAGGTTTCACTATTTTCCATCTACGACTTGTTTGACGTTCTCCTGCTGACGTCCATCTGTCCATCTGTCCATCCACAGACGGCGAGCCTCGAGGGCTCAGGAGCGCTCATTGTCATCGATGTTTTCCTGTGTGTGTGTGTGTGTGTGTGTGTGTGTGTCTAAAACGGCGACACAAGCAGTTCTTCTGCTGTGACATCACCTTCCGTTCACCTGGCCACCGTCGGGTGGTGGGACCACAGCTCTCCCCTGACCTTATGCCACCTCCACCTCTCTGACATCATCAGAGAGCTGCGTAAACACAAGAAGAAGACTCACTCAGTCGGTGAACACAACATTTAAAGGGATAGTTCAAGTTTTCTGAAGTGTGGTTGTATGAGGTATGGGACTAGCGTCAGACGCAGATGTTTGCTCTCAGGAAATCCACCAGGAAAAACTCATTTTAGCCACTTAACAAAAAAATTTAACCCTCCAAAATATACATCAGCTTAAGTCTACGATAACTTAAGAGTATGTTTGCCTCTTTATTTCGCTGTTAATCAACCTTTTCCAACAGGAAACAGAAGTTTATGTCGCTTGGAAAAACCACTTTCTTTGCTTTCACCAAACCCCATTGAGAAAAGTCAGTTATTTTACAGCGGAGCACACAGGAGTTGCTGATCCGCTGGTGCCTCTATCACACAGCTTAAACATATTAATTTCTGACTTCAGCATTGGAAATCCTTCATTCAGATTAGCCTCAGTATGAAAAACTTACAAATTGAGATAGCAGTAGACCAGCAGCTCCTGTGTTCTTATGAGCTAGAAATGTAGATTTTTTTGAATGGAGTTTGGTGCAGGAGAGTGAGCGGTTAACAGAACAACACAAACTTTGGTTGCCAGTTGGAAAAGTCTGTCTAACAGCAAAATAACGTAGCAAACACCTTGATAAGTTCTTAAGAATAAAAAGATTTTTAAGACTAAAAATCAGCGAGAGCAAACCAGCCTGTCTTGGCACAGCACGGTCAGCTTTTCCCCATCAATTGAAATAAAAATCAAACATGTATTGTTTACTCACAGCGATATTATTGAACCCAGCGGCCATCGGGTGGTTTTGTGCTGATGGAACCATCATATTGTCTTGCTACAACAAACACATTTATTTTTATTAGATTATAAATATATATCAGATAAGAAAAACAGAAAAGTCTGAAGGGCTTGAATTATTACAGTGAACATGAACACATTTAAAAGTAGAATTATGCATATTTTTTTTTTTACTTCCAGACTTATGTGTGTGTGCAACAGTTTATTGGCAGAAAGTGAATATAATACCCATATGAATGTTTGCAAAAGTGTTTCATAGCTTCAAAATAAAAATCATTAGGTTTTCGCAACCTTAAATAAGCAATTTATATGTACTTTAGGTAAGAGCCTTGCTTAATGGAAGCAGCCATTGTGGGCTGCCATGTTTCTACCAGCGTACAGTATGTTTTACAATCAGAAGCAGAGGTTTGATTAGCAAATGAAGACGAACTGCTCCCCCTATCTGCATCTATGGGAAGATCATTAGCTGACAGACAACTTTCTGGTATGTGAGGGCCACCGTATTTCCCTGTTGAGCTTGGGAAAGGAAGGGCCCTCCTCTTCTGCAGTCTCACCATTAGACGTCACTAATTATTATAGACTGGTCCTTTTAAAGGAAGTTAATGTTCAAGAGGTGTGAGTCCACCGTGACCTTTGACTTTTGTTTGTTGGTCACCTGAATTATAATTGAAGATTTGTGTGAGACTTGAAAGGACTTCCTTGTGGCATTTGCAAAGCATCGCATTTGCGTCATAAGCGTAAACGTCGCAAGAACTCACCGCGGGTTCTGGGTCGTATACAGTGTTAGGGAAACCAGCGCTGGCAGAGGAAGATGACGAGAATGAGGAACTCGTCTTTGGCTCCATCATCTGTCGAGTTCGCAGGTAGTAGAAGAGCAGTGCGATCAAGGTGCCGATGAGCAGCACGAGCACGATGACGGACGCCACGATTCCTCCCACGTTGTCTCGTTTTGAGGCTAAAGAGGAGACGGGGAAACATTAAGTGTCGTCAAGACAACGACAACATGTTAGCGCTGCAACAATTTAGCAATTAGTAATTGACCACTAAAGGAATAGCCGATTATTTTCAATCCAAGTCGTCATTATGAGGCTTGGGAAACACTTTTTCTGACATTTTGAGGAAGAATCACATCATGATTAATGGAGAAAATGGTCAACAAATCCATCACTAATGGAAAGTATTGTTAGTTGCAGCTTTGGAACACATTATATGCTTCTTATATTTTACATAGAGTCAAGAAATACCTATTTTTAATTTTAAAAATACCTACAAAATCCATTTTTAGTCTTTTCATTCATAGACATAGACAAACCAGTATCAAATTGTTCTACTTCCCTTAAAAACCCCACCTTTTTGTGCTGAACATCTTAAAATGAACATTTCAAAGCAAAAATTCTTTTAATTCTCAAAATTAAAAGAATCTTTTAATTCTCAAAATTAAGAAGTCTGTGCTATGTGTTGGGGCTAAAAGGTCCGGAAGCTCAACATAAAAGGAAGTTCAGGTTTGATCAAGCTGCCTCTTTTTTTGAACTAAAATAAAATGCTGTGACCTTTAAAGTCCATGTCAGGACTTGGGCCTGGAGCTCAGACTTACTCTGTGAGTCTGTGACTTGGTTTGCACAGTTGATCCCAATGGTGTACTCGATGTCGTCCAGAGCAACGAGGCCTGATGTACCTCTGATTCCTTCAAACACAATCTGTCAGTGACAAAAACAGAGGAAGGTACAGGTTAATGTGTATTTTTTAACAGTTAGCTGATTAACATAACTATGAAAATATCCACTCATGTCATCTATCCAAGTCCAAACAAGCCTATAAAACTTTATCTCACTGTTAAAGAGTCCTTCAGGAAACTGAAGTTTGTGTCACTTTGTAAACAAACTAACTAAAGTCCATAGAGAAAATCAACATTTTTAGCCCACAGGGACACGGGAGCTGCTGGCCTACTTCTGCCTCGTTTAGTAAGTTTGTGTCACTTGGTTACATTGAAAAACAGGTTTTCAAACACTGATGTCTCAAACTAACATATTTTGAGTCAGTGATGGAGGCAGAAATGGAGTAAAACTCCTGTGCACTCTGACCCAAAATTATGGATTTTCTCTATGGGCTTTGGTATGAGGGGTTACCGCTTTACAAAGCAAGAAAAACTTAATTCTTCTGCTGAAAAAAGGGTAGCAGACGGTGAGATGAAGTGACTAAACATATTGTAGACTTGAGCTGGTGTCAATTTTATGAGTTGGATTGTGTTTCCTCCCTGGGCAGCCATGTTTTCACAGAGATAGAACCCACTTGCTGCTGCTGCTGCATGAAGTAGACAGAGCACAGTCACCTGTACATAACACACACTATCTATATAACCCCTCATATTAACATCATCACATTAGTATGTAGAAAGATTAACTTAGTTGTGGGAGTCTGACCTGGTATTCCTCAGCAGACGTGATGTCAGCCTGGAAGTGTCCCCACTGTCCTATCACTTCCCTCACCTCCATCAGCTGATGGAAACCTTCAGAGAGCCTCCACACCCTCAGACGACTGTCAGCTACAAAATAATGCACAACATAATATGAGAAGGGAAACACATAGCACACATTTCCACACTCTCCAAAACCAGGAGTAAAGAAGTTTGACCCTTACACGAGGACGGTATGTGGGCCCAGAATTTCAGGCAGGTGCCTTTGGTCGAGGGCAGGTGGGGGCTCAGCAGCTGAGCGTTTTTATACTCTGCAGTCCTATTGGTGCTGGGAAAGAACAGGAAGTGACCTGTCGGGGGGGGAAGATGGTGGTCAGTTTTGTTGCGTCATCTATCACAGAATCCAGAAAAAACTGAGTGACAGTGAACCTTTCTCTGTTCCCAGACTGTGGTCCTCCGCTGGAATGGAGTAGTGCTTCTCTGTCTCCCAACTCGTCAGATCCCAGTCCAGTTTGTCCAGTTCCCTGTTTTGAGTGTTGCTCCAGGTGCACATCCCTTTCTCCAGATTACACCTCGCACCTGAAGTATTTAAGGGTGTGTTCACACCAGCCGGGTTTAGTGCAGTTAAATCGGACACTGGTGCTTTTGCCCTTTTAAATACGGATTGTTTCTAATCCAATCCAATCCAACTTTATTTATAAAGCACTTTAAAAACAACAACAGCCGAGGCAAAGTGCTGTACATTAGAGAAGAATAAGATAAACTACTGAAACATACTAAAAGATAGACACTGTTTGGGTCAGTGTGAACTTAGTCTACATCCACAAGTGAGGAGAAGGGACAGAGAAAATGTCAGGTCCCATCTCTTCCTCCTCTGCAGGTAAACTAACACATTTAACGGAACATCATCACCCCAAAGTGTAATATTTCCGATCACATGACTTTTGTTTACAATTCACGGTTCATTTTTAACGTTTCTTCTGTGAATTTGAATCGAACCAGCTGAAAAAAAATTAACCAATGCATCCAATTTCCATAAGGTGTGGACCAACAAAGAGGAATATAAGGTGTGAACGCACCCTTTCAAATCAGTGTGCACCGTTCTGTTTAAGAATCTGAAACGACACGTTCACGCTGACCTTGGTTTTGACACGCGTGTGCCGAGAGGAAGATGTCGTCCACTGCAACGTGAGTGTCTTTGCCTCCTGCGCCGACTACCTCAAACTCCAACTGCAGAACAGAATCAGTACACTTCAAAAAATGAGTTTGTGAGGAAAAATCACACACACATCCATCCATCATCTACACACTGGTGATGAGCTGTTAATTCAGAGTTTAGGAACATGTCCGTAATTCTGTTTTGATACAGGGACTCTACCTGCAAGTGTAAGAGGATACTGTATAAGAGGATTTTGTTGGTTGTGTGAAATTGGCAAAGACTATATTAAAATTTAATGTAAAACATTTTTTTTCTTCATTACAGATTGGATACATATGGCCTTTTTAGTGAGCATTTGAAATTAAAATACGTTGAACAAGAATTTTAAATAAGGTAATTAGAAATCATGAGGTCTGGGAACGGTTTGAAAGAAGCATGTATACTATTATACACACTGTACACTGCTTTAACTGTCCCAAAATCATAAACTTCATCATTACAAAATTGTTCCATCCTCCACACTGTACCTGCCAGTCCACAAGGTTACTTGTGATGTTTCCGTTGCCATGGCGCCAGACGTCTCCTTGATCCAGAGTGTCAGAGAAGATCTTCACCCTCTGACCCTCCACCGGCTTCATGTACACGGTCAGAGAACCTGCACAGAAGACGCACAGTTAAATTTTACTTAATGTTTAGTTTTGTGTGTTTGTGCCTGAAGGCACCTCACCAGGATTCACTCCTCCCATGTGATACCAGAAATGCACACACTCCGTCTTGGTGGTTCCTTGATGAACAGGAGAGGTGAGGACTGTGGTGCTGCCAGAGGGAAGAATGTCTGCTCCGGTGTTTGCCATCATGTAGAAACCTGAGCACACAACAGGAAGAGGATGGTCACATATCAAAATCTGTCAGCATCATGTTCAAATGATCAAATTTGTCATCAAATCATCAAATATTTTAATTCACAGTAACCAGCTTTGAAGTGCCAATAGGGAAAGGTTTGTAGCAAAATCTAAACTGGCTTTTGTATACAATACCTTAAGGTCATGTTCACTGTGTTACCTTGTCATTAGACAGATTTTTCTTCCCACAGGAAACAGAAGTTTGTGTCAATTTGTAGATCGCTCACTTTCCCATACCAAAGTCCATAGAGAAAATCGCAGATTTTACATCGCAGCACACAGAGGTTGTTGATCCACTGCTGCCTCCATCCATAAGTTCAAATGTATTATGTTGTTGACTACAGTGTTTGAAATGCTTTGTTTGGATTTACTTTAGTGACACAAACTGACCAAATGAGGCGGAAGTAGACGAACAAGTACACAGTCCCCATGAGGTAAAAATGTGGATTTTCTCTAAGGAGTTCGGTGTGTGTGAGAGTTTCCTGTTAGAAAAGGATGTCTAACAGTGAGATATACATCAATTCTTAAGAAATCATAGATATTTTTCACTGTGAACCTCAGACTGGCTCTTGCCACACAAGGACAATGAAGTCATAGGCACATCATACAACCTGCACTATCCCTTTAATGTGACCCTCACTCACCCAGTTGGGTCTCCAGGGTGTGGTCAGTTTTGGGTCCAGTCCTCGTGAGGTTGCTTCCACTGCGGTGCAGCCACTGAATTCTACCAGAGCTGGTGTATCCACAGCGGTGACCTTCGAAGGAACACATCCTGGGCGCGGAGCAGGGGCGGTCCAAAAACATCACATCGTCGATGGCCACCTGCCCGTCAAAGCCGGAGCGAACAGCTTCAAACATCAGCTGTTAGTGGACAAAAGGAGTGAGATGGAAATTAAATATTTGAAGGATTAATAACATTAAGCACAGAATAACTGGAACGCACACAAGGTGCAACATCATTCCCAGTTCTGTCTTACTAACTTCTCAGAACACCCTAAGAGTGTCTCCAAAACCCTAAACCACCCAAATATTTCACTATATTTGATATCTAGTGTGCAAAATGTACTACATTTGGGCTGTTTGACAAATATAGAGACACTGTTTAATCATTTCACACTTTTGAAATGAATTCATACCTGAAAGCTAGTGAGCTGGTGTGGGACTGGGCAGTGACCTTCATGCCATATGTTTCCGTGAGCTCCACTGCGAGTCCAGAGGATAATCTCATAGCCCTTTCCATCCAACAGCTTCACGTTGAGAGTTCCTGAATGGAAGAAGTTATATTAAAAATAATAAAATCGACATCAGTCTAAGTCTGTGGTATCTAGAGAATATATTCACTGCTTTATTTTGTTGTAAAACTGTCTTATTCAACAAGTAACTGAAGCTTTTGTAAACTGCCAACTCCCCCCACACCAAAGTCCATAGAGAAAACCTGCAATTTTACATCACAGCTCATGATAGTTGTTGATCCATTGCTGCCTCCATCAGTAAATATAAATGTGTAATTTTGTGACTTTTGTGATTAAAATCCTTTGGTCAGGTTTACTTCAGTGACACAAATTTACCAAACTAGGCAGCAGTAGACCAGTAGCTCCAGTGTCCCAGTGAGATAAAAACGCTGATTTTCTGTATGGACTTTGGGGTGGGGAGTGAGTGGTTTACAAAGCAACACAGACTTTAGTTTCCTGATAAAAAAAATGATGGCTAACAGCCTTTTTGTGTCTTAATACACTTGAGTTGACAGTTCTTTTTCTGTTGTCTTCAGCTATTTGCCCGTCTAATTATCCCTTCAAATCATACTGAAGGGTATAAAAACATGTAGAGGCTTCATTATCACCTGTGTTTGGCCCGTAGAGTTTGTAGAAGAAAGACAGGCAGTAATCTGAAGGACCTGGAGACTGCGTGAAGGAAACGAGGCGTCCAAACAAACCACGGAGAGACGGATTCCACATGTCCACAGCGAGGCTTTTACCTGGATGTCAACAGAGCGACAGAAGGGGACATATTTAAGCATCACACAGAGGCAGTTGCAATATCATTTTTCCTCCTTTAAATCCACCTTAATTTATTAGTCAAAATAAAATGATATGATACAAATATGTTTTTTTAATGTACTTTACAGAATATTTCCTCTTCATATTTATACTTTACTATCTTATTTATGTTATAGTAAAAATGTTTATGTGTATAATGGCCTCTAAAAAAAACTGATGTCTTTTATTTATTTCCTGATTTGTTTTTTCATTCCGCTTACCGACACCGATGGTGTGGTCAGTCCCACTCATCACACTCCAGTCAAAGTTGTCACTCTTGTCCTGATACCATCCACACAGCCCGTCTTCAAAGTTACATGACAGTCCTGGACAAAAAAAGAAACAAATATTAAAGTCACGAAATCTCTAGACTTAGACAAGACTTAAAAAAAAAGACAAGACTGTAGAGTATTGTGTGTAAAGGACAGAGAATCACCTGTCGGAGCAGAGGGAACATATTTAGCGTAGCAGTCGATGAAGCGAACGTTTTGAACTTTAATTTTGGTGCACTGACACAGTTTCGTAGCACGAGCCTCAAACACCAGCTGCACAGAGAAAAAGAACATTAGAATCTCTGTCCGCTGGTTGTTTCCTGCTCTGACCAACAGCTTCAGTCTCAAATCATTTCTGCCTGTTGACTTTAAAATAATTTAATGTTCAAGGGGGCAAAAATCCTTTTTTGTGACCTTTCTCTGACCTTTCACCAACCAAATCTTAATAGTTTATCAGGAAGTTCAGGTGAATGTTGACGCCAAATAACAGAGAGGCCAAGACTTTTTTTTGAAAAGACCAGCAAATTCTTTTCAAAATCATCCTTGAGTTCAAGTGAAAGTAAGTGGCAGATGATGGAATGACATTTTCAATATATGCAGAAACGATTGTCCTGGCATTTCTTAGAAGTCTCTAATGCAAAAGGCATTTTTTTAAGGTCACAATGACCTTGACCTTTTGCCACCAAATTCAAATAATCTTATATTTCAAATAAGCCAAGTGGACGTTTGTACCAAACATAAGATCAAAAATCAGTTCCTTGTTTTTTAAAAGTTGCACTGGTCTTGAAAATTGACTTTCAGCCACAAAACTTTTCATTTCATTTTTGAGTTCAAGTGAGTCCCTCCTCGAATTCCTGGGATTTTAGGTTCACGGTGCAAACAAAAGGTCACAGAGACCTGGACCTTTCACAAATAAAACCTGCTCAATTCATTTTTGAGTCCAAGTTTGTGCCAAAGTTAAAGAACTTCCCTTGAAACATCTTTGAAATTTCACATTCACAAGAACAACCCAAAAAACACAATGCCTCTTTCGACCACAGCTGTCAACCTTCATTGTGAGATGACTACAGACACAAAAAAAGCTAGGAAAAACAAACCTGAAAGCGGTGCTTCCTGGCTCCAACGGTCAGATTGGCACTTTGCCACGCCCCCTCCTCGGCTCCCGTCTTCCCACTGAACTCCCACAGTTTGGGCTGCACGCCCAGCACGCTGTCAATCACCCTGACAGACAGCTCTCCTGCAGCAGACACATGCAAACAGACACGATGAAAGATCTGCGAGGAGAGTGGCAGCAGTTAGAAGAGGACATGTTGACATAAAATGGTGGTACCAATATGATCTGGTTTCCCAGTGAGTGTGAAATCAAAGCCGAGGGAGCAGGCCGGACCAGAGGGTCCCAGGAGGGGGGTCCGGGTCTGGGCTTCAGTCAGCTGCTGGCCTGGAGCCTGATCTACGTACAGGTACTCCTCTAAGAAATATCAAAGAGATTGTTGTTAATACATTTTTTCTTTAAATTAGAAAATGCTGGCTTCTTAATGAGGGATTAAAAGGGATAATTCATGTTTTTTTTTAGTGTGACTATATGAGGTAATGACACAGAATCCACTGTACATCACACCTGCACCTAAAACAAGCAGGAGACCAGCACACAAAACATGGCTGCCATTTTCTCTTGGGACAGAAGGAAAAATAGATTTTCAGACAATTTACAAAAAAAAACCCTCATGGTTCCTGACGGTCCATCCCACTCAGTTTACAACAGTCAAAATCTATATCAGCATAACTTGAGAATAGTTCATCTCACCTGCACCAAATTCCTTTGAGAAAATCTGCAATTTTAGCTCAAAGGGACACAGGAGCTGCTGGTCCACTGCTGCCTCATTTAGTGAGTTTGTGTCACTGAGGTGAATCTGAACAAAATATTTCAAACACCAAAGTCATAAAATAACACATTTGAATTATTGATGGAGGCTGTGGATCAACAACTTCTATGTGATGTGATGTGACGTGAAATCACGTATTTTCTCTATGTAATTTGGTGTGAGAGAGTGAGCGGTTTACAAAGTGACATAAACTCCAGTTCAAAACTTCAGTTCCTGTTGGAAAAGTCTGTCTAAAAGTGAGATAAAGTGGTAAAAACATGCTTAAATATCTTAGACTTAGATGCCTTTTGGCTGGCAGCCATGTCTCTATAAAAGCCTCCCACAAAAATGTAACCACTCATGAGCCAGAGTTCCACAAAGAGGTGGTCAGGGGGCGGGGGACACTACCAGCAGCCACGGACAGGAAGTTAGCCAAAGATGATCCAACAGACGACATCAGTGACAGCAGCTTTAAAGGAGAGTGAGGCAAAGTAGGTTTACCTTTGGATGTAGTGTTTTCATGAAGCTTCCAACCTTGACTCCCAATACTGGAGTCGGTCCAGCCTGAGCTGCCTTCAGTGTATGAGAAATCCCCTGCACACATCGCACACACACAAAGACAAATCACATGATTACACGCAAGAAAACAAAAAGCAAAAAGAAAACAGAGGAAATTAAGGTCAGGACCAAGGAAAGACATTTAAAATATTTAAGGTGGCTTTAACCAATAGCTGAATTGTTAGGGCTTTCAATTATGGGTTGACTCTTATCTTATATGATACACTGGCGGTTACCAAAGTCTGGGTCGGGACCCACAGATGGGTCACAGGAGATTTTGTTTGCGTCCCCGAACAAATTTGCCAAATTTTTCCAACCTTTTATTGAATGTGTATACAGTATGTTTTAAATATCATGCACACAAGGATGTTGCCATTCATTTTGAAAATTATTTTGATCAATTTACTTCCTTCAAAAAGAAACAAGGTGCTACAGATTTGTCTGTGAATCAGTCGCTACAGTAATAACATAGTCATAACATATTAATAACATGTAATAACACTAATATTGTGACACAGGGAAGGAATCAAGAAGAAGCGACACTGAAGACTAAAATTTGTAGAGGGATCTGTTCTCTCCAAAGATGGAGGTTAAAAATGGGCGGAGCTAAAAAATGATTTGGACAACTTGAGTTTCCCCTACTTATGGTACCACCCACATGTAGCCCCACCCATGTGTAGCCCTGCCCCCTCTTATGCAGTTTGCAGATGGATACTGTTGAAAATTGGTAGAAAATGTGGTCTAAGCACTTTTTATAAAATATCAATACTTCATACTTGAGTGCGACGATCATATCTCAAGAGTGAGGATGACGATTCACTGCTGAGTCAACATTTCGTACATGCTCATTGAGCGAAAGATTATAGGTTGGAAACACAGCAGGTTGGATCAATTACTGCACATCTTCGTTAACAATGATCTTTGGCACTGACACACAAACTCACCACATCTGGCCTCGTCTTCTGCTTTGGTACAGTCTGGTTTAAAGTCGCACATCTTGTCGGGTTCAGTACATGGGTCTTTTGGAGATTTGGGGAAATTTGCGAGGGTATAATTATCTGTTCATGAGAGGGAACGAGGAGCAGTAGATTAATCAAACCACATATTATTGTTTTATAAGTTAAATGGATTATTCAGGATTATCTGAAGTGGGTTAAAAGTCAGGGTGTTACATAGAGACTCTGTGAGCTTCCTGTACTGAGAAGCATTTGGCCACAAGGTCAGTGAAAACATGTCTGCCAGCAGAGACACCAGAGAAAAACTGGTTTTGATTGGTTTCAATTAACAAAAAGGTCAAGTAGTAACATCTACACCAGCTTAAGTTTACAGTATCTGAAGAATATGTTCCCTGCTTTATCTCACTGTTAGACAACAGTTTTCCAACAGGAAACTAGAGTTTGTGTCACTTTGTGAACCACTCCCTCTCCATTAACAAAGTCGATTAACAAAAAGTGATTTTAGCACGGAAGCTGCTGGTTTACTGCTGCCTTTTCTTGGAAACTTTGGTAAATTTGTGTAACTTAGGTAAATCCAAACAGAGGATTTTGAATGCCAGAATTTACGTTTTAACACATTAAAACTTACTGATGGAGGCAGCAATGGATCTACAAATACTTGGTGCTGTAATGCAGAATTTCAGATTTTCTCAGTGGAGTCTGGTGTGGGGAAGTGAGCAGTTTAAGTGACAGAAACTTCTTTTTTCCTGTTCCTGTTGGAAATGGCTGTCTACTGAAAAAATGAATTGGCAAACATTTTAAATAAGATAAGATAGCATATATTGAAACCACAGAAGTCACTTCTACTGTATATAACACACACTGACTTCGAAAAAGTATCTCATATAACTACAGTTCAAATGTCCAAAATTGTCCCGTTAATCGGGTAATAGGTTTACCAGATGATATGCGGCATTCTGGGGACAACATAATGCTGTCGATGGCAATTCCTCCATATGTAAAGTTTCGGATCGCTGCCATTAGTACAATCTATGTGAAGAGAATTCAAGAGAAGAAAATAAGAAATGAGATAAGTAATATAATTTTTTCTTCGGTTTCATCCAAACACAAAAATTTACTTATTATATTATTTATTTTAATAAAATTTCTAATGGGATTCAAACACCTGGAAAGGGGAGCTGGTGACAATATCCACTTCTGCCTTCACCCAAACATCGCCCAGAGCTCCGCCCCTCTCCCATACTGGGTAGATGTTTTTATCAGCGACCAGCACCGTCAGACCACCGGCCCTCGGCCCGAACTGGTGAGTGTACATCACCATCTACAGCAGACACACAAAGCAGGTGAAGGTCTAATATCTCCACTGTAAAGAGTTATCTTTTATTGATGTTATTTGCCAAATTGTAAAATAGAAAATTGCTCAAAAAGTAATTAGAAAATGCATAAATAAAGAAATATCTCACCTTGCATGGATGTGAACTGTTGGTGGGATCAAGCAGAGGACTTTGGAACGCGGCCCAGTCATTTGTGAGACCACCGTCAGGGACAGTGACATACAGGAAGTGACCTACAAGAGTAGTTAAAATAATGATAATCCTGTCTCATGTATCCGTATCTGCACATTTATCCATCCATACCTGCTGCGCTGTTGTCAGAGTGATCTCTGCCTGGTCCTTTCAGAGGGTCGGTGACGGAGATCTTCTCCTGACTCGTCCAAACCCACTTCAGTCTGGACAGTGACCTCAGGTCCCAGTCACAGGTACCGTTCTCAAAGTCACACAACTGGTACCCCTCTGGAGACACAACACACACACACACATATGGTAACTTTAAAGGGATAGTTAAAGTTTTTCCTATGCATGGTTGTATGAGGTACCAACATCCAAGCAAACATGGCAGCAGTGAAACAGATTTTATTCACTTCAAAAAAAGGTTCACTTCATTAAATCTACATCAGCTTAAGTGCATGGTATTTTAAGATAGTGTTGTCTGCTTCGCTTTGCATTTACGCAGCCTTTTTCAACATGAAACTGAAGTTTGTAAAGGTCTTACTCCCCCTCACCAAAGTCCATTGAGAAAATTGGCAAATTTAGCTCATGGAGTCACAGTAGCTGCTGGGCTACTGCTGCCTGGTTTGATAAGTATGTGTCACTTAATATGGATACCATCAAAATATTTCAACACATTTGAACTTACAGATGGAGGCAGCTGTGGATCAATAACTCTTCTTTGCTGTGGTGTTAAATTGCTGAATTGTTCTATGGACTTTGGTGTGGGAGAGCAAGCACTTTACATAGTGACACAAACTTCACTTTTTGGCTTCAAACATAATCTTAAAATAGCATACACTTAAGGTGGCATAGATTTTACTAAGTGAACTTTTTGTGAAGTAGTTAAAATCTGTTTTATGGCCTTTGTAAACCACTCACTCTCCCTCACCAAAGTCCATCGAGAAAATCAGTGATTTTACATCATAGCACAAAGGAGTTGTTGATCCACTACTCTCTCCACCTGTAAGATCAAACATATTTTTTTGTGACTTAAGAAATTTGACGATTTTCTCTACGGACTTTGGTGTGGGAGAGCGAGAGGTTTACACACTTTATTTTCCAGTCAGAGAAGGCTGAGTGACAGAAAAGTTAAAGCAGCAAACACGTCCTTAAAATCACATCCACCTAAGCTGACATAGATTGCTTCAGCCACAAAGGATTTTTCCAAATATTTCAGGGATTTTTGATGCTAAAGAATATTCCTTAGAGAGCTCAGCGGCTTGGTAGTTTACTATGGTGTCATGCGATCTCTCACCGCTCTCACAGTTCTCCTCATCAGTTCCGTCACCACAGTCATCGCTGCTGTCGCACACCTGTCGCGGCTCCACACAGGCCTCATTCTTACACTTTAGCATCGGGGGCGAACATTCCTGTGGCACTGATGACGCAGAGACATACAAACAACATCAAAGTACTGACGAGGATTTCAATGATCATGATTATAAGTGGACGGGACACTGAAGACTCCACCAGTGGCCTTGATGGGACTCACAGGGCAGAGCACAGTCTAAAAACTCCAGCTGGTCTACGGCTATGTCTCCTTTCTGACCCAGAGAGCGTTGTGAGTTAAGACGAATCCGGAAAGCCGCGGGAATACGACCCAGGAAGATGGTAGCCTCCTTCCAGCCTTGGACACTTGTGGCCTCGGGACGCCACACGACAGCCTCGCGGGAATCCTGGTGAAGCACGGACGCCCACAAGGGTGTGGAGCCCAGAGCTGCGTGACCTACACAAAAACAAGACGTAACAGTGTAAAATGCTTTTTTTAACAATGTGTTTCCAGCTGTATTTAAATATTACACATTTGTTTGTAGTTACCTGAATCCCACAGGAAGTATCTAAGACGAAGGCGACAGGTTGGTGACGACTGTCTCATTTCTGGAGACTCTAAAATAGCTGTTCTGGAAGACTCGGCCTTCACTGCACTGACTCCCATGAACCAGCCTGTGAGATGGAAAATGCTGTTATATCAGTGTGGACGGCCATCTTGTGCTTTTCCTGATTATTGGCTGAATTGGTTTTTACCTTTAATGTGACTCAACCGCCATAAATTACTTATTAGAGGCTTTTTAATTTATCACTAGATCCCAACTGCTTTATTATGAGCCTTTTGTAAATATATATTAATATATAAGCCTGATTGGTTATCATTTTCAAAACAATGTATCAGGGACCACAAACAAAATATGTTAATCTCAAAAGAGAGAAAAGTAGCTTCTGTGGAAACCAGAGGTCTTAAACATGCGGCCTGTGGGCCACTTCCGGCCCTCAAACCGATTACATGTGGCCCGCCACTTAATATCAAATTAAAATGAGTTTATTAGATAAACTTTACATCATACGGTTTTTAATCATCAGCCATATATATTGTGCCACATCAACACAGACACCTAAATTTTGAAATTCGGTGAAATATAGTTGTAAATGTTGTTATTGTGATACCATGACGGAATATTGTGATATCATTTTAAGCTCATATCGTCCACCTCTAGTGCTATTTTCCCAAAGGTTGGACTTTTTTCACGTGAGCGACCCCCTCTTGACCACACTAGATGCTCAGGGGCCGCCAGGTCATTTGAGTTTTTAACACCAAAAAAGTCTGCATCAGTTCCTAAAGTCCTTTATCACTCATGCTCTACTTTTCACTCTCTTGAGTTCATGACATTCTTTCTTTCAGTTATTCCGAACTATCCCTTTAAACTTGTAGCTGTAAACCTGTAGCGGTGCCGGTGGTGTAGTCGGAGGACGGTCCACTGTCAGGTAACGTGTCTCCTCTCTGCTGTCTCTGCCAGCCGTACTCTGCTGCGCTGATGGACTGGTCCTTCCATCCGCACAGTCCTGCGTCCTCAAAGTCACACACAAATAGTCTTTGGGCGTAACCTTTAAAAAAAATGTAGCACAAATATTTTTATAAATAATTCAAGTCAAATAATATTTATAAAGCATGTTAAAAAACAGCACAACTTAAAGCTGATATTTGTAAAATATGTACAAATGTTGATTTGTGTGTGAGTGCAGGGGTGTGTGTGTGTTCTTGCTGCAGAGTGAGGACCAAAAAGCGTATAAACACCTACAAAGTGAGGACATTTTGACTGACAAAGTGAGGACATTTTGACTGACAAAGTGAGGACATTTTGACAAAGTGCGGACATTTTGACAAAGTGAGGACATTGTGGCCGGTCCTCACTTTTTTCACCCCTTAAAAGGGCCTTTTCAGGGTTAAGATTTGGTTTTAGGGTTAGGGTTTTTTCCTTTTGTTAATTGATCCCGCAGGAAATTCAAGCATCCAGTAGCAGTAACATACATTGAACATACATTAGAGTTAACCTATAACACAGTTACCATACGCTGAGATTGACCTAAGACAGATTTAAATGTGTACAGAGCATACCAAAGCATAAACATAAACAAATTTATTTTGAAATTTCTTTTCAAAGAGTGCATCACATTTAAAAGTGTAGTGCTTTTAAATGTTTAAAAAAATGTCAAATTAAATCACCACACAACTCTTTGTTTCACCCGCCTCTGCTCTGCTGCTGCATACACACAAACGCTCCCTCAGTCAGGTCTGATAGTTTTGTTTGACAAGAGCCTATTTCCTTATGAAGGTCGCACCAAACTGATAAAATTACATATTTTCCGTTCACAAAGACCAAAAAGAGGCAGAAAGTAATAACAGAAATCACCAAAAGTTACGTTTTGCGTATTAAAAGCAAGATTGAAAAGGTAAGACTTAATTGGATGTGATGAACAGAGAAAACTATTACATTTTCTACAGGAAATGATTAATACCAGTGACATAAGTGACTTTGTAGCTTAATACTGGATTAAGTAAGTGAAATACATGATGAGCCAATCAGTCGAGGGTTTTCAAAAACTGATATTTAAATCACTTTTAACTATATAATGTAAAATTATAGAGGAAGAATACTCATAATAGGAAAAAAAAAATATATGTTGCTTGTATGTTTTTAGCATACATTTCATTTTGATATGTAAATAATGAAATTGCCGATCAGTGGATTAAGCACCGCTGTGTGTTAAGATGAGAATAAGATAAATTCAGAGGCTGGACTTGATGCTCACCACAGTTTTGCTCGTCACTGCAGTCAGAGCAGTCACACACAAAGTCACATTTCTTCCCTGGAGACTGACAAGTCAGAGAGTCAGCAGCTGCATCACAAGGAGAAAAACCATCAGAGGACAAGAGCACTCACACTCTCCACATTACAACCGAAACTGACGAGTGACGCTTTAATTTCAACTCTGCCAAGTTTTCTGAGTTTATTACGCTTCCATTTCTGCTGAGGCTCGTGATGAACAGCATTAGTCATGTCCCACTTACAACACAACACATAAAAATGTTTATTTCCTCTTCAATTTTCAAGAAAAGTTGATTTAAAGCTGGGGTATTCAACAAATCTTTGTGCTAACTGTTTTATGATTCCAAATCATATCTAATATGCATCATACGGGGATCCGTGTAAGTCAAGTAGGGTTGCTGGTTTATGCTTCTGTGTAAAATTTCACATCTTCTTATCATGATTCATTACTGTCAAAGATTTACAGCCAGACTAAGTAATGGAAACAGGCTCAAAGGCCACACAGGTAATTGGATTAACACTGACAAAAGAGCTCAGTGATGATCCGACCAAAGGTCACTGAGGAAATCTCCGGAAATTAAACTGGACATCGGAAAACTCTCCATCAAAAGTTCACTCACTATAGTGTTATTTTGATCCAGATGTGTGAAAAGTCTCTCAGTTTAACAAGAAGTTTGTTAGGTTTCTTTGTTCACAAAGAGGTTTAAAGAGACAACCCGACATGGAGACACCAAGAAAAACAGTTTTTAGCCACTTAACATAACAGGGAGTTTTGCCTTTTCAACAGAAATTTAAACTCTAAACCACTCGTTCTCTCACACCAAAGTCCATAGAGAAAATGTTTACATCGCATCACACAGGAGCTGTTAATCCATTGCTGCCTCCATCAGTAAGTTCAAATGTGTTAATATGTGACTGCAGGGTTTTGAATTCTTTGTTTGGATTGACTGCAATGACACAAAGCTACCAAAAGAGGCAGCAGTAGACAGCACCTCCTGTGTCCCTGTGCGCTAAAATTGCAGATTTTTTCTATGGGATTTGGTGTGGGAGACTTAAAAAAAATGCCATCATAAAGCAGTGATTTCATTTGGCGAGTCTTTTCTTAAGTGGTTAAAATTTGTTTTTATTACTGGTGGTCATGTTTCTAAGGGTGGGTCCCTGAATATGTGTCAATAACTAGTAAAAGCACACTTTAAAAATCCCAAACTATCCCTTTAATCTGTGATGTTACTTCAAAGCATTACAAGCAAGTTATTTATACATAATAACCTACAGGTAACAGAAGAGACATGACTTGAGTCACATCTGAAATGGAGATCAGCTGCTTGACTTAAACAACAGAGAGACTAAAGTGTGTGTGTGTGTTTACCTGGTATTCCTTATGTTGCGGGGACATAAATCTGTTTACACAGTCACATTATTAAGACTTGTCTTTTCAATTCAAGTCCCCATAACATAAATGACTCCATTTTAAAGTGAAGACATGATTTAAAGTTCGGCTGAGGTTAAGGTTAGGGCACTAGTAATTATAGTTAAGGTGAGAGAAAGTCTCTAGGAAATTAAGGTAAGTCAATGCAATGTCCTCTGTAGTCATGGAAACCAGCGTGTATGTGTGTGTGATCTTACCCCAGGACAGAACCAGCAGCAGAATTAGCGCCGAGCTTCTCCAGCGCCTCATCCTCTCTCTTCCACCTGCAGCTCAGTGTCGAGGTTGGAACACAGTCTTTACGAGCCAACTATGAACTCTTCTCCATTTCATGGAGATAGCGGCTGGACTTTAAGTTTACCCAGCATGCAACTGCAACAAACCATCATAAAATAATTTCCTCCAGATTACAGTGCACGTAGACACAGTGAAGTACACACACACGAGACCAGTAACATCATTATTTGTTGTTAAAGGTGTATATTAATCTTGTTCCATTCTCTTTATCAGATTTGTTTCTTACTTCTTGACGATCTTTTACACTTTTTTCACTGCTCCAACAGATTATCTTATCATTCTATGGATGCATTGAATTCAAGCTGCACATGAGCAGCTGCAGCTACATATAAAAGTGATTATCTCGCCATTGAGTGGCCTTTTTCAACAGTAAACGTAACTTTTGTCACTTTGTAAAGCGTTCACTCTTCCTGCACCAAATTCCATAGAGAAGATCAACAATTTTACATTATACAGTCTACAGGAGTTCTTGATCCACTGAAATGGTGTCGATCCCCTAAAAATGTGTTATTTTTGTGACTTCTTTGTTTGAAAATCCTCATTCACATTTACTTAAGTGATACAGATTTACAAAAAGAGGCAGCAGCAGACAAGCAGTTCCTGTGACCCCGTGAGTTTAAATTGATGATTTTCTCTATGGAGTTTGGTGTGGGTGAGATTGATTTTCAAAACAAGGCAAACTTTTTAGTTTCCTGCTGGAAAAGCTTGTCTAAAAGCAAGATATAGTGGCAGTCATATTCATAAAACATATTTTATTATGAGAGTCTTTAGATAAATGACTAAAATCTGTTACTTGATGTGTATTTTAGTTTGTAAAAAATGAAATAAACACCTTCCAATGAGTCTGAAGCAAACAGAAAAGCACAAATACAAAGTGTCAAACATGAATTTAAAGCAAATGTTTTGGTTTCAATCGTTTCCATTGGACATTTCAGTGTCGTAGATAATTATTTATTAGCTAGGACACTGAAATAACAAGTAAATAACTAATTTTTGCTAATTATTAATAATTAGGCTGATGTCATTAAAAACATCTCAAGATAAACTGAGCTGCACAGCTGATAATACAACAGGCTAAAGCCAGACACTTACCTTTAATGACATTTTTTCATTATTTATTTCTCTAATTTTATTGCTTTGACAAAAACTACAGAAATAAACCGATACTTTAAAATTAACAATTATAATTATTAAATGTACTTGTAGATATTGGTCATGCATCTGTCAGGCAGCATGAGTCCACATTAAAAAACTAATGAATGCCAACATTGTCTCTCTTCACTGTTGTGAAGCCCCCTAGTGTCCACAACCAATATTACAGACAAGATCTGTGGTAAAAAAAAATGTCAGAGTCAAATCCCAAATCATATTTGTGTTTTAATTAAGGTATCATGATTGACATTACTTCAGCACGGTGTCATGGGATGTGTGTTATTTATTTCATAATGGACTATATTATGCACAGAGCGTCACTTGAAACTTCTGCTAAGATATAAACCAGCACCCTAACTCCTCAATTGTTGATCTTAAGGGGAAACTTGGACTATTTAAAGTGACATTCGTGATTAAAATTTCCAATAAAGGTCGTCTTTTAGTAGTAATGAAATGGAAAAAGGCGTTTGAATTCCAGCGTTTTGAGGGGGGAAAACAGCGGTGTACAGCCTCTTATAAATTCTATATTTCGTCACCTAACTCTAAACACCAACTGTACAACATCACTGCACCGCTGGCTGACAGTTTACTGGAAATAGTCGGACTGGTTTAATAAAAAAACAAAAGAGACTGTGCATATGTAGTCAATTCAGGTGTGTAAATGTTTGCATCAAGTGCTCTAAGGTTTAATACTGAGATGATGTGTCGTCTCATGGCGTGTTACAGTTCAGTACGATGTACGATGAGTCCAGGAGAAAAGGCGTCAGCATCAGCTCAGTATCCTTCGTTGCTCCACGTCACCTCATAGTCTGGATACCGAGCCTTTAGTTTCTCTGTGGTGACAGCGTGATTCGCTCTTCCATATCCCTGAAATGTAAAGAAACAGAATGATCAAATAATAATTTATTTCAGACTAATCATGTGAAGGAGAAAGAGAGTTTTAAGCCTGCTTCAGTTTCCAAAAGTGTAGCAACAAAAAAAGGCAACTGGACTTGAATTTCTTGAAGACGTTTCACCTCTCATCCAAGAGGCTTCTTCAGTTCTGTTTGACTGGTGGAGAGTCTGGGACTTATAAACTCTGTCAGGTTCTTGGTCCATGGGGGTGTGGTTTGGACAAGAAAGGGGTGTGGGTTGTTAACTAAAAGGTTAGATGAGTCGTTAAGTCGTCAAAGGGCCGTTAGTTATTGCTTCACTTTGTAGTTTTGAATAGTTGATATAAACACTGCAGTTACTGTCATTTTCCAGCAGGTGTCTCTCACCATGGAGTATCCGTACACGTGGATCTTCTTGTCCTGGGCATCGTGTCTGATCCTCCCTCCTCCGATACACTCACAGTCCAGGACTCCGTCCTTTTCCAGCTCCTCAGAAACCTTCTCATAGATGTCGGCTACGAGCAGAGAAATATATATACGCATATAGGAAGCAAAGCATTCTACATGTACAACGACAATAAAGTATCTTATAGACATGTCAAACACCATTTTTTATAATCACTAAATATCTTGTAACGCATTATGAAAATACAGCACAATCATTACATTTGTTTGTTTTTGTTTTTTAAAATACAATTTTATAAAGAACAACAGCAAATAAAAACACTAACAAAAACTGCTAATTATTGGTTTCCTTCAACTTTCATTTAGAAGCAAAAAATGGTCTTCAATCATCTGCCATATCATGATAATTCTAGATATTGATGACTCTGAAAATGTTTTATCATCACAATATACATATATACACATATATACACACACACAAGGTATATGTATATTAGGCTGCAAATTTGGATTCATCGATTAGTTGTTTGCTCCGAAAATGTAAGATAATGCTGATGAGTGTTTCCCAAACCTCAAAAATGATACTTTCAAATGTTTAGTTTTGTCACCAAATCAAAATAATTCAGTTCAGTTACAGATTTGTTTTTGTTGTACAGAGCAAAGAACCAGGAACATTTTCTTCATTTTAGGAGCTAAAAATTCAGGGAACTTTTTTTTTTCAGTAAATAAAGAATACTCTCTTCTACCACTTTATCCTCCACGTAATTATATAACAGCATTATACACAGATTATTTATTAAAGATAGTAACTCACAGCATCTTGATTTATGTCTATGTGAGTAAGTTGGTACTGCGGAAAATCTCTGACCTGAACGTCAGAACATCACAATCAAATTACATTAGAAAAGGTGAGAAAGTGTGTGTTACAGTTCTGTCCAGCAGAGGGCAGCAAACACGTACCAATTCATACTCTCAAAAGAGCAAACACAAGTTATTTGCACTTATTATGGTTACTATCAGATGGTACAGTATGTCACTGTATTAAATAAATTCAGTTAGCAAGTGCTAAGTGTTCAGCTGCAACTCACAATTGTCTTCATAATCAATTAATCTGTTGATATTTTCTCGATTCATCGATTAGTTATTTATTTTGCTAAATACTTAGTATTTGTGAAATCAAATATTGTGATCTAGCACCATCTAGTGGACTGAAACGTCAATTGGGAAAATATCGGGATATGTCTCCGTATCCTCACCGTGGTACTCGGCCCAGCCGTATCCTCGGACTATATCCACCTCAGCGTCGTCTCCCTCCTCCCGGCTGTGAACTCGGATGAGGACGTATTTGAAAACACCGCCCGGGTCGATGTCTGCCTGCGGTATGTTAGCCATGACGGCCGCAGCCCTGGTCTGTGTGCACATCTGTGAACCTGTCAGCGGCCGCAAACACACGAACAAGACCACGACGACCCGACACAAAGCGAGGGATTTCTGCGTTAACTCCGTCTCTAACAGCTCACTGTGTGTTTTACAATGTAGACTGAAGAAACACTGACAAATGCCAACTAAAAACAAGGAGGAGTTCCTTTACGATCGTGCTCGGTCCGCCATAATATGACAACAACAGCACTTCCGGTTCCTTTACTTTCGTTTAAAGATTTGATTGGCGGTTGGCAACCAGCGTATAAAGTGCATTACCGCCACCCATCGGACTGGAGCTTGAAAAGTACACTACAGTCTACATTATTTTTTTTTTTAGATAATCCGTGTTTATAAAGATAAAGTCCCCTCGCCGTTCAAAGTTCAAAGTTCACAGTGCCTTTAATGTTATTAAAAATATGTTTTTGAATGCTTTATTAACATTTCAGTAAATAAGCCTTGTGAACACAAGAGTAATATTGATTACATTAGAAAACCACAAAATAAAAGTAAAATAAAACAAATTAAATCAATGTGACCGATTAATTGGGCCAGTTTTTGCCAATTCTTCTTATTATTAGTAGTTAATTTTTGTTTTCAGAAACTGTATAAATCTTGCTAAGTCACTAAAACTTTAGTTTTTTTGATGACCTTCATGTATTTATTACCTAGTTTATACATTATATTAGACAACCCATCAAATGTTTGTAAAGTCTCTTTGCCGTTCATAGTTAAAAGTTGCATAAATGTTAAATAAGTCAAATAAATGTTTAAATCCTTTATTTGGTTTAACATTTCAGTTACTGACATTAGGCAAGCACAAAGTAAAAATAAAATAAATTGGTTTGGCTGATTAATCGAGCCACTATTTGACATTTCTTCTTATGATTAATTATTTACTATTATTTATTAATCAAAAAGTTATTATAAATTGTGCATTTTTGTTCTCATAAACAATATTTTTTTTGGATGACCTGTTTCATGTATTTAATGTTTAGTTCATAAGTTATATTTATTGAAAATACTGTATAGTTGCTTTAAAATGCAGACATGAAATGTAGATTGGAGAGGCAGCACAGCTCAGCATGGTAGTTTAGCCGAGTTATGCTGAGCCGAGCCATGCTAGAGCTGTGTAATGGAAAAATAGCACCAGAATGGCCTCTCGTTGAACCGGGATTTGAACTGTTGACCTTCTTGCCGTGAGGCAACAATGCCAGTGCTCCACCGTGTGGCCCCGGAGACCATTTCATTTTTTGCTTTAAAGGAAAATGAGTGTTTTCCGGTGCTTTTTATTGTGGAAAGGCGGAAGTGTAACTCTTGCTAATTCCTGCGCTGGACAGCTGCTGTTATTGCTCTGATCGCATCATTACGGGCGAGCGAAAGACACCCTGCTGCTGCGAACAGGTACCGTGTGATCTGCATCTAAACAAGTCCGATTCACATAACCCGGTTTTATTAACGTCGGCAGCCATTTTAAAATCAAATATGGGCTTTATCGTTGAAGAAACTGTCAGTCTAACACGTGAAAACAGACCGACGCAGTTAGCCTACGTTAGCCGCTCACTCCCACACTGACAACGGGAGTCACGTACGAGCTCTGTCTGTCTGTCCGCCTGTCTCCTTGTTTAGGTTTGATTTGTTTCCCCCTCCGACCCGGTGTGTTTACGTGCATATTTGGTACTAGTTTAGCACATTTAGCTCAGCCTAATCCTGGTTAAAGGTGGCTACTTTTTCCCTTTCTCGCTTGCTCCTCGGTTTAGGCTTAACAGCTGTGTTATCCTCACTGACTTTCGGGCAAATATACCCATAAATACGCTTTATTTATTGTGGCTGATGCAGTAAAGTCACGTTTTGTGTGTTTAGATGCTCTTCTGTTTCCATTCTAGAGCCTTGTTTGGTCCCACATCTTTGTTGTTCTTTGCATTTAGGTTATTTTATTTGATTATTGATTGATTTATTGATCCCACAAAAGGGGAAATCACTTGTTACTGGAGCAAGCCAAGATCAGAGAAGTGTAAACCTCAAATAAGGAGTAGGAAATAGGAATATAAAAATATGTTGTTGTTTATTTTAAAGGGTGCTTACACTGTGTCCTGCACAGCAATTAGAATTAATAATCTACAAGGGCCTTTAAAGTCACAAAACATTTAAAAAAGTAATTCAGACATTTACACACAATACACGTTTTACTGCAACGAGAACACGAGAAAGTGGTTATTGCACAAATATGCTGCACAGATTTGATTCATTCTTCAGTTTTTAGAGGTATAATGGTGGAAACAGATGGTTATTGATGAAGTGTCAGGTGTGTGTGTGTGTGTGTGTGTGTGTGTGGGGTGTGAGTACGTGCTGTGCTCCATCGGTGGGTTGAGCCTCGTTTCCATAGTTTCATCACTCTCCTGTGACGTCAGCACGGACCTCCACCCCTCGTCTTCTCTCTTATTTTTTCCCTCTGTTATCAGAGATGAGTCATCGTGGCATCGCCACAGCTCAGTGACTGTCACTTTGTAATTCATATAAGCATCCTGTGGTTGTGTTAAATGTGAGGGGAGCTTACAGTACAGTGTCAGGCTGCCATTGACTTATCTTTTGATTGTTTTCTCTATATTATTTTAGCCATTATTCGGTCCGTGTTTCAGTGTTTCCCAAACCTCAAAATGAGGACATTGATTATTGTCAACGCTGAGCAAAGAAACCAGAAATTCCCATTTAAAGTGATAGTCTGAGTTCTTCGTGTGTGGCGGTTTGATGTAATGACATATAAGAGACGTGTTAAATATCTTATGAATATACTCACAGCTTTATCTCAATGTCAGACAGCCTTTTCACTGCTCACCTTTTTTTTGCATCAAAGTCTATTGAGAAAAACTGCATTTTTAGGTTACAGGGACACAAGCTGCAGAAAACCTCCTAGTCTCTTCAGATTAAGCCAGATTATTGCTGCTCTCTGCCAGCCTCTGAACAGGCACTCTGTTTCTGAGCTAATGCCCGCCCCCCAGAACACCGAGGCTCTTGTGATTGGCCAGCTACCAGCTGACTGACTGCTCCTCGGTGCTTCTTCTTCAGGTTGAATGTTTACGCCCATGACCAGGAGCAGCTGTTGGAGGAGGGTTCGTTGCACGGCAAATGTGCTAGTTACGTAACTAAACTGGACTTTTCAAAAGTCCTTCTTTCTCAGAAGTGGCTTTTATGTGACACTTTAGTGATGTTTAGATACAGGAAGGACACGGGGACACACCAAAAAACATCCGACATTTGATTTTCCACTTAATGTCCTCTTTAAGGACATTCATGTTACTCTCATTCGTGTAACAAGCGCCACCTCTAGGAGCCACGGAGTCACACTAGTGAGACAAATTGGCAGGAAATTTGTTTTGCGTTAAATTACAGTATCACTATTTTGCATTTGTCAGGATGATAATAACAGGACATTTTTTTCCCACATGTAGTGGACAATTTGTGTCTTTGTTGGGTTCGTTGTCACATTAATTACAACAGATGGTTTTCTTTTCTTTCCTTTTTTTTTTTCAGGAGGTCGCTCCTGAAAGACTGGGAACACATTAGCTACCGTGGGAACAAAAGGCTAAACAAAGATCCAGCATGCTACAGGCGCGGGATTAAGCAGGGACAACTCCCTCACACACCCTGCCTCTTCCTCCTCCCCCAAATCTGAATAAGGAAAACAGGTGAGACGGACTCCCTGTCCTGCTCTTATCGTCTACGTGCTGTGGCTCATCGTGCTGACAGTCGCTGTTTTATATCTGCAGCAGCAGCAGCAGCAGCACAACACTCTGTGACAACCACAGGCATGATGGGAGTCCCTGTGCTCTGTGTCATGGTGCTAGTTTTCATGTGTCACAGTTTGGAAACACAGAGACTCCGGCCAAAAAGGTAAGGAAAACCCTTTAGATCTATACATGTAATTTACAGAACTTTTCAGCTGTTAGCCCATTTCGTTGTCATTTTCCTATACCCGTTAACTACGTCCGTCAAAGTTGTCTTCACTCGTGTGTGTGGGTTTCTTTGCTGTCACTGATTATACGTACGTCAAGGCTGGAGAGCCTCACTTTTGAATTTAAATGGATGGGGTAGCGATGCTTGCAGTGTTTTGGCGGCAGGAGAACTGCTCGTGAGGTGCCACCATTTGTTGGGGCTTAAACGCTCCACCTCCCTCAGCCTTTCATCACGTGAATCCGGATGAGTTTTGTTTAGAATCAACCTTTGATCCACATGGAACCGGTGTCCTGGGAGACCTGTTCTTACATGAGGCAGGGTTCAGAAAACTACCACCCTTGTGTTTTCATGTGCTTAGCCTGCAATCTCCTCTCTGTTTTTGTGTGTTTCTGTGGCAGTGTTACAGCGCCACATACAGGCCTGGCATATGTACCACAGCAGTATCTGTGGGGTTTGTGCGTATGAGCAGGGTTTATGACCAACATTTGAAGAACGAAGAGGGAAAAAAATATCATGTGGGGAGAAGTTCTGTCTCGGCTATATTGTTATATTGTGAATTCATGCGAACTGTTGGATTTTGGCAGAATCATGCGCTGTAATGAAGCCATTCTTGATGAGTTTTTTTTTTTTTTAAGTGCTGTCAAACAATTAAAATATTTAATCACGATTAAACCCATTATTGTCATAGTTAACTCGCAATTAATCGCACATTTGTATCAATTCTAAATGTCCCTTGATTTCTTTTTGTTCTTTTTTTTTCTCATTTTAATGAGAAACATGGATTGTGGATTGGCTTGCTTTATGCAAATGTTTGTTTTTTTTTGTTTTTGAAAAACAACAACATTGGAAAACATGTTAAACCATGGCTTAATACTTTTTCTTTTTCTCAAGTTTGCTTTGAACTTTGAGAGGCTCATCAACCCAGCCTCTTATTTCAGACACAATGAACAGTAACAGTTAGGTTACCAATAAAAGGTAAGCCTACTACTTGTTTGCTTTGAGCCAGTTACTCAAACAGACAAGCCTGTTGACATTTTCAGACAACAGGGAAGCTCACTTCTTTTGTACAACACGACCAGACACTGAAGACAACCTTTCAGAAGGTACCGATGTTGCCGGTGCTGCTAAATACTTGCGTGCAAGACATTCCTGGGGACAGTCGTCCACGCCGGTAAGAGGCTCTGCCTTGTAGCGCCCCAGACATTGCTCAATACTGTCCTCCTCTTCATCAGACGAAGACTCGCGTGCAAGCCGGCTCGCAAGTCCAAAACGGCATGTCTGTTATTTTGCTTCCGGTCTAGCTGGATCCGGGGTTGTAGTTTTTCTAAAGTTACTAGTTGTTGCAACAGCGTGTTTAAAAAAAAAGAACATTAACATTAACAATTAAAAATTGACTCCTTTAAAATGCCTTTAATAACGTGTTTAACTAACAGCACTAGTTTTTTTTTTTTTAGCTCTGGCAGGAAACAAGTTGTTCAGTTTGAAATCGACGCTTTAACCATAACGAGTTTAATTTTATAGGAGTATAACTGCTTTTAGTGCTTGGAGTAAACCACATGCTTTCCATGTTCCTCTCTAAGGTCTCAGGAAGACATGTTGTTGGATTCCAGCGACTGTGCGTCCAGGAACAAGCAGCCTCTTGTGATAAACCCACACAACTTCACGGTGGATGTTCGGATGCCTGGTGTTGTTCCCACAGTGGTGAGACTGCTCATCTGTGCATGTGACTTTCAGAGTAATAAAGAGCATAACTATTAGACTGTAGTTTTTTTTTAAGCTCAGTTAGTTCACGGTTCTATATCATGGTACGTTTGCACGGAACTTGAAGCAGTTTTTCACTTTAGTCGTGTGAAGAATGCAAGTTAATATATCCGATGACTACTCATCTGGGTCTAATGCTAGAGCCAGTGATGTTCATATTAAAGTGCAGTTCTAGACTGTGTATATAAAAATAGACGTAGCCCTCCAGATTGCAAGAAGAGCTTCTACCTCGCATTTAACTTCTCATTACAGCATCAATCAGCGTTTTTCTTAAGAGTTTCTGAGGAGTCACTAGTTTCAGCTCTTTTTCAGAAGAACATGATGTCGATTTTGTAAAACGTGTTCCTTTTTAGAGGATAATGGGATGAAGCTCAGCACATATGAAAGGACACCTGGTTGCAAATGGTGCCTGCACTTTTGCTGAAGTCCAATCTGGCTCCTCAGTAGGAGTTTATTTTACATGTGGAAGAGTACGTCCTTTTTTTAAAAAAACGTCTGAGTGCAACCGACAGCTCGAATCAAGTAACCCATTTTCAGAAGTTACCAGGAAATGTCACACGAAATTCATGTCACCCCGCCTCTTTGCACTGACTGTGTATGTAATAATATGGCATGACAAATCAGCATCACTGCAACAATCTGTCCCTTGTTTCTTGATTAATTGATTAGTTGTTTGGTCAATAAAATGTTGGAAAATGCTGATTGATGTTTCCTTTATCTCAAATTGATGATGATGTTCTCAAAAAAACCAAGGTTATCCACATATGGAATGGAAAAAAAAAGCAAAAGAAAATATTCACATTTAAGAAGCTGAAAAGTTTGGTGTAGACGTACCGTCAGCAGCGAAAACACTGAAACGGCGTCTGATGTTTACACCAACAGGACGATGTCAGTGAGATTCTCATTTGCAGAGTTTGTTGAGCTGAACGTTGTTTCTCGTTGACGTTTCAGTCGGACACGTACCTGTGCAGAGCAGTTCCTGTGCCAACAAAAAAAGATCTGTACGTCGGTGAGTCTCGAATCAGAGAAACGTTGTTGTTGTTGTTCGCAGTATTCAGACCTGCAGAACCTCCAGGTTCCAGAGTATTGATTCTGGTTCAGCCCATCACTCTGGTCGAGCTCTTTAACTATTCACTATTTTAACCACAATGCTTTTCTTTCCCCCCTCAGTCGACTTCATACCTCATGCCACTATGAACACCGTCCATCACATGATACTGTTTGGCTGCCAGAAGCCCGCCTCCACCAGCAGCTACTGGTAACGTCCAGCGTCCAATCACAACTCGGTGTTTACAGTGTTGTTGTTGTTGTTGTTTAAATAAGTGTCTGTCACAGTTTTCACCGCAGCATCATAAAGAATGGGGACTGTTTGATTTCCCACTTAATTTTTATTATATTTTACTTTTTGCCGTTGAAATAATATCTTTCCTTACCTTTCCTTGTTTTTCCTTTTTCTTTTTCTTTTTCCATTTTTCTTTACTATCCTTTTTTACTGATTCTTCTTTCTTATTGTACCTTTCCTTCCTGTAAATTTTCCTTCCTAACTTTTCCTTTCCTTGATACTGTTCCTTTCCTTTCTCTTCCCTATCCTTTTCTGTTCTTACATGTTCTTCATTGTTTTAAACCTTTTCCTTTTTGTTTAATCCCCCCCCCCCCCCCCCCCCCCCCCTTTTTAACCCCCCCCCCCCCCCCACCCTCCGCCATGTCTTTTCCTGTCCAGTCTCATCTTACGTCATGTTAAATGGTGTCCCTTCTGTGTGCAGGGACTGTGGCAGCGCCGAGAACACGTGTGACGATGGAGGCTCCATCATGTACGCCTGGGCACGCGACGCCCCGCCCACCAAATTACCTAAAGGTCAGGGATCTTTGCATGTCACTGTCTAGAGACAGTCGTTCCCGGAGTTTATGTATTCTCTGGTATATTTAGGTGGATCCTCTGACCTTTAACCTCTGCTCTTCTGTGCAGATGTTGGTTTTAAAGTCGGGATAAATTCAGGAATAACCCACTTTGTGCTGCAGATGCATTACGGAGATGTCGGGGCTTTCCGGGGTGAGTCCTAATGGAACTTAAACACTGACGTTCATGTTCCGCAGAGCTGATTTTATCCACTTTGTTGTGGCTTTTAATTTGGCATCTTATGACCCAACTCATACAGTATGGATCTCCGGACATCACTTGACTGTTTGCTGTCACCGCCATGTTGGCAGGGAAACTTTTAGAAAAGAATCGACACCACCAGTGCTGTTTCAAGCTTAGGACATTATTCCACACCCGCAGCATTACATCTTTAAATTTCCCCTCATTCTACTCTGGAGAGCGCTCACACATTGCAGCACAAGCATGTAAAATGAAAAAGATATTTCAGTGAAATAGTGTTTGAGTCTGTAATGACACTGTAGTTTGGACGATCGTGTTTTTTATAGATGTCATATTGTATCTCAAAATACAGTCAGGCTTTACATTTTAGTCCCGGGAAGCTGGTCAGTAATTATCCAGGTTCACAACATCCGTCCACCATCTTCACTTTTTCTGAAAACAGCTGGTGAACAGCGCCGCTTCCTGCCAAAATGGCGCTGTTTTGGTTGCGTGACGTCAGCTACCGGAGCTCTACGTGGAATTTATTTAACTATGTCGTGGAGTTTGATTTTAATGTTTTGTTCCGCAGACCGCCACAGAGATTGCTCAGGGCTCACCTTGAGAATCACGTCCAAGCCGTAAGTAAATAAAGGATAAATAAAAACATCTAATCAGAGGAACATAGTGAAAGTCTGTGTCTGTTGGATTTTAATTAACAATCAGCCTTAAAGTGTTGAGCTTGATCCTAATGGACACGGGGTGAAAGTAAGTGTAGGGAACATGGCAAGAAGGTACGGAAATATTAAAAAAACCTTCTTCTCATCTAACTGTGGCTCTTTGTGTCATTCTCACAGGCAGCCATTCATCGCTGGCATCTACCTGCTCATGTCTATGGATGCAGTCATCCTTCCAGGAAAAAGAGGTACGTTTTCTGTGTGTTTTTCTCACAGTCATACATGTTAAAATGTCTCCTGTGGTCTGAGGGTGTGGTGTTTGAATTAGAGCTGATTGCATAAAGATGCCTTTTAATTAGCCAAAGAAAACATGTCAACCTGTTGCACATAATTTTAAATGTCTGAGTCTTGGCAGGAGTTCAGTGTTTAAACAAGGCACATCATTAAAACAGGGGCCTGGTTTTAAAGGCATAGTTCAAGATTTTTTTGGCGAAGTGTGGTTGTATGAGGTACTTGTGTTGCATACCGGTGGTGGCGCTCTGTGCGGAGATTTGAGCCACCAAACAACTGGTTCATCTTCCCCAGCTTAAGTCATCGATATCTAAAAATAGGTTTACGACTTTATCTCACTGTTTGACAGCCATTTCCAACAGGAAACAGAAGTCGGTGTCACTTTGTGAATCGTGCACTCTCCACACCAAAGTCCATTAAGAAAATGTGTGCCTCCATTACCAAGTTCAAATGTGTTTTTTTTTTTTGTGACTTCAACCTCTGAAATCCTTTGTTCATATTTGGTGTCAGTGACACAAATTTACCACACGAGGCAGCAGTAGAGCAGCAACTCCAGTGTCCGTGTGAGCTAAAAACGCAGATTTTCTCTATGGACTTTGGTGCGGCCGAGTGAGATAAGGCTGTGAACACACACTGAAGATGTTACGGATTTAAGGAGACATGGATTGTCTCACACATTCAACCTTAACCGTTAACTACTGTCGATGCCTAACCCTAACCTAAACCCAATTCTAACTCTAAAACCAGGTTTTAACCCTGAACAAGCCCTTTTAAGGATTGAAAAAAAAGTGAGGACCAGCCAGAATGTCCTCACTTTGTCAGAATGTCCTCACTCTGTAGGTGTTTATACGATTTTTGGTCCTCACTCTGCAGCAAGTACAAGAACACACACACACACTGAAGTGGCCCTTTGTTTTTATGGCTGCTCTCTGTGAACTCTGCTGTCGGTACACAGAAGTGGCTGTAGAGTGATTCTCTCTCTCTCTCTCTCTGTCTCAGTCACGAATGCAGACATCGCATGTGACTACTCGTCATATCCCATCTATCCATTTGCCTTCAGGACACACACACATCAACTGGGTGAGTCACAGCACACAGGATTTACCAGATGTTGAGTTCACAGTTGCTTCTGTTAGTGTCTGTGTCATGTGTCACCTGTGTGTGTGTTTCTGCTGCAGGTAAAGTGGTCAGTGGTTACAGGATCAGAAATGGGAGGTGGAGCCTGATTGGAAGACAGTCCCCTCAACTTCCACAGGTACATTCACGCAAGACACGGGTGTCAAACCCGCGGCCCGTGGGACAAATTTGGGCCACCACATCATATCACGTTATTATGAAAACACGAGCACATGAGGCCGAGGTTCAGCTGCAAGAGAGGTGATAGGATTTTGAGAGAATATAACACACTAAATATGTTTGTTAGCAATATCTATAGCAATAAAATAATTATTATTTGATATATGTATGACATTCCACTTTAAATTATAAGCTTAAGTGTTTTACAGTTGCTATTATGTACCCACTGTTAGATTCTGTTTTATTTTTCTGTCTGTTGGTAAAATTAATAGATTTACTGAGCATCATAAATCTGTTTTTATTGTGAAGTACACATCATTCCATTTCAAAACACAATCGTCATGAATAGCTTTACTGTGATAACCCCGACTGAACAGTCCTCTAGACCAGCCCCCTTGTCCGGATCCTTAAATTGAGACATTAATCAGCCTTAAAATGACCGCTCATCCTTAAATAATGACATTTAAAGGGCTTAAAATGCCACAGACACTGTGAATAACACATCTGAATTCAAGTTGTGTGTTTTCGCTGCAGGCCTTTTATCCTGCAAACCAAGAGATGGACGTGAAGTACGGTGACACACTTGCTGCCAGGTGTATGTTTACTGGTGAGGGCAAAACTTCCAAAACCTACATTGGGTGAGTTCTGTTGTAGAAACCTTTCCTACTGAAGAGGACTGTTATGTTATCACTCACGACTGCTGACAAGCAAAGCCCCTCATATCTGGACGTGTTACCGTGATCACGGAGCTCAGCTGTTTTTTTCTGCGTTTGTCCAGAGTGAAATGCTCACATACTTTTGATATTTGCAGCTGACACGGTGCCATGTCACTCTGATGTTTGTTCACTACATGTGCGACTCCCAGCAGAGATACTGTAGGTAGAAAGCGAGATGCATAAAAAAAATTGTGTTTTTCAGGTAAACAGCATGATAAAGCCGTCTGATGACATAACTGACAATTATTGAAATTTGTCTGCAACTAAAATGGTTTCAAGGCCCTTGGAAGTGTTTGAAAATCACCATTAATAGACGTTGGTAGTTGAAAGTGCTTGAATTTTGTGCAAGAAAGAAGTTGATATTTAGGTAAATGTCTCCCTTGTTTGTTACGACGCCACCTACTGTTTCATGCCCTGCATTGCGTGACGTACATAGACTAGGCCTACGCGAAACAAACGTCGAGTCATAAATACTCGCATTGTTGTGGACACTGTCCACTGTCGACGTGAGATTCCACACAGGACAATGAGCGAGGAGAGCAAATGACTGGTGTCTGGGAAATGAAAGTTCCAAGATCTCTGTCTCACCAAAGAAAATGACGAAGACTGACTCGACCAAGACCCCAAGGACAGTCACCTGTAGGACAATCTGCACGTCCATTGTAGCATCTCTCAGACCTACTGTGTTGAGTAACCGTCTCTGTATTAGTCCAGGGAAAAGTCTGTCTGTCTATTTGTCCCTCTGCCTTTTAATCACATAACTGATCAACAGTTTGCTTGACAGGCTTCAAACTTGGCAGGTGACTCACTAAGAGCACCAGTGCGTCCACTGCCAACTCTGATGCTGTTTGGACGAGAAATTCAAGAGATTTTGGTACAAAGGTGACGGATATATCACTCGGAGAGCCTCTTCTGTCTCGTCTGCAGTAAAACAGTGTGATTGGTGTGAAGAGCTAGAGGAAAGTGAGGACAAAAGAAAGAAAGGCGGTGGTTTAACAGTGTAAAACAAACGCCACTCATTGTGTCAGTATGTTTGTGTGGCTGTGTAAGTGCTTTAAAACAAAACATTTGTATGTAAGGCAAGAGCATTGCACCATTATTCTCCACAGCAGCCCAGACAGACAAGGCAGTCATATATTTATTTGCATATCTGTCGAACCGTTGGCTTGACAGACTTCAAACTTGGCAGGTGTGTGTGCAGCGCTGACTTTGACCTTGTTTGGGTAAGAAATGTAAGAGATTTATGGCCAAACGAGTCTTTTCCACATACCTCAAGACAGCCGTGCCAATACCTGCCAGAAGGATTTGATATTTTCCTCTAAACATTAAGCCCTAGTTTGCTCAGTCTAGGGCTGCGACGCTTGATTAATCGAGTAATCGTTTGGTCCATAAAATAATGAATAATGTTGATCAAGCCTGAAAATGATGATGTTCTCAAATGTCTTGTTTTGTCCACAAAGCAAAATGACCCAGTTTTAATGATTTCTTTGTTATATGAAGCAAAGAAACCAGAAAATATTCACATTTAAGGAGCAGAAATGTTGAGTAATTGTTTCAGCCCTAGTTTTGTCTGGAATGTAATGAACAGCTCGAGTGCTCAGGTGTTTAAACAGGCCTTTAATGTCAGATGACACCGTCGATAAGTAGCAGGTGATAATAACTCGGGCAGGTCAGGTCTGGTGTGTAGATGGTTTCTAGTGTGGTGTATTGTTTGTGTATTTATTCCCTGGTGCTTCTCTGTTTTGGTTGCAGTGCTACTTCTGCTGATGAAATGTGTAACTTCTACATCATGTACTACATGGACAGCAAACATGCGATCCCGTACATGGCCTGTCCAGACACGGGCCCCAAGGAGCTGTTTGAACACATCCCACCTGAGGCCAACATTCCCATCCCAGTCAGTCCAGGTCACTCCATGATGCACATGACATCATCAGCAGGTACGAAGCCCGGACCGAACCGATCCGGACCGAACTGAACGTCACTTTAGTGGCAGAAACGTGACCTACACTTAACGCCTGCGGAAGTTAAAGCATGTTTCGCTCGGTATCTCCTTGTCTTGAGTTATTTAGGTTGTATTATTTAGACCCATGGTTCTCAAACTGTGGTGCATGTACCACCAGTGGTACGTGAGTTTCCTCTGGTGGAACTACTAGGAAAATCAGAAATACTGTTCTACTGTATAAACTGAAGTATATGTGAGGAAGAGGAGGATGAGATTTATTGGGAATAAATCTGCCTCCTTTGAGCAGTCTGTAGCTGACTTTGCTCGGCCTGTTTACACCACTGTATTTTAACGTTGGTGATAATGGTGTTACTTTAAGAGCTCAGTATTTTCTCAGGTGGTTCTTGGCATAAAAGGTCTGAGAACCACTGGAGGAGACATTTCAGAGAGAACCTCACTCTAAATCCTCACCTTCACAGATCATAAAGGCAGCAGTTTGCAGTTGGATGTAAACAATGCAGAGCAAGATCAAGGTGAGTTTAAAGAAAACAAATCCACTGTGTGTGTGTGTGTGTTTATTTTTTTCCCAAAATCAAATTCACACATTGTGAGTTTCGACTTGATTTTTCTTTTCTTGCAGACACGCAACCTTAAACGGCAGCAGTGTCCATTTGCTATGTGTGAATCCCTCAAAGATGAGTTTAAAGATGTTTGCTAATGTGTTCAGTTCTCAGATCTGAACTTCCAACATGCTGGGAATTTGTTCGGAGTTTGCAAAAACTCCAACCAACTCAGCTCAGTAAACAAAGCCTGGCTTCACTCATCTTTGCTCATGTTTTTTTCCCCACACTGCTCCTCAAACTGAACGTGGTTTGCAGAAAAACACTCCGACACTTCTTTTAAAATTCATGAAGTAGAGAGGAACAAACAGAAGAGCAGACTCTTGCTGTGAGGCTGCAGTACCACTGATAGAGACAGGGGGAGACAGAGAGCAGGACTGTAGCTAAACCAGCTCTGAGTTTGTGTACAGTGGACAAAATGGTGGGAATGTCGCTTCTCTGTGTGTTTGTTGAACAAGTTGTTGATTCCATAGTGTTTTTATGTTAATATTCTGTACAAACTCTGAACAGTGACGTTCACGGGCAAAGTGTTTGTTTTTGACCCCTCCAGTGGACACGCCCCCAGTGTGCCAGAGCACAGAACGTTGCTAAATTGAAATATAGTCTTCAAAAACCTTTTTTTAATCATTCACAATCGGTACGTTTGTTCCTGCAGAGTGACAAAGTATGTTTTTATTGCTTTTAGTGGCAAGCTCAGCCTCTCTTATTATCTTAGGTCAACATGGCTGTTTGCAAATGTGATGCATTTCCATAAAAATCAAACAGGCAGAGCAGGCTGGAGTCACAGTGTAAATATCATTCATGTTAAAGGTTAGAGCAGCATACGTGTCTCTCTCCTCGTTCTTTACGAGGATGAGGAAGGATAATCCACCGGCAAATCTGGACTATCCTTCCCAAGACGTAATTTGGTATTTTGCTGATAGTCATGATAAAGTGCAGATTTGCCGATATTTATACAATATCACAAATGTGTTTTTAACACATCGCCGCCGTCGGAACGACCACACCCCGTTCTGGGTGAAACCAAAATGTGTTGAAAATGCTGGCAACCCAGACACAAAACTCTACTTTTATGCCGTTCATTACCCACAGCTACTCAGTACTTGGCTGCAGTTTGCCCCAGTGCATGCTGGTCTGATGATAAACAAACACAACATCATCTGCAAAGAATAGAGATGCCGAACAGGATTGATGACAAAGAACCAAAAGAAATGAATACATTTGGGGAGTTAGGAAGCTGAACCAAAGTTATTAACGCTGTCGCTAAGCAACGGAGCCACAACCGGATGCAGTAACGCAGATCACGTACACCATGTAATGTAATTAGGACTGATACAGCTTATAAATATTTTATGGATACTTTTTGTCTATATCCTGACATAATGTATATGGGGCTATAAAGCTTCACAGGTTGTTTCTCTGGAATCATGAACATTTTTCTTTTGAGGTGTTTGTACACTCTAAAGTAAAATATCTACTGTTTGTGATCTGTATTACATGATTTCACTTCAGATCACACCTGCTTTATTTCTTTGGCTTTTTAAAGTTAAACAAAGGATATTTATCTGTGTTAGAAACAATGAAATTGACTATAAATATGGTCAGACTGCTCTAACACAAAGAAACAGGCTTCAAATATAATTGTGTTGATTTCCTGTATGTTTTACTCACTGCAGTTAATATTTACTGTATTTCACCAATGTATTTAACATAATAAACATGATGATTGTCAATGCAACAGCCATTAAAACCAGGAAAAGTCATCACAGGATTCAAAATCTTAGACCGTATCTCGTCACATGCCACACTAAAGATATAATATCCCTATTTTGCCCAGTCCTGCATGAAAACAAAAACATTTTGAAGGCCTCATGGTTCTTAAACATGAGTTGTTCAGTTTAGAAGAAGCCTGGTACTTTTATTTAAAAGCGTATTTTCCTGACATTTTCTCGATGTTGGCCGCACGCTATCGCACTGAAGACTGAAGGAGGCGGAGTCTGAAGTGACATGGATGTAAAATGTGTGTTTATCTTTTCCACATCACTGTCGCAATCTTCCCCAGTCTTTCTAAAATCTCTGCAATTGCTCTGTGCACCAACACTTTCCTACGTCCCACATCCTTTATTTCCACTCTCCTCTGTCCACGTCTGTCTGTCTGTCTGTCTGTCTGTCTGTGCAGGTGACCTCTATTCTCTCATGTCCAAGCTGCTAGGCCAGAGTAAGGACGTAGTTCACGTGCATAAGTATGTTCCCACCCAGGTGCAGAGGGCCCAGGCTGAGCTCATGGCTCAGATTGATAGCTTAATGCAAAAGAAAAGCCTGGGCTCTCCCAGCGCCACACTGGCCTTCCAAACCAGGAAGGACCCCGTGTTGGTGAGGGACAGAGTCCACAGGTTCCATCAGCTCGAGGCTACGTCCAAGCCACCGAGAAGCAAGATGGTGGCTGAAGGACAAGGTGGGTCCTGGCTGCTGCTTTTTTTGTTGTCACTGGTGCTGGAAACATCTAGTGTTACAGTCAAGACAACAAACCAGACTTGTACCGACACCACGTCAAGAACACGACGAGTCTTCTGATATGGACTTTTCTATTGGATGAAAAAGTTAAGTTTTATTGACTTGGCAACATTTATCGTTCGTGTAATTTGTAACAGCAGATTAATAAATAATAATCAGCCAATGCTGTGAATTTAAAAAGAAAAGGTAAATATTGGCCTGATTTATTTATGTCCTGCTTTTAATCATGACTTGGTCTCATTCCTAAAAGTCTGGTCTTGACTACACTTTTTTTTTTTTGGCGTGGCTCACCATTTTTTTAATGTCACTTTTTTCATCATTAAAATCAACATAAAGTAGATGTGTCCCTCCGTCCCTCATTTCTGTCTCCTCTCTCTTTGTCCTCTTCCTGACAGTCGTTCACAGACCTGTCTCCATCCCCTGTCTCTGTCCCGTCTCTGTCCCCTGTTTCTGTCCTCTGCCTCTCTGTCCCCTGCCTCCATCCCTTGTCTCTGTCCCTGTCCCGTCTCTGTCCCCTGCCTCTGTCCCTTGTCTCTGTCCTCTGTCCCTTGCCTCCATCTCTTCTCTCTGTCTCCTGCCTCTGTCCTCTGCCTCTCTGTCCCTTGCCTCCATCCCTTGTCTCTGTCCCCTGCCTCCATCCCTTGTCTCTGTCCCTTGTCCCTCTTCAGTCTCTTTTATCGTCCCCATGGAAACAGTGAAGCTTCTGTTTGCTCTGGCTTCAGAAAGAGAAGCAGCCATCACTTGTCATCAGTCACAGGAAACCACTTCCTCACTCTGTGGTGAACTGACTCATGGCCTGAATCCATCTGTTCCTCTTTGTCAACACTGTAAATGTCCAGACTGCTTCACCGGAACAGACACTCTCTGACCATGTCATTAACTTGAACCATTCCTTTCTCAAACGCTTACATTTTAAGTTATGTAAAGTTGTGTGAGAAAATAAAGGGCACAAAAGCAGCACCTGCTCCTTTAAGCATCAGTATCTTCTTGGCTGAATCTCGACACGTTTCGGTTTCATCTGTTTGACATTGTTGACGTTGCAGCTCCGCACGTCGTCCTAGTGGACGTTACAGCCCAGATGACAAAGCAGCCTGGGTTTCAGGGGCCATACACATGAAAACTGGGTCACTTATTTTATAATATTGGCTTTTAATCCTCAAAGAGTTAAAACGTTTAAAAAAAAAAATGCCACTCTTACATTTTTGGTGTATAAAACTAATACGCTGCAGCTATTCTGGGAACGATGACATAAGCGCTGCCTCACTTTTGCTCTTGTCACTATCGTATGTGGAGTTGGTTTGGTCTGTTTGCTTAATAATAACTTTTATTTTATTTTATTAGTCGTCCTGACTTGGTTCATTCTCTCTCTGTGTCTGTGATTGTATTCGAATAAAGCTTTAGTTTGTAAAAAGTCTCCCGACAGGTCGGGCCAAGAAGTAGTTTCATTGGAGTCGCTCCCTGATGGCCACTCAAGAGAATACAGCTGTCAGACACTTCCACATTGGCTTCCCTTTATGGACAAAGTTCTTTGTTAATACACAGAGTAGAGTTTAAACTTGTGTCGCAGCTCTTTCTTGTCGTGTTGCTCACGTTGTGACTGTGTCGCAGCTGCATACTGTGATCGTGATCGGCTTGGCTTTTAATTGCTTTCTTGTGTGTGCGTTTGTTTTGTAGACAACCATCTGGAGCAGGTGTCGCCATGGCCGCAGGGTTCTCTCCAGCTCGGTCAGGTGTCAGGACTCGCCCTGGACTCAGACGCTAACTTGGTCATTTTCCACAGAGGGGATCACCAGTGGGGGTCCAAGTGCGTCTACTATTAAAGGCTATAAAACAATTTACCATCAACTAAATTTCAAATGATGTGACAAATATAACCACATTCTTTTCCTGTTGATTCACAAATAAATTGTTGTTTTTCTTCAGCTCCTTTAACAGTCAGGCTCAGTACCAGCAGAGGTCCCTGGGTCCCATCCAGCAGTCCACTATTCTGGTGGTGGACCCGGCCAAAGGCAGCATCGTGAAGGCGTCCGGCAGAAACATGTTAGTCACTGTGGATTTCATTGTTTTGTATGAGCACAGAAAAAGTCTGGAGCCAGAGTGAAAACTCTTTTGTCATTCTCCAGGTTTTACATGCCTCATGGTATAACGACAGACAAAGAGAATAATTACTGGGTCACGGATGTTGCTCTTCACCAGGTAAGCTGTTCAAGACTGAGCACTGAATGTGTTTACTACTTTTGTCTTACTGTTAGACCCACAGAAAACTGGTGTTTGTATTTCGGATCTTTCATTCAGTTTTACACGAGCAACTAAAACTTGCCAAACATGGCAGCAGGAGACCAGCAGCTCCAGTTAGCCACCAAACTAAAATCGCTGATTTTCTCAATGGAATTTGGTTTATGAGAGTGAACAGTTTACAAAGTGACAAGTAATTTCAGTTTCCAATCAGAAAAAGAAAGGCTTTCAAATTGGGAGATAAAGTAACAAACATGTTCTAAGGGTAGTGTACAGTAAAGCCAGGTTGGATTTTATAAGATGCCATTTTTGACGTTGTGGACTTTTTGGCTCAAAATGGTGCAAGAGGTCAAACTATTTTGAAGATATTTGGCCAGTATGTATGTATGAATGAGCTGCTCTAATAATATGTTAATTAATTCATATTAATTAATCCTAAATAAGGCATAAACATCATTTTTATGTATCATTTAATCATTGTAAGTCTAATACCTAAGTACTGACATGGCAGCAGTAACAGTGTCCCACTCTGTGCCTATATCAGGTTTTTAAGGTGAGCAGTGACGGCAGAGACCGGACTTTGCTGGCACTAGGAGAAGCGTTCACACCAGGAAGTGACAGCAGACACTTCTGCCAGCCCACTGATGTTGCCGTGGACACGGAGACCGGCAACATCTTTGTGTCTGACGGCTACTGCAACGCCCGGATCCTCAAGTTCTCCGCTGATGGCAAATACCTGTCAGAGTGGGGCGCAGGTACAGACCAAACACTCTTCTACGCCTTTAATTAGTGGCTTTCTATGTACAGAGGACTGAGATCATGCCCCCTAGTGGTTGCTAAAGTCATTGTGTCACTTTATAGGTGGTGATTTGGCAGGTACCTCAGCAGGATTGTGAGCAGTCCTTTGTGTCTGAGAGCATTAGTCCAAACCTGAGAATAACTACTACCCTCAGACAGGAAGGGCACGTCACAATGTCTAAAAATGTTGGGTTGACAGATCCAGCTCATTAGCGGCTCCGCTCCTGCACACACACACACACACACGTTCAGTTTCCACCTTGTCTTTATGTTTCTTGCTGCAGGTTCGTCTGACAGGAGGAGGCGGGCGCCGTTCCGCGTCCCCCACAGCCTGGCGTTCCTTCCCGACAGACGGGAGGTTTGTGTGGCCGACAGGGAGAACGGACGCATTCAGTGCTTCATCGCTGAAACCGGAGAGTTTGTCAAGGAAATAAAGAAAGACGAGTTCGGAGGGGAGGTGTTTGCCATCAACTACAGCCCTGATGGAGGCGAGTTAACTGAACAATCAGGGGGCGGGGCCTGTTTTTCCTCATGAAGTGGGAGAAAATATGCCAAATTGTGCTACATAGTAATAACATTATTCTGTGTGTGTGTGTGTGTGTTTGTGTGTGTGAAGATGGGTTGATCTTCGCAGTAAATGGAGAATCTCCATATCGTGCCGCTCCACTCAGAGGCTTTGTAATAAATTATTCAACCAAGGATATTTTGGATACCTTCAGCCCAAAGACAGAGGTAAAAACACACTCACTCACTCACTCACTCACTCACACACACATGGATGGATGAAGGGAACACAGGATGGCAGGATGATGTGTCACTTCCTGTCCGTATTCTCAGTTTTCACTGCATTTATCTGAGTTTTCCTTCTTCATCAGGAGTTTGGGATGCCTCATGACATTGTTGAGACCAGTGATGGCAGCGTGTTTGTCGGAGATGTGGCCAGTAAAACTGTCTTCAAGTTCACCAGCGAAAGTAAAAATCAAGCTATTCGACTGAATAATTACAACATTGTCACAATTTACATACCAAAAGACGTGATGTTTGCTATTTTAAGAAAATGTTCACTGCTTTATTTATTTTAGTTTGGGTTTTTGTAAGCAGTCACTCTCCCACACCAAAGTCCATGAAGAAAATTGATGTTTTAACATCACAGCAGACGGGAGATGTTGATCCACTGCTGCCTCCATTACTGAGTTTAAATGTGTTATTTTGCGAGTTCTGTTTTTGAAGTTCTTTATTTGGATTTAATTAAGTGTCACAAACTAACCAAACGAAGCAGCAGTAGACCAGCAGCTCCTGGGTCCCTGACAGCTAAAAATACTGGGTTTGTCAGTGAACTCTGGTGTGGGGGAGTAAGCGGTTCACAGAGTGACTCAAAACTTCAGTTTCAGCATCCGCCACTGTTTTAAAAATACATTTATATTGACTGTTGGTTTGGTTTTTTGTGTCCTATTTTCCAGAACTACATCGCTCTGTCAAGAAAGCTGGAATTGAGATTCAGGAGGTTGAAGGTGAGTCTGAAATGAAGACGTTTGCGCTCACACTCTCACACCAGCCGCAAATGACGCACACATCAAAACTCCTTGTCAATCAACATTCCTCTCCGTGTAGAAGTGGCGGCGTTCATCCAAACTAAGTTGAGGCCAGAACACAACTTGTCAAAGCCTGCTGCTGTCCAGGAGAAGCAAGCTGTGGTTCAGGTGCCTCAACCAGTGGAAGAGAAGGAGGAGGAGGAGGAGGAGGAAGAGAAGAAGAGTGCAGTGAAGCCCGACAGAGGGGAGGGCACATCCACCGCCATCATCACCACACTGCTGCTCGTCCCCCTGCTGCTCGTCATCTCCACCGGCGTCTTCGTCTGCTGGAGGAGAAACAGTACGTATGACGTTTTCTTACTCGGAAGAAAATGTGATGTTGAGCAGGTCAGTGACATTTTAGCAGCAGAAAGAAGAAAGATAATCTGAGAGAGGAAGTTCAGCCAGAGCTGTGACAACTGCCAAAGTAGATTTATTTGTAATGCACAATTTAACAGGAAGGCAATCCAAAATGCTTTACGTAAAATATCAGTTTAGGTCGTTTACTATGGTTGTATGAGGTACTGACAGTTGGTTTGCTGTCGGAGAGAACATGGCTGTGTGCGTGGACACCAGGAAAAACTGAATTTTTGCCATTTAACAAAAGGTTAATCTCTTAAAATAGGCGGTCTGTGATTTCTTGAGAATATGTTTGATGCTTTCTCTCACTGTTCGACTGTTGTCTCTGAGTAATCTGCTTATTCCCCACACCAAAGTCCAGAGAGAAATCCTGCGATTTTACATCACAGCTCACAAAAGTTGTTGATCTACTGCTGCCTCCATTAGTGAATTCAAATGTGTTATTTTGTGACTTAATTGATTCAAATCCTTTGTTTAGATTCATGTGAATAATATACAGTTACCAGAGGAGGTAGCAGTAAACCAGCAACTCCTCTTTATCACATGAGCTAAAATCACTGGTTTTCTCTATGGACTTTGGTGTGGGAGAGTGAGTTTAACCCAAACTCAAGTTTCCTGTTGAAAAAAGCTGTTTAACTCTGAGGTAAAGCAGTGAACCTATTTGTTGGATATTGTAGACTTGAAATGATGATGATGAGCCTTTTGTTAAATGGCTAAAATCAGTTGGTCCTGGTGTTGGCAGCCACGTGTTCACTGAGAATGAAAAACAGAAGCACACCTTACGGAGTCACCTAATTTAAAGCCTGACAACATCACACGCTGTACATGTTTTTGAATGTTCGCAGATCGATGTGAGGTGAAGAGTGAACCCAGCTCTGTGGGCGGGATCTTAGGAAAAATAAGAGGTGAGACGTTTATTCGGTGTCTGACACATGTCCATGTCCTGCCACTGTACAGGCAAGAAGCCACAATGTCAGATGTGGCTTCTTGTTCTGGTGACGTCATTTTGGATCCAGAGTCTGTGCAGTGGTGATTGTGTAGGGTGTCAGGCCCCGCCCCTATACACCCATCTGTCCAATCAGTAGCCAGTCTCAGCTGTCAGTCATGACTTGTCTGTGGAAATGAACTGATTGATGGACACAAATCGTCACAAATCACGTTTTGTCCTCGTGACCTGTCTGACCTGTCTGACCTGTCATTCTGTCTCGTCTCTGGTTCAGGCAAAGCCGTGGGCAGCCTCAATCTGGGGAACTTTTTTGCGACCCACAAAGGTTACAGTCGCCAGGGCTTCGACCAGCTGAGCACCGAGGGCAGCGACCAGGAGCGGAACGACGACGACAGCAGCGACTCTGAGAACGAGGAGTACTCCGCTCTGCCGCTGCCGCCGCAGCCGTCCTCCTAGACGCCCGGGGTCACGACCTCCCGACCTTCTGCTTACATTTGCCAAGATGTTTGTAATTCATCATGTGTGCAACTGTTGTGTTTGCTGCCAATCTTATCGTTTCTATATTTAAACATATGCTGTATATACAACTATTTTAGACAGTTTATTTAATCTTAATTTAATTTATCTGTGTATCTGGATATGATTCACAGTCGCGTCGCTAGAAAACGATTTCCCCAAAATCAAAGCTGAAACCAGGGACAAACGTCAGATTCAGCCTTAAAACTACAGAAAAGATTATTTTGCCTTTAAATGTTTCTGGAAGAAAATCCTGTGAAATTCCTGGAATTAGTTTTATTTTGGAAAAAGAGATTTAATGTTTTTTATTTGAGCCACCAAATGTCAGTGAATGAACCGAACAATTTTTTTTTTTTAGTTTGAGAGTTTCTACTTGTACTGGAGTCCAAACATTTTCTCAAGATGGTCCTGAGAGGCTTCACGTGAGAGCGCTAATGTTTCCGAGGACTTTTTCCGGAGATTATTCAGAGAGACTGTACGTGAGAATGTAAATGTCCACAAAAGTAGCATTCGTCATTTTCTGGGAAATTTGCCCGAACGCACGTTGGTAAAAGTTGTTTCTGACATTTTCTTGAAGATGTTCCAGAGAGAGATTTGACGTGAGAACGCAAATGTCCACAAATGTTTCTGCGGACATTTTCTGGAGATTATTCAGAGACGCTGTATGTGTGACCTCAAATGTTGCTTTGGATGTTTGCTGGACGTTGTTGTTCTTAGAGGCCGAGTGTGAGTGTGTCTGCAAAAAGGTTAGCAGGACATTTTCTGGAGATTGTCCAGAGAGACTGTTGCAGAAGTCACACTGGACATTTTGTAGGAATTGACCAGAGAGACTGTATCTGATAGCGCAAACGTCCATAAAATCAGCTCTGGACGTTTTCTGGAAATCGTTCTTGAGAGCGTCTGTGTGTAACGGCTCGAATGTCCACATACGTTGTGGACACTTCTCCTGCCAGCTGCCCAGTCAGATATCCACACAATGTCCAAGTGATGTCGTGTGAGAACACAGCAGGTGAATCTCCGCTCATCTCGCGAGTGTTCTGCCCCCCCCCCCCCCCCCCCGCCGCCCCCCCCCGCAGCTCGCGCTAAGCCCCGCCCCCTTGTCTGAACGATCTGGACGTTCTCCTGCTGATGTGAACGCGTCTGACCCAGACAATCCACTGCTGCGTTATTCACACGTTAGCGTTAAACTCCAGAGAAGGTTTTCTGGACTGTGACAGTGTTGGTTGTGACGTGTCAGTGACTGTTCAGTTCAGTGAACGATGCCTAGTTTTCCACGGGATCCTGATCCGTGAATCTCTTCCATGTCGTGAAGCTGCAGGATTGTTTGGGTTTTTTTTTTTTTTTTTGTCATGTGTCATTTTTCTGCTTTTTCAATGTTTTGGGTTTTTGTCTTTTTCGTCATTTCATCACGACACGAGTCACGGGAGAAAACAACAGCTGCTAGTTCGAGGTCGTACTCACCGATTCCTCTTCCATTCAAGTGAATTTGGCATGTGTGTGTGTGTGTGTGTGTGTGAGATCTCATCGCTGTGTGAGATTAGATTACACGTCGACCTGTCACAGTTTGCCAACTTTGGAAATATTCCAAATTGGAAAGTTTTCATGAGAGTTAACTGGAAACTTTCGACCATTTTTATGACGGACGTGGCCTCAGTGCCTGTGATTGAGGAATAGCATTAATATTCAACTGTATTTGAATCATATCTGAGTGTTTTAGCCGAGATTATGGTACAATACATTATTAACCAACTACATTTAAATTCCCAACCTTCCATTTTGAAAATTTCCAGTCAATTTTCATTAATTACGGGAATTGTACAAGCCTAAATGTGTCACTGTAAAGGAAGCACTTAATACAAACTGTTTCACAACATTCCTTCCACTTCATCATGGTCACATGGGTGCAGAGCTGAGCTCCTATTGGCCTAAACCACGGAGACTGTGTCGGGCATCGATGGGGCAGATATCGGGTCACCTCACCTCAGCGTCACATGCTGTAACATGATGTAACCGTACGTGTGTTTGCACGTTTTAGCTCCAACAAATCTCGTTCTCGGTGTCCAAACCTGCAGTCGTCGGGAAGACGCTTGATTGTTGCGTCTCATCTCCCGGCGGTCCAATAATCCAGTCGATGAGTAATCAATTATTCACTTGACTGTCTAATTTCTCACTTTCTGCCCTTATTTTCTGACATTGTAACGTTAAAATGCATTAATCACTTCAAATGAAATTTGAGAATATGGCTGGAGATGTGTTTGATCTGCAGGTTATAATCTGGATTCAGTTTGTTTTATTATGGGTTCATAATGTGATTCATAATCTGGGTAATAATCTGTCTTCAACCTGGTTTATTACCTTGTTTGTTTCCATCTAATTATTAAACTGGTCTTAATTTGATTTATAATGTGGTTTTAAACTGGTGTAAGAATCTGGTTGGTTTGGTCAGTGTTCTAATCTGGTTTGGGTCTGTTTCATAATCATCTGGTTTATAATCTGCTGTCAGTCTGGTTTATAATGTGGTCAGATTTAATCTAGTTTCTAAATGGGTCTCAATCTAGTTATTAAACTGGTTAATAATCGGGTTGGTTTCGGTCTGGTTTATAATCTGGTGTCAGCCTTGTTTATAATCTGGCGTCTGCCTGGTTTATAATGTGGTCAGATTTAATCTAGTTTTTAAATCTGGTTTCAAACTGGTTAACAATCTGGTTGGTTTCAGTCTGTCTTACAATAATCTGGTTTCAAACTGGTTGATAATCTGATTGATTGTAAAACCCTAATCATGAACCAGATATAATCTGGATTACAGTGCGGTGGGAACAAAATGGCGGGATAATGTGTCGCTTCCTGTCCGTATTCTCAGGTTTCATCCCTTTTTGTTGCTAATTTCCCGTGCGTTTGCCATAAAGTTTAGGTTGAATGTTTGGTTGTGTTTTCTTTTGAACAGCATGACGATGACGTATCGTTGCATTCCTGATGTTGCTCTCTGATATTAATTGTAAAACACTGGTTTTGCTGCAAGAAAAAGTACTATTTTCAGTAACTATGTTGTTTGTGTAATAAAGTGTCTGCAAAGCATCGACGTGTCACGTCATCATTATCGCTCGGTCTCCTGCTTCAGTAACGTCATGTAAATCCTCCTGTCGCACCTGATTGGTCGGTCAGTTTTTCAAATTTCAGACAGACCGACTTCAGTTTTCCATCTTGACCTAAGATTTCACGTCTCAGGATGATTTAAATTTCCTATTTCCTGTTTTATTTTGACATGTCTTGCCTTTAGTCTTTCTTGTCTTTGTCTTTTCTCCTACCTTTGTCATCATATGCCTCACCCTAATGTGTTTTAAAGGTATAATTCATGATTTTTGATTTTTTTTCCTTGTGAGCACAACCTTAGTAAAAATGGGACAAAAGGACCCAAGACACTAAACAAACAACTCACCTTGTCATCTTAAGAATGTGCAGCCTTATCTCACTGTTAGACTGCCGTGTTTTTACAGGAAACTTATGTTTGTAAACATTTTCTCCCTCACCAAACCCCATTGAGAAAATTAGCAATTTTACGTCACAGCATACAGGAGTTGTTGATCTACTGCTGCCTCCGTCTAATTATGTTTTTTTGTGACTTTGGTGTTTGAAATTCTTTATTCAGCTTCACCTCAGTGACACAAACTGATCAAATGAGGCAGCAGAAGACTAGCAACTGTGCCAGGATGAGCTAAAAATGATTGTTTTCTCTTTGGAGTTTGGTATTTGAGAGTGAGTGGTTTACAAAGTAACACAAATTTGAGTTTGCTGTTGGAAGAGGCTTGAAAACAAAAAGGATAAGTGGTGGATACATTGTTGAGATGTTGAGAATTACAATGATGTTGATTTTATTAGGTGAGTCTTTTGTGAAATGGCTAAAATGTGTCTTTTACAGCTAGTGACTATGTATAAATACCTCGTGCACACTTGGAAAAATCCTGAACTAGCCAATTAGCACAGGTGATTGTCTGTTTAATCATTCAGTCACTGATTTTATCCACAATCACAATCACAGCAAGAGAATAAACGAGCAGGAGCCGCACGCCGACATCACGGGATTACATGTAATAAGCTGCTTTGTGTTGAAAATAGAAACAGTAAGAAGTGGAGCATCAGTCTGAGACGCAGGGACAGTGTGGACAGTGTGGACACCGTCTGCAGGTCTGAGAGAAAACATCCGGACGCGACACCAAAAGGTACGTCTGTTTGAATTTATCCACCAAATTCTGCTCGTGTGATGAATATGTCTTCACTCCAGAGATCCAAGCTTTGTAACACGCAGTGAAACTTTCCTTTAAACCCTGATTTGTTTGTTGAACTTCCTCCCTCGTGATTTCATCAATCGTCTTATCTCATGTGTTGTTTTTTTCTGAATATATACAACATTTATGATATTTCTGTGTTGTCTCTATTTATAGTCAGCGTTCATTCAGACAGAACCTGCAGGATCTGACTGACAACACGTGCCAACACACTCCTGTTCAGACTTGAGCCCAGACTACATGAATCAAATTATTGATTTAACATTTCTTTGTATGGGTCACCATTTCTAAAGTTGCTCATGCTAAAACTAACAGCTAAATTTTACCAAATTTAACTCCAGACAACAACAAAATAAATAATCTAAGTCAGTGTTTCTCCACCCTGGTCTTTGTTACTCACTGACTTGCATGTTTCCCTGCTCCGACACACGTGATTCAAATAAATGGGTCGTTATCAGGCTTCTGCAGGGCTTGATGATGAGCTGATCATTTGAATCAGGTGTGTTGGAGCAGGGCAACATCTAAAACATGCAGGCCAGTGGTCCCCCAGGACCAGGGTTGAGAAACAATGATCTAAGTCTCTTTTAAACAAATTTACTTAACATAAAAATATAATCAAAAGCAAACTCATTTCTGTCAAATTTTTGTATCTAAATATTCAATGTAAATGTTTAAATCAAAAAGTAAGTGGAAAAAAACATGATTAAGCCACTTAACAAAAGGCTCATCTCATAAAATCTTTGTCAATTTACGTCAACTCTATCTTACACATATGTGCACCACTTACTTTCATAATTAAACAGCCTTTTCTAACAACAAAACATTGTTCTTAAAACAGCCCACTCTCCCACACCAAAGTCTATTGAGAAAACCAGCAATTTTACATCACAGCACACGGGAGCTGCAGAGCCACTGCCTTCTCATTAGTAAGTGCAAATGTGTTATTTTGTCACTTCGGTGTCTCAATTCCTTTGTTCAGATTTACCTCAGTGACACAAACTGACCACACGAGGCAGCAGTAGACCAGCAGCTCCCGTGTCCCAAGGCGCTAAAAACGATGCATTTCTCTATGGACTTTTGTATGGGAGAGTGAGCAGGTAACAAAGTGGAACAAACTTTGGTTTCCAGACAGAAAAGCCATATGTACTAAAACACTATGAAATGTTTTTGCCATAATTCACAACAAAGTGATGTGGGTTTTTTTGTTTTGTTTTGTTTCTCAGTGTATGTGAAGCACAGATTGATTTAAGAATGAGTAAGAGGGGGAGGAGGAGGAACAGTCGGAGGAAGAGCTCCAGCAGCAGCAAACGTGAGTTGTAGCTTTGGCCAGCGAGGAGGGCGTGATGAGGTTAATCTGGAGATTAGCTGAGTCACATTTTTCCCACACCTGCAGACAAGTGCTTAATACCAACAGAGGTCACGAAACATTTGCATCTTTGGCCATTCAAGTCAGAATGTTTAACCCTTACTGTTCATTTGTGTTTATTTTCCTTGTAGAGAGCACGTTACCATACATCTTTCTAAAGCAAAACAAAAACAACAGCACCTGCTACAAAGATGACGTGGTTGAAAAGGGAGAAACTGACTCATTTCGAAGGGAAAATGTTGCGTCGGGCTCTGACGACGAGGAGAAATACGACAATTCTCCGTCGAAGGAGAAACGATTTAAACAGGATTATCACCTGACTTCAGATCTGAACCAAAGGAGGATTTACAACAAAACAAGAGAGGACAAAGAGACGGGGATGAAGATCGTCACATCTGTGTCTGTCAGTGACTTGGAGGATTCGTCGCCAAAGATCACGTTCCAGCAGCTACACGAACCTTTACGCCAAAAACAAACCCACTCGTCAACACCGGTGACTAACATCATGAAAATCGACTGCACTGGGTCCAAAGTGAAACTCGAGATTCAAGAAATTCTCAGCAATTCTGGTGTCAAGACCACATTTGTTTTCATGAATGAAAACGTGGGCGGTGCCCGGACGACCTTTAAGAGCCAATGTGATGAGACAGTATTGCCGGATAATGAGCCTTTGCTGAATGCGACCAATCGCAGTGGAGATCCAAACTACAGGTTTTCTTTTGGCAGCGCCAGTGACCAAACAGACCATCCCACAAAGATCTGGTACAATCCAAACTGTCAGTGCTGCGCAGGTCAAAAGCAACAAATACCAATCGACAGTTTGTCTGCGAATTCTCCATCAAGCTCCACGTTTCAGCGAAACATCAAACCTCAGGAGAAGAGGAAGTATTTTCAGAAAAGCTTCAGCATCGATCAGTTCTGGGACATTCCTCCACCGCAAGAGTTCGCAGACATCAAATACAACGCTTTGGAGGAAGTGACGCTTGACCTGACGTCCTGCAGGATCGGACCTTGTCCCACTGACAAACGGCTGCAGGAATTTCACACAGCACCCAATTTAACCCACAGAGAAGAATCCGCAGAAGAGCAGGCAGGTGTGGCTCCTTCTTTTGATCAACTATCAGAGTCTGACAACTACGATCCCACATTTGCAAGACCATCCTTGTCCACCAACAGGTCCAGCTTCACCAATGACTTCATCAGCTCACAGAAGAGAAAGTCCTGGATTAGGAACAACAGCATTGCCACAGTTGAACACAGAACGTGTCCGTATCCGCAGAAGCGGCGACAGACGTTTCCCGGGATGTCAGAAGGTCTGGGATTGATGCAGGAGGATCTGCTGCTTCCCTATACCGAGTCTTTTTCTTCGTTACTTATGTGCTCACGTCCTGATCAAACAGAGAAGCTGGGGATGAATCGACAAACCAACGACAAGTTCCTTGATGATTCTTCACAAACCGAGGCGAGTTCAACAGAAATCCCAAGAAACAGACGCGATGGGAAACAAATACTACTCGGCTCATTCTGTACGACCAGCTCTGAGGACAATCCTGAAGCTGGGTTCACCATCAGTGGACAACCTCCAAGACAAAGTACCATTAGATGCAGTTATCAAGGATTCAAACAGAAGATCTGTAAAGACATGGATAATCTGGACACTGACGATTTTAAAGTCGATCACAGCGAAGTAGCCGACAGTGGGTTTGAGCAAGAAATGGGCGAAGTAGAATATCACAGTGGTGATGGCGTCATGGAGGAGCCTGGTCGAAGAGCCTTTGCGATTCAAGTCATCCCTCCATCCTGCAGTGGCTCAGAGGAGCAGATGCTGCAGAGCCATCAGGTCCCAATGCTCCACAACAGTCCAGCAGAGGATTCAGACTCAACCCCACCCAGACACAAGTCCTCAGTCACGACACTAACTGTTGGAGCACTGGAGCAAAGATTCCTGCAGATGGACTTAAGGTCTTCTCAGAGCGGCGAGAAGGAAAATTGTCTTGGAAGCGACGGCGTGTCTCCTTTCCAGGATGGAGGCGTTCAGGCAGTAAACACAGGGGAGGCGGTGGAAGCACCTGGTGAGGAACCAGGAAACAGCAGCACCTCTCAGCCACCGACGACAGAGGAGACTAAGGATCAGCGACGGAGCGGCAGAAGATTGACGCAAACAGAAGTCCACATGGAGCAGCTCGGTAAAACCAACAAGACAAATAAACCAACTGGATCCAGATGTAAGTCACATCAGAGGGATGGTTAAGGTCGTTCACTAAGTGTGGTTGTTTGTGGTACTGACAGAGCATGTTTGTTTTATCTCACTTTTAGACAGAAACAGAAGTTTGAAAACCACTCACAGTTCTACGCCAAAGTCCATAGAGAAAGTTGACATTTTTAGCTCACAGGGTCACAGGATCTGCTGGTCCAGTGCTGTCATGTTTGGTAGGTTTGTGTCACTGAGGTAAATCTGAACCAAGGATTTCAAACCCTGAAGTCACAAAATAACACATTTGAACTTAGTGGTGGAGGCAGCAGTGGCTCTACAGCTCCCGTGTGCTGTGATGTAAAATTGCTGGTTTTCTCAATGGACTTTGGTGTGGAAAAGTGAGTATGCTTTGTTGTTAGAAAAGGCTGTTGAAATTATGAAAGTAAGTGGTAAACATATGTTTATCAACAACTCCCGTGAGCTCTGATGTAGAATTTGTTATTTTTTTCTATTGTGGGAGGGACACTGTAGATTCAGCGGACAGATTTTATGGCTAAAGCCAGCACAACCAGTCACTGTGCCAATGCTTCACACAGCCACGCTTCAAACGGAACGCTTCCCCTGATTCACATAAGAGCGGCTGTTAATGTGCGTCATTATTTCCAGGTTCCGGCGAGGTCATAGAGCACCTGAAGCCCGTGATGCATGTGGAAGTGGAGAGCGGTGGCTCTGACCACTGGGCCAAGAGACGCAGGCTCTTCAAGGAGAGTAAGCAGTGGAGCTCAGCTGGAGGAAGCTCCATCACCAGCGACATCACAGAGGAATCAGGTGAGTCGCAGCTGTGACACGTCCGTTACTGAAGCTGGCACTGTCGCCTTTTTTACTGAAGGAACACGAGCAGCCAATAGGAGGAGCCTTTTCATTCTCTGACCTGTGGTTGGTCAGTGTCACTGATCAGATTTCTCCCAGTTCTCTCTTAGATCAGTTGATTTACATTATGATGAAATGTTATTTTTGTATACAGTCCTGTGCATAAGTCTTAGGCCACCAGCAGCTTTGTTGTTTTTATGTCACTTTTGTGATCGTTGGCGTTCAGATTGAAAAGATGTGACGAAAAGTCAGTCTTCTACTATATGATCAACCTGTCAGTGAGTTGAACTTGTGCAACATGTGTATGTGATGCTCAAACATGTCTTGAGTAAACCATGTATAATAGACCTTTTTCACAGCAGCTATTTGTTGGCATGAAATAGTAGGAGAAACACAGGTTTGACCAATAACATTAGGGTTCCATTCCAGGTTTTAAAGAGCCATGGTTGTGTTATTGTTCAAGTGGAAATGTAGCTCACACTAAATATTTGATATTATACAAGCATTTTTGTTTTTTCTGAAAAAAAAAATCTTTTTTCAGGATATGGAATATTTTCAGGATGTGTTCCAATAAAGTGGTTGAGAAATAATTGTACAGTATGGTCATTATAGCATTGCTAAAACAACAAATCTAATGGTGGACTAAGACTTATGCACAGTACTGTATGTCGCCCCTACTTACAGCTTTAATAACAAAAATAGGCCAGAGTTGACTCTCTCACATCCTGCTGCATTGTGTGTTGTCTTCTTCAAGTGTCCGAGGACACGCCCTCTATGGACATGACCATCCAGGACAGTGAAGTCGGGGGATTTTATATGGAGACGTTCCACTCCTCGGCGTGGGTTTACCAAGGAGACAACATGGGCTTGGGGGTGATTCCTCCGAGCCTCAACGCCAGAACTCGAACTGTTGCAAGTGAGGATTTTTAGATTTAAAAAATAATAATTAAAAAAAATAAAAATCCACCCCAGCATAAGATTAGAAAAGTGCAAAAATAAACGTGCGTATGTTCTACTGACAGTTCGAGAGAGGACGGTGAGGATCAGCAAAGGCAGTGGAGAGTATCCCTGGGGTTTTCGCATTCAGTTCTCGAAGCCTATCGTGGTCACGGAGGTTGACACAAGTAAGCACATTTACAAATTCACACACACTGGTTTCTGTGTCTTCAGAGGACATTGCATTGACTTCCATTCTTTTCCTGGAGACTTACTCTAACCTTAACCATAATTACTAGTGTCCTAACCCTGACCTTAACCTAACCCTAACCCTGACCTTAACCTAACCCTAACCTCAGCCTCACTTTAAAACATGTCTTCACCTTAAAATGGAGTCATTTACATTATGGGGACTTGATTTTTGTCCCCATAATGTGAGTGTGGAAACAGATTTAGGTCCCCACAACATAAGGAATACCAGCTACACACACACACATGCAGGTCATAGCCATAGACTATTGTTAAAATAGGTGTTGTCCCATAAGTAAAGCCAACATGTAAGTGTCTGAAACCTGTATTTAAAGAATGTCCAGCAGGGGGCGACTCCAATGGTTTGTGTGTGAGTCTATGAGGAAAATTAGCTCCTGTTTCTCATTTCATTATAACAACAGTAAACATTTTTCCTGAGGAGTTAACGTCTCAGTCATTAGTTTCAGGTCTTCTGTGATACAGATACAGCTTTGTGTGTGTGTGTGTGTGTGTTGTAATTAGTGTGTTGCTGTGCGTGATTTTTGTGTTGCCATGGTTTCAGACGGAGCAGCTGAAGAAGCAGGACTGATGGTCGGAGACTATGTTCTGGCTGTGAATGGAATTGACGTCACCAGTATTCCTCACTCTGAGGCTGCTGACCTGGCCAGGCAAGGTACTGCATGTACAACTACATACTATATGTGTATATATATATATATATATATATATATGTATATATATATATATATATATATATATATACATATATATATATACATATAGTGTGTGTGTATAGTATATATACACACTGTATAATAATATACAAGTACATATAAAGTCATATATACAGTATAACAATGTATAACTACAGCCAAAATGTAAACATGTTGTTGTTGTTGTTGTTGTTGTTGTAGGTCCAGATGTTCTGACACTAACCATCGGGTCAGACATCGCTCGTGGTCCTAACACCCCCCGTCCAGCATGTCGTGGTTACCTTCACAAACAATATATAACTGCATAATAACATGTACAGTATAACAATGTATAACTACAGCCAAAATGTAAACATGTTGTTGTTGTTGTTGTTGTTGTAGGTCCAGATGTTCTGACACTAACCATCGGGTCAGACATCGCTCGTGGTCCTAACACCCCCCGTCCAGCATGTCGTGGTTACCTTCACAAACGCACCCAGTCCAGTCTGATTAAAGGCTGGAGGAAGAGGTGGTTTGTCCTCACACACGACTGCTGTCTCTACTACTACAGACACAAACGGGTGAACCTCCATGTCTTCCATCACCTTCATCTCCTCCATCTCCTCCATCACCTATATCACCTCCATCACCTTCATCTCCTCCATCACCTCCATCACCTCCATCACCTCCATCTCCTCCATCACCTCCATCTCCTCCATCACTTCCATCACTTCCATCACCTCCATCTCCTCCATCTCCTCCATCACCTCCATCTCCTCCATCGCCTCCATCTCCTCCATCACCTCCATCACCTTCACCTCCTCCACCTCCTCCATCGCCTCCATCAGCTCCATCTCCTCCATCACCTCCATCACCTCCAACACCTACATCACTTCCATCTCCTCCATCTCCTCCATCTCATCCATCTCCTCCATCACCTCCATCTCATCCATCACTTCCATCTCCTCCATCTCCTCCATCACCTCCATCACTTCCATCACCTCCATCTCCTCCATCACCTCCATCTCCTCCATCACCTCCATCGCCTCCATCAGCTCCATCTCCTCCATCACCTCCATCACCTCCAACACCTCCATCACTTCCATCTCCTCCATCACCTCCATCTCCTCCATCTCATCCATCACCTCCATCACTTCTATCTCCTCCATCACCTCCATCACCTCCATCTCCTCCATCACCTCCATCTCATCCATCACCTCCATCACTTCCATCTCCTCCATCACCTCCATCACTTCCATCTTTTCCATCTCCTCCATCTCATCCATCACCTCCATCACTTTCATCTCCTCCATCACTTCCATCTCCTCCATCACCTCCATCTCCTCCATCTCCTCCATCACTTCCATCTTTTCCATCACCTCCATCTCCTCCATCACTTCCATCACCTCCATCTCCTCCATCACTTCCATCACCTCCATCACCTCCATCACCTCCATGGTCATCATTATCCAGCATCCATGTGACTTTAACCTCCTGTTTGTCACAGGATGAAGGAAAGAGACGAGCTCTGTCAGCCGTGAAGCTGGAAGGAGCTGAGGTGGGACGAGACTCGTCCCTGGGAAAACCTTTTGTCTTCAAGTGTCGTCCTCAGGCTCTAAACCGAGTTTTCTTCTTCTGTGCCACGTCCAACCAGGAGATGAAGAGGTGGAACACACACATACACGTTTGCACTTCTATCAAAGTGAGGACCCTCATAGACATAATACATTCTCCAGCCCCTTACCCTAACCTTAACCATCACAACTAGATGCCTAACCCTAACCTAAACCCAATTCTAACCCTAACACTAAAACCAAGTCTTAACCCTGAAATAGCCCTTTTAAGTTGTGAAAAAAGTGAGGACCAGTCAAAATGTCCTCACTTTGTCAAAATGTCCTCACTTTGTAGGTGTTTATACAATTTTTGGTCCTCACTCTGCAGCAAGTACAAGAACACACACACACAAGGAATGATCAGCGGATTCATTATAGGATCATACAGAACTATTTAATAGATACAAATAAATGGTTTCAAGCATGGATTTCAAACAAACTTTTCCAGCTTCTCATATGTGAGGTTTTTTTATTCTATCTTGTACATGATTGTGAATTAAATACAGAGTAGTTGAACATAATTAAACATTTTAATAGATTATTCATAGGAATATATATATAATATTTTTGCATTAACTGACGTTTAAATAAAGAATATATGAACAGTCTAGATAAATTTAGCAAAAACTTGGTCACATTTACCTTTTACCCGTTTACCCGTTTTACGTTTGACGCCTTTTGTTTGTTTTTCACATATCACCAGTTAGTGACCTTGTTTGTGAGTATTTTAGGTAAAATTCTCATACGAGCAGAGGCGAGTGACAAAGTTAAGGATGTCTGCTGAGCAACGAACTACAATTCAAGACCAAATACCTGACAAATTATTACAGTGATCCGGCAATAGTTTGGTTTTATGTACGCCAAGTTGACGCCAAGAAGTAATAAAACCTTTTTTTTTTTTTTTTTGATTTGTTGCGTATTTTCTAACAGAGCCAAAAAACACCACAAATGGTTTAAAAACTCATTAAATGTAATTTTGTTTCCAAAAAATCTGTTTTTTTTTATGAAACTTTACTGCAAAACCGTCATGTTGATTCCAATGTTTTGTTTTCTTTGCGATTTATTTTAGGTGGCTGGAAGCTATGGAGCGAGCTATTCACCCGATAGCACAGGTAACATCTAAATCTGCTGAAAAACAAATGGACCTTTGCATATTTCGTTTTAGGGAACTTCAGTACGCTGATGATACTGTGATATTTCTCAGAGAGATTATTTGGAGCAAATGTGTCATTTTATTTATTTAGCTCTAATGCTAATCCCCTTGAATGAATGTTTTAGAATCACGTGTGGGTGGACGTCACCAGGCACAACTCTAACCTGCCACCGCTGGCGGTGAAAAACCCAGAGTGTCTCGGTTTGCTCCATAAAATGGACAAGAACAAGGACACGTGGGTCCAGCACTACTGCATCCTGAAGGACGGGTGTCTCTACCTGTACAGCGGCATCCGCGCAACTCACGCACACGGTACAAACACACGTCTCAGTGTCATGTCCCCTGCTTCCTTTTACAGTAAGACGCCCTTTTCCATCAGGAAACTAAAGTTTGCATCACTTTTGCAAATAGCTCACTCTCCCACACCAAAGTCCATAGAGAAAATCAACGTTTTTAGCTCATGTGGACACAGGAGCTGCTGCTCTACTGCTGCCTCATTTGCTGAGGTTCTTTCATTGAGGTAAGTCTGAATAAAGAATTTAAAGCACTGAAGTAACAACGTAACAGAATTCAACTTATTAATAGAGGCAGCAGTGAATCAACAGCTCCTGTGTGTTGAGATGTAAAAATTGTCGATCTTCTCTATGGAATTTGGTACAGCAGAGTGACTGGTTTATAAAGCAACACAAACTTCAGTTTCTTGTTAATAAATGCTGTCAGACAGTGAGAGACAGTGTTAAATATATTGTTACGACATCATAGAATTAAGCTGATGTAGATTGATGAGTCTTTTGTTAAGTGACTGAAACCACTTAAAAGTGTGTCCCTGTGTCTCAGACTGATTCTTTTAGTGTTTTTGACTGTGGGAACGTAAATAGTTAGCGTGTGTGTGTGTGTGTGTGTGTATAGCTGGTCTTCCTTATGTTGTTGGGACCTAAATCTGTCTCCACACTCACATTATGGGGACTTGTCTTCCTTATGGGGACAAAAATCAAGTCCCCATAATGTAGATTGCTACATTTTAAGGTGAAGACATGTTTTAAAGTTAGGCTGAGGTCAGGGTTAGGGTCAGGTTAGGGTTAGGACACTAATAATTATGGTTAAAGTCTCCAGGGAATTCATGTAAGTCAATGCAATGTCCTCTGAAGTCAGGGAAACCAGTTTGTGTGTGTGTGTGTCATGCATACATGTTTTTCTCTCCTCGTGGGGACCAAAAAACATACAAACCTATCTTTGTAGGGACATTTTTAAGACCTGGTTTTAGGTTTAGGCTTAGAATTATGTTTAGGTTAGGGTAAGGGGCTAAGGAATGTATTATATGTATGAGGGTCCACACAAAGAATGTAAAACCCGTGTGTGTGTGTGTGTGTGTGTGTGTGTGTGTGTGTGTGTGTGTTCAGGAGGGATCTACCTGCAGGGCTACACTGTAAAAGAGCAGCCGTACACGTTCAAGAAATCCACTATTGAGCTTAAACCTCTGTCTGATGAGTTCAAGACTTTCCACCTGTGTGCTGAAAATCCCAACGAGAATAAACGGTGAGGAGAAAACAAAAATTTATTCTACCATAAATCACAAACTGGCTTAAAAAAAACAACACATTAAAGTGGTTCTCCATTGTTTCTGTTCTCTTTACAATTGAATCTCAATTGAATTGAGATTATCAAAAGAGGGAGTTTTTTTTAATATAAACACAGTAAAAAATTAATTAATTATAGCTCCTAAAATGTCATACTTTATTTTTTAATATGTTTTGCTTCTGTGTAAAGGGACAGTTCAGGATTTTTGAAGTGTCATAAATTAATAGTAATAATAATAATACATACATTTTTTATAGCGCTTTTCAAGGAACTCAAAGACGCTTAACAACAATCTCAAAACTGACATACACAGAAAACACACACAGAAATTACTGTATTTTTGACATGAAGTAGCTGTTTTTTTCTGCATACGTGCAAAGTGTGACGACTTCCTGTCCCACTTACGTTGTGGAATGACTACTAAAACCTAAAATGTCATTAAAAAAAAATGTATTTTATAGAGTTAACTTATGGAATGAAAGATGTCATAAAATGTGTATTTGATTATATAAGAACAACAACTGTAAGCTATTTGTATTACTGTGGCAAAAGATTTACACAGGAAGTAGTAAAAGGCTAAAATCAGTGGCTCTTATTTTGAAAGCCTGTTTGAAAGGCTTGTGGCAAAGTGATGAAAGGTAACCTAAAAATATGTATTTTTTTTATAGAGCAAAAACTACTAAACATATTGTAACATTATTTTATTTAAAATAATTTTTTGAATCATAATTTTATTCAAGAAATCCAATACAAACCACAAATGAAATAGTAACGATGAAAACAACAAACAAGAATTAAGAATAAATGAACAAACCAAACAAATCAAAGTGGGTTAGAGTTAGGGTTTTAATCACTTTTTCAATATTTTTAAGCTTCTAATAGATGAAATATATCATTCGGGTTCATTATTAAAGTGGATAAAATAGGGAATATTGTTAGAAATTAGTAATTTTGTGAATATGTCAATAAAATCAAGTTAATTATGTTGAAGGGTTAAATTAAAGAAGCCAAATAATACATTTACATACGATAGGCAAAATTCAGGATTAATGTGCCGACAAATAAAGTTATTTTATTTTTTACAAAGCAGGTTTCTGGTACAGATCAGGTATAAACAGATGTAAACTGTGCTTGACTCCTCACTGTCCTGTGTCTTCACTGTTTTGTGTCGACGCTCGGTTCGTGTCTGCTCTTCACAGGTGGATCGTGGCCATCAAAGCCTCCATAAAGAAGTGGCTTCCTCTTCATCAGGCTCTGCAGGACGACATGAACCGACCGGCGGAGGAGACGAGGATGTGACACGCACACGGGAAACAGACCTCACCCTCACTCACCCTCACTCACACCTCATACGTTCATCCTTCTCTTTTTCACCTCAGTTTTCCTCCATTTTCACTCATTTATTTTATTAATTTATTTTTAGTTTAGTAAATTCACTTTTACTGTCATCACTGCACTTTGTATCATTTTGTCATTACATGTAATATTTACGCCTCTTTTTAAACTCTTTCTACTTATTATCTTCTTCCTTTTTTCTTTGTGATGTCATTCTTCATGCCTTTTCCTCTCATATTTGCTGTTTTCTGAATTTCTTAATTGTGTGTTTTTGTTTTTTTTTTTTACTGATTCTTTATTCCACTGTTTTTCTGCTACGCTGAAAACTGCTTTTTATACTACTCTCTGCTTTGCACTGTAAAACATAATAATGGATGCATTTAATGGCACAAATAAATCCTAGAATCACACTCTAAGTCTCAAAGAAATGTATCCATTCATCCCAGATAAGAGAGGGTATTTTAAAGAGATTGTTCAGATTTGTTTGAAGAGTGGCTGTATGATACAGAGATACAGAAGAAGAAATACACTAAAAACAGATTTCAGTGCAAATTAACAAAAAACTCACTCAATAATTTCGATGTCATCTTACATTTATGATATCTTCACAACATGTTTAATGCTTTATTTTTGTTGTTTGGCACCTTTTATCAACAAGAACCTGAAGTTTGTGCTGCTCTGGAAACCGCTCACTCTCCCAAACCAAAGTCCACTGAGAAAATGAGTGATTTTACATCACAGCGATAGAAGAGTTATTGATCCACTGTTGCCTCCATCAGTAAATTTAAATATTTTTTTGTGAATTTGCCATTTGAAATCCTTCATTCGGATCGACCTAAGTGACACAAAATTAACCAAACGAGGCAACAGTTGACCAGCAGCTTCTGTGTCCACCTGAGCGAAAAACGTCGATTTTCTCTATGGACTTTGGTGTAGGAGAGTGAGTGGTTTACAAACTCACGTTTCTTGTTGACAGAGGCTGTTAAACCATGAAATAAAGCAGTGAACACATTAGGTCAAGCTGGGTCAGTACCTCATACGACCACACTTATCACAAATATCACTGTCCAACTTTTCTCGTTCACACATCAGACGCAGATGTAAAACTGTTGGAAATAAGCTTTAATAGTCTAACAGTCATCAGGTTACATCAAGCGTACATTTTCTGTTTGGCTTAAGAATAAACAGAAGTGCATAAGAGTGACTTTACAGTGAGAGAGTTCGGACGCCCCGAGTTTGACACTAAAGCACGGACAGAACATCGAAAATCTGTTTGTCCATGTTCTCACTGCGAGCCAGCCTCGCTCTCTCAGGCTGGTTCTCGGCACAGGAAGTGTCCGTACATCATATAACCACACTTAGAACAAAACGGACACTTCAAATGTCCCAGTCTGTTAAAATAAAATGGACGTTTTCTTATGCTCTAGTGCGGCAGGGACACATCTGTGCCGAAACTCAAGGGTCGTGCCGACTCCTCACTGAACTGTAAGTGTTCACATGGCTTTTTTTTTTTTTTTTTTAATGTACAATATTGCAGCGTTTTACTGTCAACACCTGGCTGTTGCCATGGTGACGATGCCACGGTGCACTGACGTCTCTGCAGTTCATGTCCAACAGTGCAAACAGGTGCAGAAAAAAAGAGGGGATTTCTGCAGTCGAGGCATTGGGAACACAACCATTACCAGCTGTAAGACACACAAACACACACACACACACTCTATAAAGGCTAAACCAGAGATGCACCAAAAATGGTTTTTTGAAGCCAAAACAATCCTAAACGATATCAACCAACAACCAATCAGAAGAGACTGAAATTAGCCTCCACCCATGTTTATCTATACATTTTACATATCACTCTCCATAAGTAGAGGGTGACTTTTCATGTCTTCCACCATGTGATGACTACAATTACCAACATCCAGACTTAACTTAAAGGGATAGTAGGGGATTTTTGAAGTGTGGTTGTATGTGTTTTTCGCGTGTCCTCTGCTGTGAAGCAGCTGTTGACATAAGCTCAGAGAAACTGGAGATAACAAAAAAAAAATTTGAATAAAATCTATATCTACCATACCTTAAGGATAGGCTCGCTGCTTTCTCTCACTGTTAAACAGAGTTTTCAAACAGAAAAACTGAAGTTTGTGTCACTTTGTAAATGGCTTACTACCCCCCACACCAAATCCCATAGGGAAAATCTGTGATTTTAAATCACTACACACAGAAGTTGTTGATCAACTGCTGCTTCCATCAGTATGTATATACCTGTTATTTTGTGACTTTTTTTATTTGAAATCATTTGTCTGGATTTACTAAAGTAGCCCAAACTTACCAAGTGACGCAGCAATAGACCAGTGCCTCGTGTGTCCCTGTGAGCTTAAAACAATGATTTTCTCTATGGACTTTGGTGTGGCAGAGTGAGCAGTTGACACAAAATTCCCAGCAAGATAAAGCAGTAGACCAATTTTTATGCTTATGTCATGTTAAGTGGCTAAAATGTGTTGGCTTTTTTTCTTATAATCAGTTGTCAATACCTCATACAACCACACTGGAAAAAAAAAAAAAAAACTGAACCGTCCCTTTAAATAACTGTGACTGATTCACATCCATCGCCATCAAAATTACATTTTATTTTTCATTTAAAAAAAAAAAAAGAAGATATTAAAACACAGATATTAATTAACAATAATAAATAAACGCATCAACATAGTGAAATTATAATCTTACTACTTATATGCAGAGCGTTAATCGTTAAATTAAACTTCACCAAACGTCGCGGCTCCTCACACATGTACAGGCCTGTAGCAGGTTAAAGCTCTAATCTGTGATATGTGCTTTTTTTCTCAGCGTCTCCACACACAAACGCACAAAAACACCGTCAATAAATAGGTTCACTAGTTATTGCTAAGTTTATATGAGTCACTTTTTTTTTTTTTTTTTTTAGCCACACACACCTCGTTTCCACAGAGTTTCACGTCTGTTGCCGCCCCCTAGTGCTCAATGCATGGAAAAAGCAGTTCTGTACAGATTGACTGAGACGTCGCAGCAGCCTCGGGAGAGGATTTTGTTGCGTCACCACCCAGTTTGGTGAAAATATGTTTCCTGTCCTTAATTTGATTTATGGACTCTGTCCCCTAGTGTTCAACTCGCAGAAAAGCAATTTTATAACTTTTTTTTTTTTTTTAAATGAAAATATCTGTTAAAGTTACTGATCCCATTAATATTTAATCATACAGTTACAGAGTCTGGCAACCGACAACACACAAAAAAAGGAATTATATTAAATTGTGTCTTAGCTAGCTTGTTTTTATGCAAAAAGTGTGTTTGGAGAACACGGGGAGAATTTTTGCAAAATTCCAGTTGCCTCAGGACTTTACAAGTCAGATTATGGTCATTAATGTTAGCATTATAGCTAGTTTGCTGACTAGTCTAGTCCATTTGATAAACACATTGCGTGGTGTTTCATAAAGAAAGACACTATAGCAACAGCGGAACAGTCCGTGTGACTCTGTGTACAGTACAAAAAACAAAAAAGCACTTGACAGTGTTCATCGCAGTAGCCATCTTAAATTGTGTATTTGTCGTATAAGTTGACGCTCCAATTAAAACTTGTAATTGTTAAATTGCGGCGTCTGATGGTGTGTTCTAGCGTCGGAAAGCCGTAACTGTAAGTGATGTTACCGCTAAGTTGGACACAAACGTATCTCGGGCTAGCTGTTTTTAGCAACACCAGAAGATAACAACGCTGTACACGCTAGTTTGCACATACACACAGTGTAGCAAAATGTCCAAATTTGTCGGGAAAAACAAACGTATCTCGGGCTAGTCACTGTTGACAAAACCAGTCGTTAAAGCGCTCTACGTGGTAATTTGTGAATATATAGGAAGGAAGGAGGGGAGTTAGCTGCGTTAATGAACCATACGATATGAATGTCGGGTCACTAGCTCCTTCCCCAAGACTAAAAAACTGTAAATACACCTCCAGTTTGGCGGACAAACAGACACAGAGGTGGAAACGAGGCGTCCACGGCCTCGTTACAGTGTGAGGACTAATTTAAGTGATTTCCCTCACAAAGTTACCTGTATAGGACGCGGTAACACCCCAGCAGTTAATCATTTAACAGGATTATCAGACTGTCTTCGTTAAGTACTGTAAATAATCTAAGTACAAAGGAACCGAGCTGGAAATAGCACCTAAAACCTCACAGGGCTAGAGGGACGCCTGGGAAACAAGAGAAAAGAAGAAGGAAAAACAAAAAGAGGGGGTCCACTGCGTTTCATGTCTTGTTTCTGGGGAACACGCGCTCTCCTCGCAGGGTGAGGTGCTGCAGCTGGTACTGTAACACCTCAGTGTCCGACGACTCTTTGATGCTGATTTTGTCCAGATTAAGGTAATCCAGAGACTTGGACTGGGCCCCCTTTCCTTTGAGCAGACAGAGTGGTAATGGACTGTGAAGGCTCCTGGCGGGTTCACTCGAGCTCGGCATGCGCCGCCGCCTCCGCCCATTAGCTGCGGGAATATCGTAAGGTTGATAGTAGCGGTTTTTGGCTTTGAAGATTCGCGATGAGCGGTGGACGCCCAGGTCCGCAGACTTGGGGACGGTGCTCTGGACGGGACTGGGCACTGCCTCTGACACCGGACTCTTCTCTGGGGGACCTTCTGCCCACTTGTGGGCGAGTTTGAGCAGCTCCTCGCCGGTGGTGAAGCCCACCAGATAGTTGGAGTCCATGTGCACGATCTGGTATCCAGCTTTGATGGGAGAACAGGGCGTGCTGGAGCAGCGAGGTCTCTCCGCCTCTGGTTTCAATGTGGCTTTGATGTCGGCTGCAGGACAAATGGAGGCATGTGTCCTAGAAACTCCACTGAGGTCCATTTCCATCCTGACAGACATGTCCTGAGATGAGAGAGAGAAACATCAGTCTTTCTCCCATTTGAGAGCATCAAGAAAATGTATTTTAAAAAAAAAAGCGCTAACAAGTATTCTTAAACCAATAAAAACAGGTTTCAAACAGGAAATTGAAGTTTGTAAACATATCACTCCCCGCACCAAAGTCCATAGAAAAAATCTGGAATTTTAGCTCAGAGGGACACAGGAGCTGGTGGTCTACTGCTGCCTCTTGTGGTGAGTTTGTGTCACTGACGTAAATCTCAACGAAGGATTTCAAACACAGAAGTCACAAAATAACCTATTTGAGCTCACTGACAAAGGCACAAGTGGATCAACAGTTCTGTGTGCTGTGATGTTAAAATGTGTGATTTTCTCTATGGAATCTGGTGCAGAAGAGTTACATTTGGTTCACTGTTGAAAAAGACAATTTTACAACAAAATAAGGCAAAGGTTACATTCTTATGATAATGTGCCTTTAAACTGATGTACATTTTATTAAGTGGGTCCTTTATTAATTGGTTGAAAAGAATTGTTTTCCTTTTCTGCCACCTCTTTCTTGATGCAGGGGTCGCTCATTCTTGCTGCGTCTATTTACATCAGAACCTGGAACTGGGAGTGACGTCACCACGGAATTCACCTCGCTCCAGTTGAGGAGTTGTAAACACCAACATATCACTGGCTAAGCATTGTTAGCATAACCAGTCATGACAACGCTCTGTGGCATTTTTAATAGTACAACATACTTTATTTCATTCATAGGAAAAATTAAATGATTAAACATAAACAGGAATACTATCATACTATGAAGAAAGAAGCTTACACAAAACTCATTAACTTAATTTTTTTAGGCTTCTTTTCCATAGAACTGATGCCTTTAACAGTGTTCCATAATTTACTGTGAAATTATTGCTAGCTGTAAAAGTAGAAGGGTTTGTACGAAGGCAGCCATCTTGTGAGTATGTTATGAATTGGCCACATACAAATAAAATCAAACTGAGTCTAATTGAATCTTGGAATCCCACGCCGTGGTTGGTGAGGTTACTCCGAATTTCCAAGTTGGAAATCTGAGTTCGTGACCTCGGAATTTCCGAGGCCAACTATCCCTTTAATGCCATAATAGTTCTGTGACTATAAGAAAATAGCATTTTTTATTTATCTACTTGGTATATGACCGTTCAGCAAAAAAATAATAATTAAAAATTCTACTACCATGACAACACGGCGCAACCGAGCCGAGCTGAGCCGAGAGAATATCCCAGAAACATCACCACTGCAACAGGCCTCACTCATTCATTCACACACACACACACACACTGGTTGTTAAATCTTAATGTAAGGTGAGATGACACAGTGAAAATGGCTGAGCAACCACCGACAGGCCCGCTTTATCCCGGTTCATCCCGGCTTATCCCGGTTCATTCCCGGCCTCGTCCTCCTCCTCCGCTGCTGCGGCTGCAGGAGGCTACAGACCGACACTTGAACGCACCTGAAGCCGACATGTTCACACGACAGGCGCGCGAGCTTCACCGCGACGCACCGACCGTTCCGTCCGCGCTTGATTGACAGCTGTAGAGACGGACGCGCTTACGTGACCGCGAAGATACGGGATAAACAAACACGGGTTTGGAAAAAACAGAGGGGGGGGGGGGGGGGGGGAGGGGGGGGGGGGGGGAGCGTGTTTTAACCGGATAGAACCGGACTGAAACACAGACCTGTTTGACGGTGCGATGCTCCGGTGATGAACCTGCCGTCGATGTCTCTTCTCCAGCGTCCGCTCGCTCCCTCACTCCGGTCCGTCAACAGCGGAGGAAACAGCACTTCCGGTCCGGCGTCCCCCCCTCCCCCCCCCCTCATAATAATGAAATACTATCTTAGTATCCCATAATAATAATACATCATAATAGTGACTTACTATCTCATTATTTTGACTTACTGTACGATCTCATATGAGATACTGTCTAATTATTTTACGTAGTCTCATAAATATGATTTAGTATCTCATAATAATGACTTACTATCTCATTACTTTGACTTAGTATCTCATAATATGAATTTGCATCTCAACATTATGAGATATTACCACCGTATGACGTAGTATATCATAAATATGAGATACTGTCTCATTATTTTGACTTAGTAACTTATAAATATGATATAGTATGTCATAAATATGACTTGACTTATCATAGTTATGAGACAGTAACCCATTCTTATGACTTAGTATCTCATAAATATGACTTACAGTGCTTAACACATTAATTAGACCACCAGCCAAAGCCACAGCTGCCTTAAATTAACAGCAAAAAAAATTTTTTTTTTCGAAATTCGTGTTTCTTTATTGCTTAATACACCAGTATTTAAAAGATATTTAACTGAAATGATATTTTTAATGCTAAAATATAATTATTATAATTCTTATCATGAATTTTCATGAATAAAAAAACAGTAAAGCACATTATTATTTCTTGATCAAGATGTCAAACTATAGTATAGTACAGATAATTTTGTTTTAGTCGTTGAATATTATGCCCAGTGAGCTGCCTCAAATTTGGGTACGTATATTTTATTGTATGTATATTATTTTTTAGAATGTAATGTTTAAAAGAATATATTTGTGCCATAATCACTATGTAAAATGATTGTCTTGGCCAGAACACGTGCAAAACGGATTTTTAATCTGTTTTTAATTGCTGTTAAAAAAAAAAATATATATATATATATATATATATGTATAAAAATGTAATTTTCAATGTGTACGTTTTTATTGTGTTGGATTCTTGAAATCTTCTATTCATACTCCAGTCCAGAGAGAGGCAGTAGCGAGCCAACGCCAACCGCAAAAAGAAGCGACGACGTCGTGACGTACGATCTTACGTCACGGACGTAGCTGGAAATTAAAAACAGGGCGCTCTGCTGCTGGCAGTGAGTTTAAAGCGTCCCGGTGAGAAGAAGCAGAGAAAGCGAGAAAAGCACCGGGAAAACGGTGACGTTTGAAGCGGGACAGATGAACACAGACAGGTACAGTCTCACGCTCTCATATACTTTATTATTTTAAAGCTGTTTAAGCAGAATTACGGTTAAATTATCCACCAGAGAGCTGACCGTGTGAAACTGAGACAACACTGAGGTTCCGCGTTCGTATTTACAGTATATTCCAGAGAAAAATATGACCACAGTGGATTTACACGGACTTCTCATAGAGTTTAACACGTTATTTAATTGTAAGTTCGTCTATCACCACTTTGAAGCAGCTTTGGCGGCGAACACAAGTAATCGATAATCGATACCGCGCTTTCCCCACAGCCAGGCCTCCATTCACATCTGTCTGTTCTCCCTTCCCGCCTCTTTGAAACTGTTAATCTTCTGCTTGGCGAAAGAATAAATAGTCGGTTTTCAAACACACGTGAATGTAAAAACCTAGCGAAGTGGATGTGACTGTGTGTGTCACAGTTTGCGCGGTCTCTTCGCTGGTGTCTTCAGTAATATGGCGGGCAGAGCAGAGGACAGGGTGTGTGTGTGTGTGGGGGGGTGGCGACAGGGTTGCCAGGTCTGCCCGATAAAAACCAGAAAAATGACCCTTAAATACTAGTTAAAAAGCAGTGTAGTGGCTCCTCAAACTTGTTTAATTAATTTAACTAATAGCCCAGCAAATACCAGAACTCACTGCTTTCAAAGAGTAACGGCATTTCTGCTATACTGAAAGTGTTGTCACATCTGCTCAGACAGCTACAAACTATAGGGCATTATACCAGCATTAAAAGAGTTTAATTTAAACAGTTACTTAACCAAACGGTTTTAATGTTAAGTCACAGTATGTTTCATTATTTAAACATACTCATGTGGACGTGGTGACCACATTCTCTTCAGTTTGTCCCCCCTCCGTCCTGCCTGCATGAAGATACTGTGTGCTTCATTTACATGCAGTGGTCACTTTATTAGGTATAATTGTGTATCTAACAAATGGACAGAGGTCACATCCTTCATATCTTAGTTGTATTGAGGAATTATTTGGGGTAAATTCAACCACAGGAGATACCAAATGACCTCTATAGTTGGGCACAGCTTAAAACGTATATATGTAACGGTTAGCCCAAGCACTCCCGATATATATTCGCAAAGTCAAATATTGTGCATCCCTAATTGTTTTACAGCAAAAATAACTCTTTAAAGTGGTGGCTCTCAATGTCTTTGTCCTTGTCCTGGACAAACTTCAACCTGTGTGTGTGTGTGTGTGTGTGAGCAGTCTGGTTACTAACTTACTAACCTTTTTTTTCCTCTCTCATTAACCAGCATGCCTCTGCAGGACCTGCCCTGCCTCAGCGTCCAAGGCTCCATGTTGGCTCAGTCCAACAAGCGTAAGTCCAGAAACTGCCTGAGTGAGGGTCTGGACACAGAGTGCACCCCGACAGAACTTATCCAGCAGAGCTCACCTCGACACAAGCTGCAGCGACCGGTCAGCAAAGGCAAAGAAAATGACTGCGGACACTTTGTTCTGGCCAAGAGGCCGAGGAGGAAGAAGGAACCCACGTCAGGTACGAGGAAGATTCTTCTGCCCTTTGAACAGCAGAAAGGCTAAGCTACAAATTTAACCAGACCTGTTTTTGTCCCACTTTACACTATTTTGAACAGTGTCTTACTCCACTCCTCAAGGTGGCGATATGCTTCCTCTCAGCTTGTCAGTCTTAGGCAAAACAACTTTAGCTGGTCTATGAGTTTCATTTTGCGTCTTTGTACCATCCATTAACTTGAAAATGTTAAATTCTTTGAGTTGACTCAGATTTAGTTTTCTTGTCAGTCAAAAAAGTACCCGTCTGGTTTTCTCAGTGTTTTTCTTTTTGTTGTCTTCTATTTCTGGGTCAAAGGTCAGGAAAGAGGAATGTGTGTGTAAACCATTTTGGGTCCAGTTAAATGTGAACATGCAATCATAATTCCAATCCCAACCACATTATCTGGATATTTTAGTCAAACGTTGGCTGAATTTGTACTAAATCTGATTCCTCAGACTAACATAATTTCGTATATTTTAATAGTTTGGTCTTATTTGGACTAACACATGGAAACAAGCTCAGGAAAAACCACTAAACTTTATTGCATTGAGTTTTTATCCACACAGAACCAGCGATCTGGGAGCTCTGATTTTGTTAAATGTTCCCAAAGTGGGAACACCTCAAAAGCCACAACCAATAGACTATTTTAGGAAAACAATGATGTCATAATCCCACCTCTGCCTTGTTCTTGCATTTGCTGTCATTGTCACCGTCTTCTTCTTCTTGTGTTTGGTGTTTGTTTGCTTTATGATAAACCTTATTTTCTATTTTCTTTCCTTATTTGCTCTTTTGTCTGTCTCTGATAAAGCTTTCCTTTAAAAATGTTTTACACAGTACATGTTTTGTGTACTTGCTCAATGTATTCTCTGTTTTTGGTGTATTTCTGAAGCAGCATTACATCGCCAAGTACAGACTTAAAATATGTATTATAGTATTTAGTATCATCTTGGGGGGGTTTCATGTGGATGAAAACCTCTCCTGAGAACTTTCCCTTTAAGAGAACAAAAAAAAAAGTGTGCAGGGAAACCTCTTTTCCCTTGTGGATTTGTTTTCTGATTGTTATTTTCCTTCCTGCAGCCATTTCGTGGGACCATCTACCAGACGAGCTGCTTCTCAAGATCCTTTTCTACCTCCCCCTGCAGGATCTCCTCCGGATGTCCAGGATCTGCAAACGCTGGCACCGTTTAGTGTGAGTCTACAGGAGCACAACACTGTTCCAAACTCAAAATATTAGCGACATTCTACAAATTAAACCTCCTCTCAGTCTGACAGGAGATGGAACTTTGTTCTAACCATGTTTATCTGGTCAGCTGAGGTCCTGCCTGTGTTTCTGTCTCAGGTTCGACGAGTCACTGTGGCACAGTGTGGATCTGGAGGGTTTGACTCACATGGGTTCAGCTCTGCAGCAGGTTCTGAAAACCGGTCTCCGCAGGCTGCGCTGCCCTCGCTCCTTTGTAGAGGAGCTGCACTTCACAGGCTCAGGGTGAGTCCAGGTCCACGACATTCACTTTGTTGTTTAAATGTGGTGATATTTAGCTTTCATTACTTTCACCTATTCAAATAACATGTGGTTTGACAAGTGCCGTGTCCAGGATTTTATTAATTAGAGCAGAAGCCAGGATTGTGCAGGTGAGAGTGGCTGTTATTGAAACATATTTCACCCACACAACAAAAGACTCGTCTCTACTCAATCTACTTAATGTTAAGTCTGCCATATCTTAAGAATGTGTTCAGTTTTATCTTACTGTTAATCAGCCTTATCCCAACATTTAATTGAAGTTTGTGTCACTTTATGAAACTGTCCTGCACCAAAGTCCATACAAAAAAATCTGAGTTTTAAGCTCACGGCAACACAGGAGCTGCTGGTTTACTGCTGCCTCATTTTCTAAGTTTGTGTGACTGAAATTATTCCAAACTAAGAATTTATAAACACTTAAATCACAAAATAACACATTTGAACTCACTGATAGAGGCAGCAGTGAATCAGTGACTCCTGTGTGCTGTGATGTAAAATCACAGATTTTCTCTATGGACTTTGGTGTGGGGGAGAGAGAACCAACCACTCTGAACCTGATGATAGTGACTCCTCCTTGTTGTTCAGGCCTCTACACTTGGTTCAGATGGATCTGTCCAGCTCCATCATCCCCACCTCAGTTCTGGAGACCATCATCTGTCGATGCAGAGAGCTGGTTTGTCTCAGTCTGGAGGGTTTGCAGCTCTCAGACACCATCATCAAGTAAGTGTTCCAGCATCAACCAAGCTAGACTGGAGGGAAGTGCAGCCAAATTGCACTGGATGTTTATTCATCATGCTACTTTTCACTCCACGCAGACTGCTGTGTTGTCTTGCTTAAAATTATTTTCCCAGTAAATATTTATTCTCTTTCGCTAGAATGTGTATAACAATTGCTCATAGTTAATTTGGGAATACTACTTATTTGTTTTTAAGTTCCACTTTTAAGAGAGATGTTTTATGCATTTAATGCTTTAACAAACATGGGAGCGGACATGAGTTTGAGTGTCGTTTCATTGAGTCTTTAAAAAAAAAAAGTCATAATCACCGAATGTGATTTAGTGTTAATCATGTGTCGACAAAAATGATGGCGTATAATTGATCTTTCTGTCTTTGTCTCTGTCAGTTCTCTGGCCGACAACACAAACCTGCTGCAGCTGAATCTGAGCGGCTGCTCCGGCTTCTCTGCTGCCGCCGCCGCCGACATGATCAGATCCTGCTCCAGGTCAGACGTCGACGACGACATCGCGTACATTTCACCTGCTCTCCAGACATGTTCAGCGTACTCATCCTTTATTTCTTCTTCTTCTGCATGTACAGCATCGAGCAGCTAAACTTGTCCTGGTGTGAATTCAGCAGTTCTCACGTGAAGAGTGTGGTCGCTAACCTGAGCTCCAGCGTGACGCACCTCAACCTCAGCGGCTACAGAGAGAGTCTAAATCTGGACGGTGAGAGACCAGGACCACCGACCTGTGTCTGTGCCACTTTGTCACACGACCACGTGGATATTACTTAACATTATTTAACACCTCTGCTCACAGATCTGAAGGTGCTGGTGGTCCGATGTCCTCGCATTCAAACTCTAGACTTAAGGTAAGAATGTTCATATATTTGCACACGTTAGCAGAGCAGTTTCTGTCATGGCCGACTTCATCGCAAGAGTTTTGTTGCGTGTTTTCTTTTTTATTGAGTTTGTTCATTTTACAAGAACCAGAACAACACAAAGCTCATTTCAACAGAAACATACAGGAGGTAAAAGTCAGTAGTTTAAAGAACAAACATAGCACAGGTCCAGATTCAGGAGACTCCTTGTATTATAGTTAGGGCTGCACTGATTAATCTGTTACTAAATTAATCTATTTTCTGATACTCGATGAATTATGTTTGGGGTTTTTAAAATAATTTTTGAATTTTTCAGCTTCTTAAATTTGATTAACAATACATATAAGAAAGAAATATTTCAAATATTATGAATAATTTTGGTTTGTGGACAAAACAAGTGAAATATCGTTTTGTTTTTTTCCCCTCCACCCCGATCATTTTGAGATTCCAAGTTGTAAATCCGAGTTAAGGAACGCGCCGACATCAGAATTTATGAGTTGCGACTACAAACTGCATCAATATTCTCCTGCTGTGAACTTGGATGTGGTTTTGTGGACATATTTAAATGGTCGACGGCGTCTGGAAGCGCGTCCGCTTGCGTCTCAATGTGGTTCCTCTTGTGTTACAGTGACAGCACTCTAATAATGGCCGACAGCTTCCCCGTCCTGGCTCAACTCAAACACCTGCAGCATCTGTCCCTGAGCCGCTGCTACCACATTCACCTCGCCGCTCTCACGTAAGTCTCTCCTCGTGTTCTTCCTCCAAGTCACTGAGTCGAGGAACGCGAGCAAAGCCTAACACCAGTGTCTCCGTCCTCGCAGTGACCTCGGTAAGACGCTGCCCTCGCTGTCCCTGCTGGACGTTTTCGGCCTCGTACCCGACAGCCACTTGGCCACGCTGAAGAAAGAGCTCCCCCGCATCTGCATCAACTCCAGGCCGTTCTCCAGCATCGCCCGGCCCACGCCCGCCACCACGCTCATCGGCGCCATCGGTGACCGCAGCATGTATGGCAGTAAGTGTCGGCTGAGGTTCACGCTGTAAATCCCCGGCGCACACACACACGAACACACTCGAGAGTCCAAACAGGGGTCAGTGTTTCCTGCTGCTGCTACACAAACTGCCTTTATCGTTTGCTGCTTTAACAGAACTGAGTCGCATAATGAACAGAAATCTTTGGTTTATAAGCTACAGACGGATGATGCTGACTGTGCTGTGTTCACCCCCTGCACTGAGAACCAAGTAGGTACAAGGAAAAACTGATTTTAGCCACAAAGACTCACCAGCAGGGATAACAGGACAAATCAATTTTACCAATGTCACAAAAGACTCGCCTCATAAAATGTAAGCTAGCCTATAATCTCCTTTCTTTTACTAAGGATGGGCATTTCTGGCAAAAATACTATTTTAATGTTTTATTATATTCACTGACTTCTTAACTCCAGTGAAAGTAATGAGCTGAGAGGAATGTCTTCACTTCTGTCAATCAAAATTAGGTCGTCAATGGAGTTGAGAGATTTGTTTTTATAAATGAAATCTTTGATAAAACATTTGTCTTGTATTTTTTAATATATTACAAATAGTCAAAGTAACTGCCTTTTAAAATCAAGCTTATCAATCTGATGCTCATCCTGAGACTTTTTCTACAGGAAACTGAAGTTTGTCACTTTTTTTTTTTTTTAAAACCACTCACCCTCCCAAACCAAAGTCCATAGATAAAATCAGTGATTTTACAGCACAGCATGCAGGAGTTGTTGATCCACTGCTGCCTCCGTCACTAAGTTTAGATGTCATTCTGTGACGTTGTTTGAAATCCTTTCTACTGATTTATGGAAGGGACCATACTCAGGAAAAGAGGTAGCAGCTCCTGTGTCACTCTGAGCTTTTCTCCATGGACTTTGGTGTGGGAGAGTGAAGCTTCAGCGTGCAGTCAGAAAAGTCTAACACAGTAAACATGTTAGGACATCATTAACTTAAAGTGGCTAAAATCTGTTAATCCCGGTGACCTCGCCAACATCTTATCTTTCCATCGATCACGTGACTGCCTATATATATTTGAGCCTCAGTATTAGTGTAACGTTGATCACTGGATTTGTTTTTACTTGTCGAAACTCGCACACCTAGTGATTAGTCTCATGGGGCTAATGTTAAGCTAACATTCATAGTAAACTGAGACCAAAAGCTTGAATCAAGGTACACATTTTGTCAGAAGTTACAGCATTTAGACATAGGAAGTCTCATCACTAGTGACTGATATTTGCGACTACTTTTTTTTTTTTTGCTCAAGTTCAATATTTTAGAAAACAAACAAATTTTGTGGCGTAACAAGCAAAATATGAAATATGTAATCATGTGGAATATTGAATGTGCCCCAAACACTTGAACTATTTCTTTAAGTACAGAAAAGTGTGCATCTATAGAAACTGTAGACAATGCAACAGGGTTCGTGTTTTCATGAACAGAAAGTTATTGAATATTTTGGAAGTTTTAATGTGTTCAAATCTTCTCAGCTGTGATGTTGACAGCAGTTGATGTTTTTATAAAGTTTTTTATGTAAAATTTTTATTATCTACACTAACACACACTGTGGGTTTTCCAAATGTTAAAAATAAACCATGTTTACATGCAGGTTCATGCACCACGTTGCTGATTTTATTGTGACGCTGTTTCAGATTGAAATCGAATGGAAAACAAATGTGTATTCATCTCCTGTCCACTGTTAGAGAATAAAAAGTTGTTAATTTCATGATTGTTGAATTTTCATGTTTTCACACGAAAAGAAAAACTCAAGATCTAACTTCACTTTCTTCAGCGGGAAATATCACGGTATAGTTGGGTTTCAAAAAAACGAGACGTGACTGTTAAAAACATCTAATAATAAAAAGTTGGTCCAAAAAAATATTATATGATCTCAACTTGAATTAAAACAGTTTGTAAGGTCATTTCAAAAGTTAAATGTTACTCAAAGTTAATGTACAAATTTAAAGAAAGCCACAAAAATTCTGTTTTAGTCGTGCCCAAAAAAACCTGTAAAAATGGAAAACTCTCAAAAAGAATTCAGAGAAAACACCAGGATGTAAATGATGTGTCAAAAACAATGTAAAAATGTCAGAATAGTAAGGCATCAAAAAATACAAAAATTCTATCATGGTGCAAAAAAACTGAGTAATGTAAAGGCATCAAAAAAAGTCAGTAAACTGTAACAGTAGCAGTCGAATGTCATAAAATATTTCGTTACATTATGGTGACAGTTACTCCTAAAACCTCAGTATTATGCTAGCATGCGAAAATTTGAGAAACATCGTACAAATTCAGTTAAATTAACTTTAAAATGATCATGTAGTAACGTAAAAAATAACCTTAAGGTGCCAAATTAAAACTCGGTTATAAATCAAGAGCTACAACCGCTGTACGATATAAACTGTCAAAGGCAACAAAAGCGTCAAACTAAGTAAAATCACCAGTACCGTAAGCTGGAAAAAAGGGAAACAATTTACCACAAATACAATATTTATGTGGAGACAAGTTGAAAAGAAGGAAAAACAGCAGCGTTTTATTTCCAGGACACTTTCATCCGATTTAAACAAAAACATATTTACATTTAGTGACACCATTTTCACTTCTTAAAGCTTTTTTCTTTTCTTATTTTCCCCATCGCTACATATCGGATACACGTGTTTAACTGTGTGTGTTGCGTAAATTCTGAGGCGTGTTTTCTCCAGAGAAAAGCTGCTGTTTCGGTGGGATTAATTTTCTGTCCCGTGACTGTTACAAGACAAAAGTTTGACCTAAAACATCAGAGACTTGAGATGACTTTTGTTATGCAGCTAAAAGCTGTTTTTCTTTAGTTACCGAGCCTCCATCCCTGGCTGCTTCTCAGTCTAACAACCTCAAAACAATCCCACTTCAAAATTCTTAAACTATCCTTTTCAGGACAACATTCTCTTTTTAGTGCACTTCATTCTTTCCTCCCAGCTCCTCTGCTTTTAAAAATACCCAAACAGCCACTATAAAAAAAATAAATTGTTCCAAAATATCAGTAAGAAAAGTAAGAATCACTCACTCTGCTTTGGGTTCACATTATTTCGCTCATTACGTCAAGCATTTCTCTTTCTGAAAGTAGCCCCAACATTTTCTATTCTTTTAGGAACTAACTCAAAACTTTGTTTTTGACATTTGTGTATTTTTGGGGCTCAAGTCAATATTCAGTGGTTACAGGGAGGCTTCAGGTTTATATTTTGAGGTGTGGTTGTATGAGGCATTGATAGGCATATCTTAATATGTATCAGTTGTCCCTGCTGAGAGTTTCAGGCAAAGGAAGTGCTGTCAACTCTCAGTATGTGTCGGTGCCTCAAAGAACAACACGTCCAAAAACCTCAACTACCCCTTTAAATGGGTGAGTGTTCACATCACAATTATCTGTGCTGTTTAATCAGGTCTCCCGGCATCATCACCACCATCACTGTCAAAGCTACGATCAACATCAACAGAGGGACGGAGGTTAAAACCAAACTATAAAGAAATTAAACTTTTGAGAATAAGTGATTTAGAAAACATGCGTTTGATGAAACAAAATTAACGTTCAACACCTTTTTAAGATTTTTTTAACACTTGTGGAAGCTAAAACAACAAAAAAAATACCCCAGGCTCCTCCCTTTTAAAGAGCGTCACGTGTTCCCGACTTGCCTCAGTTTTGTAGAACAACAGTTCGCAGCTGATCGTCCTCACTCATGCTGATCGTGGCGATGGCGCCGTCGTTAAACTCGAATGAAGTCCCGCCGTCGACCACCATGCAGGCGTCCCAGCACCGAGAGCGGATGCACACCCTGACAAAAATACTCTGATGTTAGCGCAATATATCAAACAGTTAGTTGATCGTGGTGAATTTTCATTCAAACTCGTTTACGTTTCATGTGAGTGACTTGAAAATGCTCTCTTGGTCAACATGTGATCATAGTGATTTATGTTAAAGTGCCACAAGGGGGGGCTGCATCTTTTCAGAGTCTAAAGTTGATTTTTACAATTATCGCAATAATATCATGAACAGCAATCATTTTGGTTGGGGATGATTGTGACAGGAAATTATCATTCTGTGCTTTTTAGCACAGAATGTCGCATTAATTGTAACATTTGGCATTGTTTTTGTAACATTAAAACATTTTTGAAAGTATTGTAACATTAGTCGCATTAGTTCATTTATTACATCCATATCGTAAAACTTACATATAAACCAAACATAAGGTATGTAAAAAAAAAAGCCCCAACCATTTAAATGTATAAACCTATATATTTATTTTTAAACTAAATTCATTTTTATAAGGACAATGTGGAATAAAAGAAGCATGTACTCTGTACAATAGCACAAATAATCAAAGCAAATGTTGCATTACAGCTAAGCTGTAAGGATTTTTACGGGTATGATGAATATAAATGAATCACCAATCATTAGTTCAGGGGAAATGGTGACTCACTTGCTTGCGAAGCCTCTCTGCCGACTGTTGGAGAAGACTCTGTTGACGATGGGCTCTCTGATGCTGTACAACAGACGCCTGTCGTCGGGCGCAAACGCCAGAGCCTCGTTGTATCTGTCAGTGACTGAACACACAGACACCACATCATCACACGACACAAGGTGGCTTGTAGGTGTGAGACAGCAGACGACAAACCGGTCGACTCACCCCTCTCTATAAAATCACGATTGAGCGGAATCTCAAGACCTGAAAGGGACTTTCCTGAAAGAAGAAAGGAGGATATAAATTATGACCTACTATTCATACACAATTCAAATCTTAGTCCTAAATGTGACCAGTGCCTCATTTGGACCATGTTTTGGTCTCCATGAAGACTACTGGTCCTGACAGGGTCAGTGTTTAACAGAAAAGGTCCTAAAAAGGAAAGAGAGCACACACACACATATATATACCTATTTTTAAAACCTCCTCCACAGCTTGTTCAGCAAGTTTGTTGATGTTATATGACCTGTGAACACAAAGACAGAAGACTAACAGTGAATAGAGACACAGGATGGCACAATGTGAACAAGAAAACTCAAGTTTATGTCGCTCTGTAAACCGCTCACTCTCCCACACCAAAGTCCATAGATAAAATCAGTGATTTTACATCACAGCACACAGGAGTTGTCGACTCACTGCTGCCTCATCAGTAAGTTCAAATGTGTTATTTTGTGACTTTGCTGTTTCAAATGCTTTGTTCAGATTTAGCTAAATAGCAAAAGCAATTACAAAATGAGTCAGCAGTAGACGAGCAGCTCCTGTGTCCTTACAGACCAAAAATGCTGATTTTGTCTATGGACTTTGGTGTGGGGGGGAGCAAGCAGTTTACAAAGTGACACATACTTCAATTTCCTGTTGGAAAACACTGTTGTATTGGCTATTTGTCCAAAAAACTTAAACAAAACAAAATCAAATAACCATTCTGGCACCGTCTGGAAATAGGCTTTGCGCAGGTCAAACAAACAATCAGGTCCATACCGAAGATGCGTTTGAGCAGATTTATTCACCTTTGGCAGCAAGTTACAGACAGAAAAGAAAGCCTGCACCCTCTCTGATCCCTGGTAAAAAACCCTATGCCCACAGTGCCTTGCCTAACCCATCCCACTTGACCTATATATATATAGCCTACGTAAAACCCACACACCTGACGGCCCATTCACAAACGCGAACATAAACTAAACTTTATAATGAAAACATTATACAAATAATACTAAATTAAACTAAACCCACAAATAGCTCCAACAACTGTCTAAGCCATAAACATTTAATTAAGAGGTCGTAGACTTAAGTTGACATAGATTGTTTCACGTGAATCAACATGAACATGAGTCGTGTCATCACTCCATACCAAACTGCTACAAGTTGATATTGCAACAACACCAAAAAAAACAAGCAAAACATACCAGGCTTTGGATCCAGTTCCTGTGCAGACGCTGAGACCTGAACTCTTCTGCTTCTCCCACGGACCCTCGTCCACAGAAATCTCATAGTAGGAAGCCCTATGAAGCAAATGGTTAACATGGTGTTTGAAGGATTTAAACTTCTCCCTGTAGTGGACAGAGATTCCACTGATGAGTTGCAGGAGGGACGAGCAAGAAGGTCGTGGATTAAAAGGGGGACAACGGCACACGTTTAGATAGAATTCCATGCATCACTTCAGGTACCTGGACGACAGCGACTCTCCGATGAAGATTTCATTCAGACTTCTGACTGGAAGGAGGCAGGGCTTGGAGACGGTCTCGTGTAGTGCTCCTGGCCCTGAGAAGACTCAGTCAGATTAGAGGGACAACAAAAACCATTTCCACACACAAAGTGACTGACAGATGGACGGACAGAGACAGAAAGACTGGGACAGGTCAGGTGGACGGGTCGTACACTTCTGGCCGTCCATGGAGGTGTTGCGGTGAGCTTGGTTATGCTGCTCCAGGCTCAGCTGCTGCTCGTGCAGGTCCACCGGCGTCGGGTTGATTCCCGTTCCCTCCAAGTGCACACGGATCCTCTGACGCCAGAGCCACCTGAGAGCATAAGAGGACGACGGGACGATATTGTAATGGAAAATCCTATCCTATATCTAACTGTGTTTTCAATACACTACCCAAAAGTGTAGTTAAAAAAAAGGGCAACTGGACTTAGTTGAATTTCTTGAAGACGTTTCGCCTCTCATCCAAGAGGCTTCTTCAGTTCTGTTTGACTGGTGGAGAGTCTGGGACTTATAAACTCTGTCAGGTTCTTGGTCCATGGTTAAAAGGTTAGATGAGTCGTTAAGTCGTCAAAGGGTCGTTGGATGTTGGCTTTTGTCAACATCCAACGACTCACCTTTTAGTTAACAACTCACACCCCCTTCCTGTCCAAACCACACCCCATGGACCAAGAACCTGACTGAGTTTAGTCCCAGACTCTCCACCAGTCAAACAGAACTGAAGAAGCCTCTTGGATGAGAGGCGAAACGTCTTCAAGAAATTCAACTAAGTCCCTTTTTTTTTTTACTACACTTTTGGATACCATGACCTGGATGACTGAGAATCTTCACAGACAATATACACTACCGATTAAAAGTTTGGGGTCACCAATGTTTTTTAATGAAGATAACATTAAACTAATCAGAACACATAATAATAATACACTCTATACATTGTTAATGTGGTAAATGACCATCACTCTAGTGTTCTAATGCTACATTGTGCTTGCTAATTGCATTAGAAGGCTAATGGATGATTAGAAAACCCTTGTGCAACAGATTAGCTGCTTAGAGAAGCTATAAAAGTGACCTTCCTTTGAGCTAGTTGAGTATCTGGAGCATCACATTTGTGGGTTCGATCTAACCTTGTCAATGTCTTGACTAAATTATCATTTTGCAACTCATTTGATAAATAAAAGCGTGAGTTTTCATGGAAAACACAAAATTGTCTGGGTGACCCCAAACTTTTGAACGGTAGTGTATCTGTATCAACTTTTTATATATTTGGCTTTTGAAAATGCCTTGTTTAGCTCATGCGCAGAAACGCACGTACACATGAAGTCAGCAACCCTTCACCTCACAACTAGACACAGCTTGTTTCATTATAACCAATAAGATATACGAGTGCGACCTTGGACAATTGCTGCCTCCCTAAAAACTTCTCCATAACTGATTATTTTCGCCTCCTCCCTGTGTAGCCTTTTGTCTATAAGAAGCTGGGATTCACTCCACCATTTTGAACGCCTTTGCAGACTCCCCTGTGCTCTGTAAACCTGTTCCTTCTGCAGAATAAAACATAAAAGACACCTGGTGGACTCTCAAAACTCTATTGCTCTCTCATCTGGAAACACACGAAAATTCCACAACAATTTGGTGTCAGAAGTGGGATCGCCTGGAGGTCTGCAGCCGCCCTCTCGTCTCTGACTTTCTTTGTGTCGAGGACCGAGGCCCGCTATGACATCAGCTGACTGACACGGCGATCTTCGAACAGGAACAATCTCCTGAACCCAGTGAGAAGCTGAAACTTTAATCTCTTCAATTATAGAATATAATTAAATTGGATTTTAGCAACCAACTTAAAAAAAAAAAAAAAGAGAGAAAAATAATAATAATTAAATTTGTTCACAATTTAGACTTTTTTTTCTATGATTGTGAGAGTTCTACTGCTAGTCTGGGTCCTAGCAGGGTGATGTTTAATCACTGCCATGATGTCCTATGTTGACAAACATCTGTAGATTACTGTTAGAGGCCTTCAGAGAGATTTTATTTCTCTGTAAATTCTTTTTTTTAAAGGTTAGAGGCTTTCAAGGGCGTGGTCCCTCATAAATTCTGTTCGTGTAAAGATACTTTAATAGGCATTCGAGTCGATCAGTTCCGTAGCAGGGCGGAACTTTAAGGTTTTGGGGTAACCCACTTTGCTCAACTGACTCCACGCAACCCTACTGATGACTACGTACCTACACACACACACACACACACACACACACACCCACACACACACACACACACCCACACACACCCACACACCCACACACCCACACACCCACACACACACTCCGTTTTGTAAAACCATTTAGCCTTGACCCAATGGCTCAGATGTGGCTGCAAAACAATTTGTGGTACCAATTGGCTAACTACACCACACACACAATTATGCAATCATCCTGTGTAGTGCGTTTGTCCCATAATATCCTGTCAAGTATTATACGGGATTGCCATTTGAAGAGAATCCGTTCACCGACTGCGCGTCCTCGTGCTGCGTTCTGTATTACCATAATTCCTCATCCACCTCGTGTCCATTCACCTTTAACCCATTTTCTAACCACTCCCATGGAACTATTCATCTTGTATCTTATGATTTGGACCAAACTTCATACTTAGAATCTGTTTTGTGTAAGAGTCCCACCCGTTTAGCCATAGTAAGCGATTGGTATGGTGCATATATGTACGGTGTGTTCGCCACATCTCACAAATTTAGATTTCGCAACATTCCTTATCCATCGCACTGGTCCCCATGTGAAAAATGTGGGTGACTTCCCAGGCTACTGTAATCACACAATAGAGGTTCCTTCTGAAACTGACTGGCATATGCCCAAAGCTCTTAACATGGATTAACTGGACAGTGCTGGATATTTGTCTTTCCTGACTGCTGCAATTCATAATTAAACACACCCACTGCCGGATGTCTACTGGATTTCTGGTGACGGTAAACTGCATCAGACATTACCCCGAGGCTGGTCTGGTTTATGTGCTATGGTCACATGTTACGCTTGTCTCTGACACCAGACTGGCTGTTCCTGTTGAATAGCACACATCTCGCACCAAAAGATCTGTTCCAGGTAGTTTTGATGACAACTTGTACATAGACTCCATTGGCGTTCCTAGAGGTGTGTTGTCCCAGACAAATTTAAAGCTCTTAATCAAATCAAAAACAGTGTTTAATCAGTTACACTCGTGATGCTCTCACTGGTCTTGCGGAACAGCTTTTTCTGCTTCATCACACATGACATGGCAAAATAGAATGGCTCTCGACATGTTATTGGCTGAAAAAGGAGGAGTGTGTGTTTTATTTGGTGACTCATGTTGTACTTTCATCCCCAGCAACACTGCCCCTGGTGGTTCTGTCACTCGTGCCTGTCACTCGTGTTGACACTTCCATGTGGGGGGTGGTTTAATTTGGTTTTGGTAAATGGAAAGCCCTGATGCTCTCTCTCCCCAAAGGCGTCATCATCAGTGTTGCTGTTCTGGCCCTGTGTAGTTGTTGCATTGTTCCATGTGTTCAGGGACTGATTGTGCGTGCTACTGACAAATCCGTCTCCCACCAAATGATCTATTACTCTGTTCTTCCTACCTCTGAACACCCTGACTTTCCTCCTCCTGACTGGATTGATGACTTTGACAAGCACAGTCCTGACTCTGGCTCTGACTCTGTTCCTTGCCCTTCAACTGTAATACCACCATTTTTCAAAGTACAGCTTAGCTATTTGTGTTAGGTGTCTGTGCCACACAAAAACAGCATCTGCATCCTTTTCTCCCCATCCTTTTATGATGATGTATTTTAAACCAGTGATGGTGTAATACATTTGATGTCCATCAGGATGGATCTGAGTACAGTATTGGTGTTTTATTCAATAGTTTGCTTTAAACTTTTGACTTTTTTACTTTCATTATCTTTTGAGTGGTTTCGAATCAGTGATTTGATTTTGATTGGTGATTATGTTTTTTGTTTGTTGATCAGTTTGTTTCCATTGGAACTTTCCTTCTAGTTGATCTTACGATCAAAAAGGGGGAAATGTAATGGAAAATCCTATATCTATATTTGGCTTTTGAAAATGCCTTGTTTAGCTCATGCGCAGAAACGCACGTACACATGAAGTCTGCAACCCTTCACCTCACAACTAGACACAGCTTGTTTTATTATAACCAATAAGATATACAAGTGCAACAATTGCTGCCTCCCTAACAACTTGTCTCTGCTTCCCATAACCGATTATTTTCGCCTCCTCCCTGTGTAGCCTTTTGTCTATAGGAAGCTGGAATTCACTCCGTCATTTTGAACGCCTTTGCAGACTCCCCTGTGCTCTGTAAACCTGTTCCTTCTGCAGAATAAAACATAAAAGACACCTGGTGGACTCCACAACAATTTCCATCACTGTCTCAAACGCTGCATTTCTGTCATGGTACGGTTCAATTTGGTACGGTTTAGAATAGTAAAGCCTTGGATCATGCTTGCGTTTCGACTGAAAAGACTGAGCCCGATGGTCGCGCAGTGTGACATCATACGCAACACAACGCAAGACGCTTTCCTGTCCTGACTGTACCATACCATTTTAGTCTAGTACCCCAAGGTAAGGGTGCCAAAGAGTGGAACAGTTCAGGAACCGCTCAATGGAAACACGACAAACTGAGCTAAGTTGGTTGGGACTATGTTCAGAGTCTAGTGTAGCTCCTGTTCAAAATGTTCCTGTATTTTGTGTATTTTCATGTTTGTGAACAGAAAATCTCTTGAGAGTCAAAACTGCACATACTGATGCCCGCAGTAAGTCACCTGCCACGTTTGGAGCCTGTCAAATTAACAGGTGGATAATTATGTGATCAACAGCTGGACAGACTAGGTTTTTATGGACATTCAGAGATGATTAATCTGAAAGAATGATTTAGCGATCATGACTCATCACTGTCCAGACCTTAACCCCACTGAGAGTCTTGAAATGTGCCGGAGAAGACTGTACACACCTACAACTCCATCATAAGTACAGGATCCTGGGCAAGAATTAATGCAACTGAAAGGAATGTTGTGACAATGTATAACCTTACTAAAACAACAACACAGCAAATAAGAAATTAAGCTAAAAAGGTGGTTTTATGAGTCTCTTCCTCAGGTGAGGAAGACCTTTACATGTTGTGAATGAACAGACAAATCCTGTCAGGAATTTTCCACTTATGTTAATCACCCTGACAGAAATACCTTCTTAGAACAATGAAAGAACAATTATTTAACAATTTTACAAAATATATATGCAAATATTAACATGTAGCAAAGTGGTTTAGTAAAAGTGTTGAATAAATGTTCTTTTAATGTCATACCTAGTGTATATATATATATGAACAGTTCCTGACATATCTACAAAAAATCCATCTCATCTGAAGAAGATCCACGTTTTCTTGTGACAATGAAGTACATGTGAGGGGCTTTATCTGACAAAACCATCATTTAGAGACTTAAAAATGAAAAATATGCTCAAACCTTGCAAAGATTTTTCAACTCTACACTGCAAAAATTATATTATCTCTGTCAGGATTAGTGCGAGATAAGCAGCAAAACAACATTGCTTTCATTAACTGAAAACAACATTAACAAATCTTTGTAGAGGTTGAAACTTGTAGGCACATTATGATTTGTTTCAGCCACGAAACAACTATTAAACAATTACAGCATTAACATAGCGGTGGGTCAAAATATCTACTTGGTGACATATCATCGTCCTTCCTCGTGCAATACGATAAGCGATACGCCAGGGCAAAGATCGATATTTTAATGAATAAATTAAGTTGATTTAAAGTAAACAGTCTATGCCAGTTTCGCTCGCGGGGCGTTGCTACTTCATGTCTCCTCACGGTGGCGCTGCCCAAATGAATTGGACAGAAGTTACCTGGTCGAAGAAGAGGGAGTTTACAGCGGGATAATGACGGAGAAAGCTACGTTAAGTGATGCTTACGCTTCCACGTTCGATACTTAGACTTTATGCACTTTGTTCTCTATGTTGTGAATAAACAGAGAAATCCTGCACTTTTAACTTTTCACAGACATTTTGTTTTATTCAGTTAGATATCGCGGTGTATCGCTATATGATTGTTTTGCAATATATTGGCTATCATAGAATTGTATTGTGATATTATTGGTATCTGTGTTCACACCCCTATATCAAAGCATCAGCTTATTTTTCTCTGAAAACAATGTGGAAATAAAAGCAACATTTAACCTAGAATTCATGCAGTTGAGCTGTAGGTGGGCATGTATATTAACTTTCCTCAGGTGTTTCATTTTTCTGTTTAAGCTTTAAGAATTTAAAAAAATGGAAAATAATAAAATTATTAGCTACAGGTACATGAGACTAAGGAAAGAGACAGACACTGAAACTGTCTCTCTGTGAGTTGCCCAGGTGATTTTATCAGAACAGCATTCATAAAGTTAAAGAATGCTTTCCACTACTACTAGTTCTGTGAGCACTGAAATACAAATATTAATTATAGACAGTTTTATTGCTTTTTTGTTTCAATTGTATCAAGTTGTCAAGATCACACCACCCTTAAATTCAGTGACCTCTGGTAGTAGTTAAGGGATCACTAAGTGGACTTAATTAAGTCAGTCCTGCAGAGTTGGACGACATTGCACTGAGGTCTTATACCTGCTGTGACTTCCTTTCCCAGACAAACAGGTTTGAACTCTACCCAGCCCCCAGTTACAAACAGCAGTAAAACGTTTCGGTCATTCTTTACGTGACTGATGAGCTGCTCCGAGACCTTCACTGATGTCAGGACATGTCTTAGTGAAAATGTCCACAGGGGCAGAATATGAGAGTTCAAATGTCAGTCTCACCAGACATTAACCAGAACTTATCTGTCACATCCTCCCAGGTCAAACGTCTGGATAATAATGTGAGGAAAGTTCCAGAAAATTCACAGTGAGTGAGTGAAGTCCGACTCCACCTCTAATATCAATGTTCAGGACCAATTTTAACCAAAAACTCTTGTCCACACTGAAACAGAACTTTTACTCCGATTCTATTTTTCTTTTATGTCCTTATTAAGTTTTCTGTGAACACAATATTGTTTCAATAAATGACTTCAAACACACAAAACCCCTTCAAGCAACTTTCATGACCAGAGGGAGGTGGAGCAAGAAGAGAATGATGATGAAGATGTTGACAGTGAATATAAGAGAGGTGGGGCCATGATTTGTCATTTTCTCAAATATTCCCAAAGCTGTGTGTTGGTTGATTACATGAAAATGCTAGAGTGACATTTTAAAACTTTCAATAAATTACATTTTAGGGCTCCCAAAACACCAGTTCTGTGGATTCTCGTACATTTGTTCTTGTGTGTACAGGCTCCGTGTCACTCACTGTTAGACAGCATGAGCAGAATAAAAGTGGCTAAATACGCACCTGAACTCACCACGAAAGAGTTTGTCCAGTGCCTCAGGGAAAGCATGAGTGTAGCGTACAGGCAGGCAAAGATGACCTTCTGACCTTCAAGCAAAAAGGAGAAATACGATGAGTTCAATTAAAAAGCCTTTAAGTGTGGATTGCCTTTACTCGTAAATGCAGAAACTCAACAAGCACATACTTTAAAAGGGGTAGTCCAGGCTGTTCACCCAGAGCTCCATGTTTCTATGCTGTAGTTCAGTCTTAGAATTTTTACTCAAATATTTAAAGTTTAAAGAAAATAAAAGTTGTTTTCCTAATACACTGCATCCATTGATATCAACTGCAAGCAACAATTAGTGCCTTGAGATAAAGTATGGTGTGAGTATCCGTTGCAATAACTATCCGACACCAGAGTCCACTGAGAAGAATCAACGATTTTACATCACAGAGCACAGGAGTTACTGATCCACTTTTGCCTCCATCAGTGGGTTCAAATCTTATTTTATGACTTTGATGTTTAAAATCCTTCATTCCAAATTATCTAACACAGTGTTTCTCAATCCTGATCCTGGGGATTCACTGCCCTGCATGTTCAACATGTTTTCTTGCTCAAAAGCACCTGTTTCAAATAAATGGGATCGTTACCAGGCTTCTGCAGAGCTTGATGACGAGCTGAATCAGGTGTGTTGGAGCAGGGCGACATCTAAAACGTACAGGGCAGTGGGTCCTCAGGACCAGGGTTGAGAAACACTGATTTAACCGACACAAACTAACCCAATGAGGCAGAAGAGATTTAAAAGTTATGATGATGATGGTGGAGTGATCAGTTTACAAAAGTGACAAAATTTGAGTTTCTTGTCGGAAAAGGCTGTCAAACGGCAAGACAAACGGAGAAGACACACGGAGCACCGTCACCTGAATGTAACACACTGATTATACAACATTTCCTCGTACAACCACGCTTCGAAAATCCTGAACTATCCCTTTAACCATGAAACAACGTGTCAAGGTGGGTGTTTTACCTCTCAGGGTCAGTGTTTACTCCAACAACTGGTTTGTTCTTGCTTAAAACCTTACTGGCAACAAGTAGCATTGTGCCATCACCTAACAAAACAAAAACAAACAAAAAAACTGCAGTTAAAGAACTTGTTTTGTTTTTCTGCGTCTGTTGTCTGAAGCCTTTGTTCATGTATTTCCATTTATGGGCTTTTAGTGGAGCTTTTTGCAGTCTGATCCAGAATGAGGATTCTAACATTGAGGAGTAAAAAGACATTAAACGGTGCACTGTGTAAAATTTAGGTGAAATTTTCATTTTGGCAGAGTTGAATTTCCTGATTGTATGAACTGTTGTTTTTCATAAGCCCAAAAGTAGCTTTTTATACTTATATCAGAAGCTAGATAAGCTCTACAAAAGCAGCCATTTTGTACAACAAGATTGTAGTTTGTTCATTGTAAAAACTGAACCAATAAATGTGGCTAAATCTTACACACTGTGCCCTTAAAGCAACAGCGTAACACAGATACGAACCTCCAGCAGAGATGATGGCGTCTGCCCATCGCACCACTTCTGCATCGTACTCTCCTCTCTTCACCACTCGCACATCAATGCCTTTGCTCCTGTAAACACATCATCATCATCATCGTCCTCCTCAAGAATTTTGAAGGGATAGTTCCTGTTTTTAGAAATGTGGTTGTATCAGGAATTCAGTCAGCACTGACTAAAAGTGCACTTGGTAAAATCTATGCCAGCTTAAGTCTACAATTTGGGTTCATCTCACTGTTAGACAGTCTTTTCTACCCGGAAATTAAATTTTGTGTCTCTGGTAAACTCCTCACTCATTCACACCAAAGTCCATGAAGACAATCTAAGATCTTACATCACAGCTCACAGGAGTTGTTGATCCACTGCTGCCTCCATCAATTACGTTCTAATTAGTATTTTGTGACGTTGGTGTTAAAAATCCTTCCTTCCAACTTATCCCAGGTAACACAAACGTACTAAATGAGGCAGCAGTAAACCAGCAACTCCTGCGTCCCTGTGAGCTAAAATCACAGATTTTCTCTATGGAGTTTGGTGTAGCAGAGTGAGCAGTTGATAAAGTGGCAAAAGCTTCAGATTCCAGTTTAAAATGGCTGTCAAACAGTGAAATCTTTTTTTTTTTTTCCCCTCAAGTTGCTGCTGACAGCCATGTTGTGACAGCGAGCGTGGCTGCCTGTCAGCACCGACTATGTGTCTGTTGAACATCGATATGAAGCGGTGAACATATTCTTAAATTAGCATTAGCACTTAAAATGGCATACATTTTTGTCCACATTGGCACAAGCTTGGTTGGTCGGTGCAGGGGGCGCACACAAAATGCTGACTATACGTCAATACAACCACAATTCAAAACACATGCTGCCTTTTGTTCTGTAACTTCTTACCGCAGGCTCTTCACTATGTGTTCCACATTATTGGTGTGGATGTTGTGTCTCTCCAGCAGGCCGCTGTAGCTGGAGCCCTTCATGGCGAGCTGCCATGACACAAAGGAACGGGTAATTAAACGGCAGCCACAGGTACAAATATCATAATACAACAATAACGCAGCAGATTTAAGAATGTATGTATGTATATACACACATATTTTAGATGCACACACAGAAACAGGCAGTGACTTTTATAATCTACTTCTTTGTCTGTAAATTGCAGACAAATTTGGATAAATGTGCATTTTATGAAAGCTTAGAGACAGACAGCTGATGTTACTAGTGTTCTAAAATAGGTTTGCAACTAACAGTCTTGGTCATATATATATATATATATATATATATATATATAAACTTTATTTTTAATCTGTGTTTTCCAAACTTTGAAGAGTTCTTAAATGTCTTGTTTTGTCCTCAAACTAAAATTACAGGAAATATTCACATTTAAGAAGCTGAAAAACCAGAGACCTTGTTTTAATTATCAAAAGAAAAAAAATTAATTAGCAATTAATTTAGAAATTGGATAATTAACCGTTGCAGCTTAATTCCAAAAATTACTGACATTTTTGTAAATGACAAAATTTTTGTAATTAGAAAGATGCAGACTCCCCCGTGTGGCACTTCAAAATAAGTTACTAAAACAGTATAGCACCATTTTCAGCCAGCAGTATAATCTAACACATTACGCTGATAGAGTATATTTCCTTTTTACAATTAAAAGTTGTGCCTGGTTCCAAAATAACCAATCATCGGAGAAGAGTTAACAGACAGCTGTAGGGTTAAATGTTATCCTCTGTTCAGGCAGGATAGATTAGCATTTTGTGCTAATATTTGTGTGTTATCCTCTGTTCAGGCAGGGAACATTAGCATTAAGTGCTAATATTTGTGTGTTATCCTCTGTTCAGACAGGGAAGATTAGCATTTTGTGCTAATATTTGTGTGTTGTCCTCTGTTCAGGCAGGGAAGATTAGCATTTTGTGCTAATATTTGTGTGTTGTCCTCTGTTCAGGCAGGGAAGATTAGCATTTTGTGCTAAAATTTGTGTGTTATCCTCTGTTCAGGAAGGGATGATTAGCATTAAGTGCTAATTATCGTCTGTTATCCTCTGTTCAGGCAGGGATGGTTAGCATTAAGTGCTAATTATCGTCTGTTATCCTCTGTTCAGGCAGGGATGATTAGCATTAAGTGCTAATTATCGTCTGTTATCCTCTGTTCAGGCAGGGAAGATTAGCATTAAGTGCTAATATTTGTGTTATCCTCTGCTTTGCCAGGGAAGGTTAACAATAGTTGATCTGTGTTAACAAGTGTACCCTTTGTTGATCAGAGAAGTTTTAGTGTTTTGACTGTGTGGTAACAAAGCAATTCACAAAATGTTTAGGAAGAATGCTAGACTAATTCCCACAACTGAAAAAGGTGGTCTTGCTGCTCCAATGTGGTCAGATAGCGAATTCAAATCCCTGTTAGGAGTGCAAATGAACCTCATAGTTACTGAGAAAGTGAGACAAGAACTAACTCAGAAATATGAGATCCATCGAAACAAGACTTGGTCTGTAGATGAGTGGAAAAAGGTACTAGGAGCATGTATTTGCAAGAAAAATGTGAAATGCATTATCTGCTGCCACAGAGAATTTGGTTTAGTGGTAGCTACACAACAGTCTAAGCATAACCCAGAGCCTAAGTGGCATGGACCACATCAAGTGATGTTGATTACAGCAGCTGCAGGGAAGGAAAACCTGGACTCATGTGTCACACTATAAAGTTGTTCCCCCACCTATAGGGATTGGCTAGGGGACACAGACCAGTGAGGAGCCCAGGGAAGAACTGAATGCAACAGGCTTCGGGGGCCAACCCTACGGTGAAGACTCCCTCATAGGCCTTCCCATCCACTAGTCCATCCTTACCTCACTGTTCTTTAGGTGTCACAGGAATTACGGAATAGGGAAAGAAGGAACAACAATAGCAGACTCAGTTTGAACAGAGGATACAACCCTAGTGTTTGTAGTCTCCTTCAACAGATACTGCTCTGTCATCTTTTGTTTTCTTTCCTACTCGGTACAGATACCACTCTATGGCTGTTCCAAGACCCATACGCCCCGACCTCCTCACCTGCGTATGAAGCCACAACCTCTAAAAAGACAACTAGACCCACTACCAAGCCAACTGTCACAGAAAAGAAAAGAAAAAGAAATACACAACGCATAGAACACCATCAAGAGGAAATGACAGCTCCAACCAGAAAAGACTATTACCCATAAGAACATCACAGACTCTAGCTACATGTTTTGTTAATATGACAGCATGCCATTCATCACTACAGACAATCAAACAACAGAACAATTGCTATGTGCCTGTAACGAAATTCCGTTACCTAACTGATGCCTCTACTGCATTTGCATGCTTTGTTTAGACTGTCTCCACCTCTATCTTGAAAAGTATAAAACTCCACAGTGCTGAGCTATAGTCAGACTTGGATGACTACAGCGACGCACAGCGAGTTCTCAATAAAGAGTAACTTCTGCTTGAAAGATCTCCCAAGATCTCCCAAGGTCTCCTGGTCTCGGCTTCGACAAGGAAAAGGTTTCCAACACCCAGTCCCCCTCTTCTTTACTCTGTGAGTAATATTTACAATTTTCTCCAGTCACGATTATCTCAATAACAGAAAGTCACCATAATACTGTACATGCTCTTATAGTCATAAGGCACAACAAAACAAAACAAAAACAAATATCATATTGTCTCATATCTAGTGCTCCTGTGTAGAGGATGACTGTTGTGTGTTTTTCAACCCACTGTATGGGAATCAAGGCAGGTGATGGTTGATAACTAATGCCAATTTTCTTAGCCCATATGTTTAGCTGATAATCTTTTTTTCTTGCTCTGATTAAGTATAACAAATGATAATAAATAACACATTAAAAAAATTGCTTAACTTAAATAAACACTTATTAAACAATAATTATTTGTTTTAATGTCTTAGAGACCTTTATCAATCAACGATTCATCAACAATGATTATCTGAAAATGTAAAAAGTAAATATCAGCCTTAAACTCAAGACAAACAAACTTTACATTTAGCTAACAAACCAGCAGCAGCATAGTATTAAACGTAAATAATGGATTTTGACAGACCTTTAAACCTTGTGAGACAGTGTATTATGACTAAGCAAAACTGAGCAGCTTTTAAGGGGGTTTGTGAAATGTAGCTTTTTATCGCGATGGGCGATTAAAAATCAAAAATCGTCCCATCCCCAAAGATACCGCGCAGGCGTTTTTGGCAGCCCCGACTGGATCACAAAGTAAAATACAGTCTTACCAACTGTTTCAGATCATCCTCGGAGAGTCCAGCGAACCGATACCGCTGCTGCTCGAACTCGTACCGTGTCGTCTTCGTAACCACGGCCACCTTCTCCGGTGTGAACCCGGATCTTGGTTTCAATAAAGCCCTGTTGCACGCTGATGTGTGGAGGAGGGAGTGGAGGGAGCCTCCGTACAGGAGGCGGACAGCTCGGTTACCGAGACACAGCAGCTTCACAGCCGAGCCACGACTCATTCTCACGGGGGGCGCACACACACACACGACCGTAGACTCAGCTCAGTGTCCGGGTACGGGTGCTGCAGAGAGGCAACGGTGCGTCATGTCAGTCCCGGCCACAGCAGCCGGAGAAGGTCACCACCACACCGTGACCCGGTTACTCTCCAGGTCCGGTGGTAACCCTGGAAAGTAGTTTAACAGTTAACTAGTGGTTGGTTAGTTAACAGTTTGTCCAACTAGCCGTATTTGGTCACGTTCGATAGTTAACCAGCCCGGGTTCGGAAGCTAAAAGTAGCTAGCAGCGTGCTCACGGGCGGGTTCACCCGCATTTCACACACTGACTGCGGGATTTGTTCCACCGAGGCTACGTCACACACTACGGGGACAGAGGCGTGTTTCGAGAGTTAGGACGAGTTAAAAAAATAAAGAATCACAACCGCGTACTATTGACACCAACAACCAACTTGGGACGTATCCACAGTCTGTGTGCGTGTGTGTGTGTGTACGCGTTATGTTCCGATAAAGCTGATTGGCTGACGTGCTCAGTTAAAACATAGGGGGCGGGGCTATTTGACTTTATGTTTGGGGGTGTTGCGGCTCGACCACAAGTGATTGTGATGCGTTCAGGAACACGTGAAAGAGTGGGGAAAACAGCAACCACGAGTGGTTAAACTAAGTCTAACTAAATAACGAACTAAATTTGTTAAACAAACAGATCCAACAAACAGTAAATTATATTTCTTACTTTTTTACAATAACAACAATTGGAAAAAGTCTGTCTAACAGTGAGATTAAGTGCTAAACATATTCTAAAAATGGCTACATTCTGCTTTTTCTTGTGTCCTCACTGGCAGTCATGTTTTCACTTACTAGAGCAAGTGAGTCAGAGTCTGTCTCATGGAGCTAAGATTTTTAATCATGTTGTGCTAAAAATCAATATTTTAATTTATAAATTACAGCGCTCTTAACAACTTTCCTGTCAGTTTCCATCCATCCATTTTCTTGTGCTCGTCCAAAGTGGTCATATATGTTTTAAACATGTATAAAATGAAGTTGAAATTCATTCAAAATGATATAGGATGTTACACATGGGATACACGATACCAATAACATCACGATACAGCGATTCTGCGATATTATATCAACATATTGCTAGATGATCGTATAGTGATGATACGTCATAATATTTGTCTAACTGAAGAAAACAAAACATCCCTGAAAAGTTATTTTAATTTATTCTCAACATAGAGAACAAAGTGCGTAAAGTCTATGTACTGAACATGGATGGAGCATCTCTAAACATAGCTTTCTCCTCCATTATGCCACTGTAAACACCCTCTTCTTCTAACTTCTGCCCAAGTTTCCCTCATTTATTTGAACAGCGCCACCAGGAGGAGGCATGAAGTAACAACACCCCGGCAGGTGAAAGTGGCAGGGACAGTTTACTTTAGAGCACCTTAATTGGTTAATTAAAATATCGATATTTGCAGTGGCATAATGATAACTGTATTGCATAACAAAGGATATGTCTATAGAACGATGTATCACCAAATTGATATTTTGACCCACCCCTATTACAGATATGGCTGTAAATTATAATTTAAACTGTATAATTTATATAGATTTTATAATTTATATTGTGATTTTGGTCAAAGTTGTTTGGATTATCTAGATTAAAGCATTATCTTAGTATGATATTGTATTGTTGTATCATAACATATCGTATTATATCTTGTCATAACACATATTATCATCACATCATATTGTATTTCAACACACCGTAGCATAGGATATCGTGAGTTTCTGCTATTCACGCTCCTAGTATATTGATATAAAACTTAAATTAACTGGGATTATAAACTCTTCTTGCTCATCACAGCTCAAATTGATGGATTAAAAAAAAAAATCAAAACTGTGCTCATATATTAGTTTCATTCAGGGGAAGAGTGTTTGTAAAAGACGATGTGACCTGATTCGAGGGGTATTCTTCACTAATTATATTCCACATCACTGGGGAATATTTTTTCCATACAGTGAGGTCACTTATTACAGAACAGCTAATTGTGGTGTGTCCCTCACTCTGTGGAATTGCCTTAAACTATGACACGTCCCCAGTGAGACAATGCACATCACTAAAGTTGGTTATTGTTTTATGTCAGGAACAATTTTGTGTGTGTGTGTACCTGGTATTCCTTATGTTGTGGGGACCTAAATCTGTTTACACAGTCACATTATGACTGTGTAAACAGATTGTCTTCCTTATGGGGACAAATTCAAGTCTCCATAACCTAAATGACTCCATTTTAACGTGGACATGTTTTAAAGTTAAACTGAGGTTAGGGTTATGGTTAAGGCTGACTTGATTTTGAAGGATTGAGAGAATAAAGTTGCTTGGTCAATGTGACTGCTTCTAATTTGTTGGCAAGCCAATTTTTGTTGTATTTGTCTGTTTGTATTGTGTGTATATATATATATATATATATATATAAAGATGGAAAAACTGCTGAGTTAAGCAGGAATAGACCTGAGAGCAAGAGTATTCCATTTACTTGACAATAGTTACATACACATACATAAATACCCAGTAAAAATAACACTGATATAATAAATAGTGAGAATCTGCAGTTTCCTAAATAAAGGAGATAATATTAATGAGACAGATTGGGATTTCTACTCAAACAAATTGTTTCTAAATAAGAAAAACTTTACAAAATAGTAGGAAAAGTAATTTCTTATGGGGACAGTTTGTGGTTTATATGGATTTATTTACTTTTCTAAATATGTCTCAAAAATCTAATAAGGATCATATGTCTTTACTATGACATCATATATCACCAAGTAACAAATGACAACTCAACAAAGTTCTTCATACGTCTGTGTTTTAACTGAAACTGTGTCACAGACTACCAGCGTTGACACGGATATTATGGGACGACCACTTTCTCATTTGTCCTCTCTGCCCTCCCTCCCTCTCTAATCCTCTCCGTCACCTCCCTCCCTCCTTCTTTTCCTACTCCAGTTAAGTTAGAGGAGATCACACTCGCTCCTGCATCACTTCAGAGTTTCATCTCCCAGTCGCTGCATCCTCCTGGATCTCAGAAGCTTTCGACACAAGTCCAGTACGTCCTCTGTCCTGCTCTAAAGCTCACAGGCTTCAGCCTTCAACAGAGTTTACTGAAGAGCACTTGCAGCCCAAAGAGGTACGCTATGACCAACAACCTCTCTTTTTGTTCTATATTAACTTATCTAAGTGTTACAAGCGGTTTTAAATGCAGCATGTGTCAGAGAAGGTGGTGGCAATTTGAATAATCTGAGCGTGGTCGCATTGGTTTGGTTTTGTTTATCATAGCATAGAAAATGTGCTGTTAATTTTGCTTTCATTTGTCCAGATTTGGCAACATTTGCCTCTGAAACATCTGCCTTAGAATTAGAATGTGCAGGATGGAGTCGTCCACATTAATGTTCCGCTCCTTATTCCAAGAAGTGCTGAAATCCTTAAAACATCTGTGTGTATATTAAAGGTTGTGTTTTCGATTTTGATTGCATCTGCTAATTTTTCCTCAGCGGTTGTCCCAGACAAAAGGCCAGAAAAAATATTCCTATATAACATTAGACCATATATACAACTTCATGCACTGACCAAAAGTATAGCACAGCAATACTGTTTGTATAAAATGTCCTAATAAAACTGTAAAAATCTGCAACTGTGGTCTCAGACTCGTAAACGTACTGGGATATCCTGTGTAGTAGTAGAAGAGACATGAGCATGTCCTCAAGAACCTAACAATCTGCAAAAAAACAAACTACTGTTTAGTGGTTTGCTATCGTTTTGAAAGCTTTGCCTCAATACCTGTAAACGTCTTAAATACTGAAGATATTTTAAAAACAAATGTAACCTGGAGGAAAATAAATGTCTTACAAATGAAAGCAGAGGTTGTATGTAAAAACACAAATGGCCACAGAGAGTCAGAATTAGTGGAAATTCATCAGAAATCCTCAGGCCATGTCCCATGTAAAATCTCCAGATAATAGCAAGAAAACAGTACGACAAAATCTGGATAATCCACAGGGAATTTGTGAGTGTCCTGCATTTTCCATGCTTCAAGTGCCACCACCTCCTCTGGAGATTCACCCATTGATTCACCCATTGTTGTGAATGTGTCTGACCCAGATGATGTCAGGATGCATTATTCATATTTGAATGTCAAATGTCCAGACTGTATTCTGTGGTCATTTTCTGGAATTATTTATCTGAACATGCCTATAACGTTTGACACAGTAATGGACAGTATTCATCTGGTGCCCCCTTGTGGCCACTGTTCTGCTGATTACGTTGCCTGTAAAATGCTGCCATCAGTAACAGTAGGAATTTTGGAAGTGAAGGACTTTTATTTTTAAAAAAATACTAAAATTAAACAGATTTTTTTTTCCCACATCGTGTTTTAGTATGATTTACATTAGCAATTGAATGATGACGATTATTTTGTAGCCTTCTGGTGATGGATGTTTGGTAATGGATAATGGACATGTGATGGCTTGGTCTCTTAGCTTAGCTTGGCAGGATGCAGCGCTTCAGGGAAGGCATTCACATACGCACGATGAAGGCAAAGAGGAAAGTGGAGGAGATCTCTAAAGACGACGTCCAGGCTTTCCTCAAGAAGAACGCCTTCGTGCTGTTTACTGTCGGGGCAGTGATTGTAGGTGAGCATCCTCTGCAGGATAAAGGTCTCACGTGTCATAATCAACAGTCCTACACTGTCACTCTCTCTCTCTCTCTAATGTAGGTGTTATTCTGGGATTTGCTCTACGTCCCTACAAGATGTCCTATCGGGAAATGAAGTACTTCTCCTTCCCTGGAGAGCTGTTGATGAGAATGCTTCAGATGCTTGTTCTGCCGCTACTGATCTCCAGTCTAGTGACAGGTACAACCCATGTTGTCACTCTGCACATGTTAACCTGAGCTTTTAAAGATGTACATAAAATCTACATATGCAGAATCATCACTCAAAACAGCAGACCACAAGCTACTGTGTCCAGTATAAAAAGTGAGGTAAAATTTTAGTTTAGCAAATGTGCTAGTTACGGAACTACGGAACAAAACCGCTTGCTCGAGCACGGGTGAACAGAGAAGCCCTTCTTTAAAGTGTTTATTGTGACACTTTAGTGGTGTTTACATACGGGAAGGACACGGGGACACACCAAAAAACATCAGAAATTTCATTTTCCAGTGAATGTCCTCTTTAAAATAATTGGCTAAAATCGGTTTTTCCTGCAGGCCTTGATGGCAGCAATGTTTTTACTGAGTGCATGACTGAATATGTCTGTAAAAACATTAATAAACAAGCCCTTTGTGCTTCTACTATCCAAAGATTATTTTTATTCAGACAAATACATCTCCACCCTCTTGTCTGTTAGGAATGGCAGCTTTGGACAGCAAAGCCTCGGGAAAGATGGGCATGAGAGCTGTGATATACTACATGACCACAACCTTCATCGCGGTCTTCATTGGGATCATAATCGTCCTCATCATCCACCCAGGAAGAGGCTCAAAGGATGAGTTTGGAAAGCAGCAGACGATAGAGCAAGTCAGTCCAGCCGACGCCTTCCTAGATCTGATCAGGTATCCAGCGTGTGAGCGAGGAACTGAAAACTGGGCGATTTTACAAAGTTTGATGTCAGTTCTCATATCACTGTGATTTCTTTCTCTTCAGAAACATGTTTCCGCCAAACCTGGTCCAAGCCTGCACTCAACAAGTGAGCTGCATGAATTACTTTAATTCAAACAGTGGCATTTTTAAGTTGAGTCCCCACAACTGGGGATCTTCTGATTAGCAACAGCAGCAAAAAAAAAAACCCAGACAGACGTTCTAACAACATACCAACCTGTTTCATTGGACTATTCTTACATACTGTCAGATCTAATGAGCAGTGAGTTCATCATTCTTTAAGAATGGAGTGTAGACCTTGAAAATATTTTACTGACAGAACAGCATCTTAACACTAAGTACTGTAATCTGATTCTAAACGTGGAGATTAGTAGCTTTTGAAAAAAATGTCTAGCTTTGGGTTTCTGTCACTGATGTATGAAAATTTGGACATTTGATGGTTTTTCTTTATTTTTTTTTATATTCTAATTTGTAGATTAATACTGAAGACTTCCATACTATGAAGGAACACATGTGGAATTAGGTAGTAAACAAAAAGTGTTAAACAAACCTTAATATGTCTGGAATGGTTTTCCAACATTCTTGAAGGAGTTCCCAGCGATTCCCATTATGTTTGAGACCATCACTTGTGTGCAGAGGTAGGGTTGGTACAAAGGTCTATACAGTGAATAAGCCCTACTTGACTACTGTTCTAATCTATATTAAGGCAAGACCAGTCAACTAAGTAAAGAGAAACAATAGTCCATCATTGGGATATGGATAAGAGGATAAGTTCATCAGAGTTACCTGCCTCAGAAATGGCAAATTAAGAGCATACAAGTTCAAGCAGCAGGTACATCACAACATTAACTGTTCAGAGGAGACTGCGTGAATCAGGCCTTCATGGTTGAATTGCTACATAGAAGCCACTTCTAAGGAAGAACAAGAAGAAGAGAATAGCTTGGGTAAAGAAACACAAGGACATCAGAGCAGTGGAAATGACGCAGATGCTTTCTACATGTGCAGTTCCCGCCATAAAGCATGGAGGAGGAGGTGTGATGGTATGGGGCGTGCTTTGCTGATGACACTGTTGGTGATTTATTTAAAATACAAGGCACATGTGCCATCCCATCAGGTTTGCATTTAGTGGGACCCATTTGTTTTTCAACATGACAGTAACTTCAAACACACCTCCAGGCTGTTTAAGGGTTATTTGACCAAGAAGGAGAGTGATGGAGTGCTGCGTCAGATGACACAGCCTCCACACTCACCTGACCTAAATCCAACTGAGGTGGTTTGGATGATCTGGACCACAAAGTGGAGGCAAAGCAGCCAACAACTGCTCAGCACCTCTGTGAATTCCTTCAAGACTGTTCCAGGTGACGACTTCATGAAGCTGACTGAGAGTATTCCAGCTGTCATCAAAGCAAAAAACTTTGAAGAATCCAAAATATAAAACATATTCCGGTTTTTCTTTGCTACATAATTCAGTATGTGTTCCTTTATAGTTTGGATATATAAGTAAAGAAAAACCATTGACTGGTACTGAAACTCCTCTGACAAGTTCTCTTTATCTTTAAATGCTCCCTGGCAGAAAACCTTAAAGCAACACCCCCCCCCCCCCCCCCCCCCCCCCCCCCCCCCCCCCCAAAAAATTTCCCCCCCCCCCAACCCCATATGTGCCATCCTCACAAAATGGTTTAACCAAAACTAAATTCCTTTTTTGTTCACCAGTTCAAAACCAAATATGAAAAACGATCGGTCCAAGTGACAGTGACCATAAATGACACCCTCTTCAACTCAACCAATGGTACCCAGGACATCATGGAGATCACCCGGGTTGAAGTGATCCCTGTGCCGGGTCAGGTGAACGGGGTCAATGCCCTTGGGTTGGTGGTCTTCTCCATGTGCTTTGGTCTGATAATTGGTAATATGAAGGAGCAGGGCCAACTCCTGAGGGATTTCTTCGACAGCCTCAATGAGGCGATCATGCGCCTGGTTGCCATCATTATGTGGTAGGAGTTTACTCTGAAGAAAGTTTGTTGAACCATTTCACCTTTTCTTGGTGACTAACTACTCCCGTCCTCTTTCAGGTACGCTCCTATTGGTATCCTGTTCCTCATTGCAGGAAAGATTGTGGAGATGGATGACCTGACACAGATGGGTGGCCAGCTGGGAATGTACACCATCACAGTCATCATTGGTTTATTGATCCACGCTGTTCTTATCCTCCCCACTCTGTATTTTGTCATCACTCGACAGAACCCCTTTATCTTTATTGCTGGGCTCCTGCAAGCTCTAGTAACAGCCCTGGGGACCTCATCCAGGTACATCTACCCAACACTGACACACCTCAACAAAATCGCCTCATTTCAATCACATGATACGGTACAGTTCAGCTCACCATGGTGTGATTAGGAATGGTGCACCTGAATCTGGTTTGTTTGTCCACAACTTGTAGTGGAAGTTGTGGACAACTTGTAGTCGAATCTGGTTTGTTTGTCCACAACTTGTAGTGGACAAACAAACCAGATTCGGGTGCACCATGACATGATATCACCAAAACAGACCAATAAATTTCCTAAGTCAGAAGAGGGCAACACAGTAAATCAAGGAGAACATCCAGTGTTCCATGTTCTTAGCATGTGGCTGTTAATCACAAGAAAACACGCTTTGATTGAGGTGGAAAGCTGATTCTGTGTCGAGCAATCAATGGACAGCGATGTGTGTATGTCCAGCCCGCTGGAACCAGACCACTGAATTTGGCACCTCAATGGAAGGGTGCCAAAAAACTGGGATGGCACAGATCCGTTGTTTTGGTACTCTTCCCAACGTTTGACAATGAAAATGTGAATAATTGCATGATGTACTGAACTGAAACAAACTTACTGCCTGGTGAAAATAAGACAATTTCCAGCGAAACCAACAAGCTAGCATAACAAGTCAAACTCTGAATTTGGTAGCCTTGGCAGGGGGACTCCTACTGCATTACTTTATATAAATACAGTACATTCACTTAATGGGTTTATCTTCGAAAAACGTAAACCAATGTTTTTGTTCTTTCACCTCCCAGCTCAGCAACACTCCCCGTCACCTTCAAATGCCTGGAGGAGAACAACAGAATTGATAAGAGAATCACACGGTTTGTGCTGCCGGTGGGGGCAACCATCAACATGGATGGCACGGCTCTGTATGAAGCTCTGGCTGCCATCTTCATTGCACAGGTCAACAATGTGGAGATGAACTTCGGTCAGATCATCACCATTAGGTAAGTATTGTACAATAAAAGAAAAAATAAAGTTTATGGTTGTTTCACTCAAAATACAATGTAAATGCTTTATGTTCAAATACTTAAACTAGAGTTAAAAATATCAAGCAAGTCAAGCTACATTGCGATTTTTCCAACTTCCAGATGTTGTATCAGAAATGGGGGACACTTGCTTTGAGTTGGACTACCTGCTAACTACCCACTAACTTGATTTAAGTGTGGATCACACATCAGAAGATGAGCGGTCAAGGGCTGTGTTTTCATGTGGTACCCGCGGAAAATAACTTGAAAATTGGTGTGAACGCGCTTCACTATTATCAATATGAAAGGTCCTCATAACAGAACTTCTTTATTTTTCTTTGTTTATCTTCAATCAAGTATCACGGCAACAGCAGCTAGCATCGGAGCTGCTGGAATCCCCCAGGCAGGTCTGGTCACCATGGTGATTGTGCTGACCTCTGTTGGACTACCCACTGATGACATCACTCTCATCATCGCAGTTGACTGGTTTCTGTGAGTAGCCTTCGCGACTGTGAACGCGTGAATAATGGTACTGAGTGAAATCCTTTCAAACACATGCTGGCTGGAGCTGCACGTCGCATGAATCGTCTCTGTGCTTTTAAAGGTCAAAAGCAGCTCTGAATCTACTACCACCTAGTGACACACTTCTGTCGTCTCCCCGGAGTCTCGCTCTACATCTTCTCTTTTGTATTGAGTATTTTCTGCAATGAGTTTTAACATAGAAACATAATTAGGTTTCCCAAATTAATCGTTTCAATTAGAATACCCTTCCCAGAAATTACTCAGCTAACTGGGGTAATAAGAAGAAACCCTTCCCTCCTTTAAGTAGGATGGAACAAATCTGAATGGCCTGTCTTCTTGAAGCTGCCATAACTCACATTCTGTTCACAGTGAATTCAAGTAAATTATGTTTCCTAAATGCAGTAGAAATAAGTTTAGTCTGATATAGACAGTGTATCTTGGGGTGATCCTGGTCCAGTCAACCGGAACTCAAATTATGGTCCATATGGAGCATTTACCTGGGGTGGGTTGTAATTTAAATAACATTGTTGCGTACTATTTATCCATGACTTTTTTACTGCTACAACAGCAGGATGCTAGCTAATGTTAGCCACAGGGGCCACACATTTGCTCGTAGCTTGGTAGCTGGTTGATCAAATTTATTTACTTCAACTTTCCAAAACCCAAGATGGCAATGAGCAAATTACTAAAATGGAGGCTTTAAAACATGTGTAAAAAAATCTACAACATTTTTTTTTTAATTTTTTTTTTAATTCAATCAACTGTGGTTGTGTGTTATTTGGGTGAGCATTTATCTGTCAATTTTAACAGCTACAACAGTAGCATCCTAGCTAGTGTTAGCCATAGGGGCTAAACAGTTTACCGCAGCTTGGCAGCATCATTAGATTCTCTGGTTTTTCAAATTTAGTTACATCAAGTCTTCAACAAAGGTTGCGATGATGATGAAGGTTGCGATCAAAATACTAAAATGGAGGCTTGCATGCTAGCTAAATTTAGCCACAGGGACAATACAGTTTACCGTAGCTTGGCAGCATCGTCAGGTTCTCTGGTTTCTCATGTGTTTTTTTCCCACGTTCCCTCACTTTTACTCTCTGTTTTTTCTTGCTGGGATACAGGGACCGTCTGCGAACCACCACCAATGTTCTGGGCGATTCCATCGGCGCCGGCATTGTTGAGTTCTTGTCTCGACACGAGCTCCGCAGCAAAGACGTGGAGATGGGAAACTCTGTGCTGGAGGAGAAGGAGAGGAAGAAACCTTACAAGCTAATTTCCCAGGATTGTGATTTTGAGAACGATAAACGTGCTCACAGTGAATCCATTATGTAGTTTACCCTCCTCCGTCCTGCCAGACACACACACAGACTTGTTTTTATATCTTACTGAGGACACATAATTGACATAACCCATTCCCTAGCTCCTTACCCTAACCCTAGTGCCTAACCTTAACCTTTACGCTAACCCAAATTTGATTTTAATCCTAACCTTAACCTCAGCCTAAGTTTAAAACATGTCTTCACCTTAAAAATGTAGTCATTTATGTTACGGGGACTTGATTTTTGTCCCCATAATGTGTTTCCTTACATTTCTCTGTCATTTAAGCTTTTACCATGTGTTTCAAATAGCACTGGTAGTTCCAGTTGTTTGAGCTGTGGCTGTATAAGGTAATGACGCATTTCAATTTTTCAAGTTATTCAATTATAAATTCTTTTTTTTTTTTTAAATTGTTGTTTTTCACCAGGACATGATGAATGTTATCTGCATTTTGCCCAACATTAGCTGGTTAACGATGTGGTTATTTGACATTATTTGTCATTTGTTGATTTTCCTCACACATGTAATACATACACATATATGTACATTGTATATATGAAACAAGTGCATGTGTTTAATGCGTGTTAAATTTCACTATGGAGATGTAAGAGGGAAATTCAGGACAGGACTGAAATTCATATAATTCTTGTGGATTATATATATATGTACACTACCGTTCAAAAGTTTGGGGTCACTTAGACATTTCCTAATTTTTGAAAGAAAAGTGCTGTTTTTCAATGAAGATAACATTAAACTAAGCAGAAATACACTCTATACATTGTTAATGTGGACTATTCTAGCTGCAAACTCCTGGTTTTTAATGCAATATCTACATAGGTGTATAGAGGCCCATTTCCAGCAACCATCACTCCAGTGTTCTAATGCTACATTGTGCTTGCTACTTGCATTAAAAGGCTAATGGATGATTAGAAAACCCTTGTGCAATGATGTTAGCACAGCTGAAAACAGTTTAGCTGGTTAGAGAAGCTATAAAAGTGACCTTCCTTTGAGCTAGTTGAGTATCTGGAGCATCACATTTGTGGGTTCCATCTAACCTTGTCAATGTCTCGACTATATTTTCTATTCACTTTGCAACTCATTTGATAAATAAAAGTGTGAGTTTTCATGGAAAGCACAAAATTGTCTGGGTGCCCCCAAACCTTTGAACGGTAGTGTATATGATTCCTTTGAAATAAACTGGAAGGGACAACAACAACAACAACACACTCCCTGTCTGACTCTTTTTTTGACTTGAAATGTCAGGGGCGGTTGGAGTAGATTGAAGAAACCAAATATATTTCTTCATTAGCGTTCATTATTCATGGTCTGAAAATAGATTTACTACACTCCAATGAAACGGCTTTTTGGTTGTTGCTGTATCAAATGAAAAAAGAAAATGCCTGCAGACTGAGAGCTGAGAGGTATCACTGAATCACTGTTGGGTAAGGACAAACACTGAACAGTACCATTGTCTGGGACCTATTTAACCTGAAGCAAATTAATCATGTGCATTTACATCATCAGACCGGTCATACTACTTTTCCTACTACATTTTCCCGTTTTAATTCACCTGCTGGTATATGAGAGACTTCAACGAACAGCCACAATTTATTCTATTTTGGCAAATAAAGTGTTGACTATACTGTATATCAGAACTAACATGTTAAATATATATAATTGGCTGTCCTGGATGTCTATGATATAACAACGATATGTTCACTGCCTTAACTCACTGCTAAAAAGTCCTTGTAAAAAATGTACAATCCTTGCTCTCCCACACCAAAATCCATAGGGGAAAATCTGTGATTTTAGCTCACGTGAACAGGGGAGTTGCTGGTCATCTGCTGCCTTGCTCGTTAAGTTTGTATCGCAGACAATGCAAACAAAGAACATTAGAAGACCAAAGTCAAAACATCACACTTTTAACCTTAAGTGATGGAGGCAGCAATGGATCAACAAGTCCTGCAAACTTGATCTTCCTGGTGGAAAAGTCTATCTAACAGTGAGATAAAGTGTCAAACGGATTCTGAAGATATTTTAGACTTAAGGCGGAGTAGGTTTTTTTCGGTGGCAAACAATGACAGCAACAACAACAGCAGTAATTAATAGTTAATTTTAACGTTTAATGATGTTTTTTCCTGCTTATTTTAGGGCACAATTACTTCGGATTTATTCTTCAGCACTTTGGTCACCATCATATTACTACTAATAGACCAGAACAGAATTAAGACTGCAACAATTAAATTGATTAATCGATTATTAATTATATTACAAAATGAATCATCAACTATTTTGACAATCGATTAATTGGTTTTAGTTTTTTTTTTCAATAATTTAAAAAACGCTATATTTTTCAGCTTCTTAAATGTGAATATTTGATAGTTTATTTGCTCCATTTAACAAATTATCATTAAAAGTGAAAAATTTTGGTTTGTGGAAAAAACAAGACATTTGAGATCGTCATGATCATCGTCATTTCAAGGTTTCATTTCAAACATTTTTCAACATTTTCTGTCATTTGAAGAAACAAACAAGTGCCCGATTCATCGAAAAAATAACTGATCAATCAATCAAACAACTTCATTGTCCCCTAAGGTGGAAATTTACCTTTGGCTCACAAACATAAAATTGTACAAGGAGACATAAGGAAAGTCATAAAAACATGAGACAATTGTAAAAGAGAATAAAATATATATATATATATATATAATTTGGGCTCCAATTCATCGACAATACATTGAGTAATCCGTGATTATTGATTAATTTTTTGCTTAATTTTTTGCCCTAGTACTACTTAGAAAAAAAATATAAACATATATTTGATAAATATGTGTTATGTTATATTGTTGGTTGGTAAATATCATACAGTTCAGAGGTTTCAAATGTATGAACCGGCCCACCAGAAAGACCAATCTGGCCCAAAGGATGAATTTGTGAAAATACTATATTTTTCAGTTCCAGATGTTGTGTGCCTTTTGTGGATCCACAGTGATGTGTAAGTTGTAATGCACATGTGTGAATTAAAAGATTAATTGTAACATATTATTGTTGAATTTCAGGTTGTGAATCATATATTTGATAGTAAAAAGATACTTCATTAAATGTAAATCCAAGGGTAAAGGTGGAGTTGTTGATGTTTATGGGTTATTATGCTGTTATTTTACTGGTCCAGCCCACTTGAGATCAAAACTGAGAACTAAAACTGAGTTTGACACCACTGATATAGATGCTTCATATTATTGTTATAGATGTTGTATATTTGCTATATTGTTGATTTTCAAAAGTAGCTCATGAAAATGTCATGTTAGTGAATATTAATGAGATGTTTGATCACTTACATAAGTTCCGGTGGAACGAATCAGTGTGAAACCGGGAGATGGCGACAAGGCAACAAGTGGATTTAGAGCAGCTGAAGCGGAGAAGAAGAAGCACACGCTCTCCCACCAGCATGTCCACCACCGCGGGTACAGACCTCGGCCGGGCCCTGTGCATCATCACCGGGGCTTCCAGAGGCTTCGGTCAGGCTGTGGCGAGGCAGATGTCGCAGCGGCTGAAGCCGGGATCCGCGTTCGTCCTGGCGGCTCGCTCCGGCAGCGAGCTCCGGTCTCTGCAGGCGGAGCTGGAGCAGGCGGTCGCGGGCCTGGCGGTGGAGTGTGTGGAGGCTGACCTGGCTCTCACCGAGGCGGCGGATCGCGTCATCTCTGCGGCCACACGGCGCTTCTCCCCGGACATGGACCACGTCATTCTTGTCAATAACGCAGGTGAGACAAGTGTGGGTCCACGCGCAGCTGCTGATTTCTACCTTTAATTAAAGACACGAAATCATAACCAGATTAAACCCAATTAAGTACATTTGAAGTACGTTACTATTATTATTATTGTTGATGATGATGATTATTATTGATGATTTATTCAGGTTTGACGACTATTTGGTGAGTGTTGTTGTTGATGATATTATTGTTTTGCTTATATAACATTATTTGTGGGGCTGGGTGATATGGGAAAAAAAAATTCCCATAAAACATATACTTTTTTATATCATTCGATATATTGATATTTCTGTCAAGCTTAAAGGAAAGGCTGGGCCATATGGCCTATAAATAATGTCTGTATATGTGTAGGTTATATACCGATATATACTACCGTGGGGTCACCCAGACAATTTTGTGTTTTCCATGAAAACTCACACTTTTATTTATCAAATGAGTTGCAAAGTGAATAGAAAATATAGTCAAGACATTGACAAGGTTAGATGGAACCCACAAATGTGCTGCTCCAGATACTCAACTAGCTCAAAGGAAGGTCACTTCTGTAGCTTCTCTAACCAGCTAAACTGTTTTCAGCTGTGCTAACATCATTGCACAAGGGTTTTCTAATCATCTATTAGCCTTGTAACGCAATTAGCAAACACAATGTAGCATTAGAACACTGGAGTGATGGTTGCTGGAAATGGGCCTCTATACACCTATGTAGATATTGCATTAAAAACCAGACATTTGTAGCTACAATAGTCATTTACCACATTAACAGTGTATAGAGTGTATTTCTGATTAATGTTATCTTCATTGAAAAACAGTGCTTTTCTTTCAAAATATGGAAATTTCTAGGTGAACCCAAACTTTTGAATGGTAGTGTACATACAGATGCAAATCCAATTGATGTCATCATGATGCTTGTTAAAAAAAAATAAACCACAGCTGATGGGATAAATGACTTTAAGTATCCATTGGATTTGGTTTCGCCCAACATAGGCAAACCTTCTCCCCGTCAGCAGAAGTCTAAATTCTGCATGCAGAGGTTGCCGAGGGTCTCCCAGGATGACCTTCTGTGTGGCTATCAGTTGGAAAATATGGTCAATCATGTCATTGCCAACAATGTTCCTACGAGAACAGACAATTTATGCCAGACTGTTCTTGTTCCCAATGCTGATATTTCCAAACCAACACCTCATTGCAAAGAACTCAATGAAAGAGGAATAAAACATTTTTATCATCAGTGTTATGATGATGTCAATGCTTCCACAGAAAGAACAGCCTCTGGTTGGCCTTTTTGCAAATGTTGTCAGTGTTTGCATCAAATGTGAATTTGTCACCACAAGAATGACCACAAGAATAGCAGGTGATGCGTAAGATCCAAGAAGGAGTCCTCACACCATTTAAGGAACTTGTCAAAGACTGGACCATGGCCCACCTCGTGCTCCTGCAGCAGGTTAACGTTGTTAGTGTGGAGCATTAATAATAAGCCTGTTCAACACATCAGTGGTTGAGAGAGAGTATTATTAACCCGGGTCCTCTGTGACCTCATAGTTAAGAAATCAACGAGCCAACATATTGTACCAAAGTCAAAAACAGATGAGTCAGAAAGCCTTGTAGCTTTGCAACTGGAATATGGCGAACTCATTCCCACTTCCGACGCAAATGGAACGCAGCAGTAGACCTAGCTTGAACCATCATGTGCATGCTCCATGTCGTCTTCTCCATTTTTGTATATATAGGCCTGGCATATGTCCTGCAGCAAGGCTTTCACATGCATGAAGACGTTTGTTGTTACGATGGTGTGCAGCAAAATAGTTAAGATGGAGTGGGGAAAGTTCTGTTTCAGTGTGGATAGGGCGTCTTCAGAGCAGTGGAATTCACTTCTGAAAGTGGACATTTTGTCTCACTTTACTAGCGTAATGAGGCTCTGACCTACATTTGTGTAAATACATAAAACATCGCATGACACGAGATCTAAACGCTGCTGTGCTGAGAAACACATTTGACATTAGTTGTAATGTAACCTACATTTGTTTGTATTTCAACATTAAACATTACAAGAGAAGGAAGTAACCAAAACTCACGCTGTTTGACTGAGTCTGACCCTTTTCTGTGTTTGGACTTTGTTGCACTTCGTTCTCCTTGATTGGACATAACTTAAGGCTCTCTGGCAGAATGTTAAAATGTTTCTGTTCATTGTTGGAAAAAAATTTTTTTTAAGGCTTTGTGAGCTCCACAAATTAAACAAATAAAAACTGGCTGAGAAATATAAACAAATAAAACTGGCTTTTGTGTGGGTAGATCCTCTTAACACTTACAGAACCTGTTGTTTTTGTAAATTTGATATATTGCCTTCAAGACACCAAGTGAACATTTACAAATGAACATTAAACATTTTGAGGATTAGCTAAAAAAAAAAATGTTATATGATTTCACAAATACAGTGTCTTGCAGTATCGTGATAATATCATATTGTGACTTAAATATCGTGATGATATTATATCGTAGTGTCTCTGGCGACTCCTACTCCTATCAATATCTGTACTGGACAGTAGAAAAGTGGTATGGAGGCATGAATAGCAACAATGTTGGGTTCCAGCTGTAGTCGGAAGTCGTACTTTCCAAATTCCTGGTCAACAACTGGAACATTCACAAACCCCAACATTGGATTCCAAGATGGCTGCCTCTCGCAAAAACCTTTCCACAACTTTTACTGTTCATCACACTTCTGTCATATTTGTTTCTCAGTAAATCAGTCGTACATGTAGTACTGTTCAATTTTTTCCCCATACTACATAAAATAATTTGTAAATGTTATAAACTGCTATTTCTAACAACAGCTAGCTCGATACATGTTTGCATCCGTGCTTTCTCGAACTTTCTAACTGGACCATGACCGACTTGGATATATCGTCTTACAATGTAAATGGAATGTACCATTACACAGAGATGTTTTTGTCCGCTGCTCCCTCTGAAAGGAGGCCGAGCCTGAATTTACTTGCATTTACCCCCTTCCTCTCCTTCCAGCCTCTCTGGGTGACGTTTCCCGCTACGCCCGCAACTTCACCAACATGGCCGAGGTGAATTCCTACCTGTCCTTCAACGTCAGCTCCTGCCTGTGCCTCACTGCCAGCTTCCTGGAGGCTTTCCGGCAGCGCCAGGGTCTCCGTCGCACCGTGGTCAATGTCAGCTCGCTGTGCGCCTTGCAGCCGTTCCCCTCCTGGGTGTTGTACTGCACCGGAAAGGCTGCTCGAGACATGGTGTTCAGGGTGTTGGCAGAGGAGGAGCCCGACGTCCGAGTGCTCAACTACGCACCAGGTGAGGAGTCAAGAGACGACATGTTTGTTCCAGAGCCTAGAGTGGAACTAGGTCAAATGACAGCAGCAGTCACAGATTAAAAAAGGGTAGTTTTTTGTGTGTGTGTGTCAGCTTCTATCTGCCAGCAAACACATTTAAGCCACTTAACTAAGGGATTTTTACAGATTTGTCTCACTGTGAGTTTTCCAACGGGAATCGGGCGTTTGTAAACTTCTCCCTCTCCCATACTAAAGTCCATAAAGAAGTTTGTTGATTTTTAACATCACAGCACACAGGAGATGTTGATCCACTGCTGCCTTCATCAGTAGGTTCAAATGTGTTATTATGTCACTTCGAATCTTCCCGTTAAATTCGATTCAGTTGTTATAAAATCAAAACACACCTGAAAAACCTTTTAAATGTCTCCTAGGGTTGAAAAATGCTGCAATTATTATCGTTATTGGACATAACTGTATAAGAAGTGTAGTGAAGTGATTAATAAAAACTATACTTGCAATTACTAATTAGTTCAAATAAAAAAAATCAGAATTAGTAATTCAGTAATTAACATTTGATTATAAAATAATTATGTTATTTTTTATTTGTAATTAAAGACAGTTATTTTGCATATTTTGAAAAATCTTCGGGAATTAGCATTACATGAAATAACATTTTTTTCTTTTTGTCATTATTTTAAATATTTTAATCCTTTCATTGTTGACAAAACAAGCCTTTTTTTTCTCTTCTCTGTGCTGAACCAGGACCCATGGAGACAGACATGTACACGGTCGCCAAGTCCAGATCAGCTGACCCGAACATCAGGAAGAGTTTTTCAGCCATGTTGGCTCAGGGTCAGGTGCTCACCTGTGACCAGTCCTGCACCAAACTGATGAAGCTGCTGCTGGACGACAACTACGTCTCAGGTGCTCACGTCGACGTCTACGAGGTGTAGACACAGCGCCACCTACAGGCCTTGGGCGCAGTGTCCTGTTGTGATGTGCCTTGAGTTTAATCATTCTTATGTTTACAAACATATATATATATATTTAGTTGCTTGTAGTCGTCGTTATGTTTTCATGTTATGGACCAAATGCATTTCAAACATTCCTTATAAAAGCTGTTACTGTTCATATTTTCTTTACAGTTAAAGGTGCAATCACTGAAGCACTTTTTTTGTGGGTGAAGCCATAAAGTCAGTGCTGGGAAAAAAAAACAGTTTGGAAATGGTACATAAAAATGTACGTCACCTTACGTCTACGATATCATATCAACATGTTTACAGTTTTATCTCACGGTTGGAGTATCTTTTTGTTTGACCGCAAATGAAATTTGTGTCATTTTGTAAACCGCTCACTGTCTCGCACCAAAGTCCATAAAGAAAATGAGTGATTTTAACTCACGGGGACACAGGAGCTGCTGGTCTACTGCTGCCTCGTGTGGTCAGTTTGTGTCACTGAGGTAAATCTGAATGAAGGAATTTACACACACAATTCACAAAATAATACATTTGAATTTAGCGGCAGTGGATGAAAAACTCCTGTGAGCTGTTATATAAAATGGATTATTTTCTCTGTAGAGTTTGGTGGACGTCATGTACTCTGAAACAAAGTCCATTACTTGACACTATGGGAGTCTGCACATGAGCAGTAGCACATTGCTGGTGTCACGCTCACCTTCTCTAACACACACAGATTAATTTCTCCTCATTACCTCTTCCCTGTGGAAACAAGACGGAAACTTGAATAGCAAATCGTGTCTCCATACTATATATTTCTTAATGTTCAAATTGTGTACATTAATGGCATTATATGCGCTTATTTTAGGCTGATTACCAAATCTGTTTTATGCAATTACTGTTGTATAATGAAGAAATAAATCAGTGGAAGTAAAATACTCTTGTTTCTACTTGAATTTTTTAAGCTTTCTATACATAATAATGACATCCATAAAATGTGCAATAAGAAAACGTTTCGTGTGTTTCTTTAATAAATAAAATGGAAACGCCAGTTTCTGAAATTTTATGGGCCAAATAGTAATCGATTATTCGTGAAAACAATTGTGAATCGAAAACAAATCAATTGTGAAAATAATCGTTAGTTGATTAATGGTTAATTTTTAACCATTAAAATCTGATGTTAGCTCTTTCTGACTTATTTTCTAATATTCAGGCTTGCTGGTTGTATTTTTTACCACTCACTCACTTAATTTTACCAATTGAAATACATTTGTTTGTTTACACCTGCGACCTCTCAAAATGGCTGCCCTTCAAGCGACCCATGGGGTCCCATATGAACTGCGGGGCGATTGCGTCCGTGCTGTACGTACAGCTCGTTCTGCTGCTGCCACCCAGTGGCCGCCATCCAAACTGGTGGCCCTTTAAAGACTGAATGAGTGACTTGATGGGAGTGCACACAGCAGAGATGCTGCCACTGAATCTGCTTCCTGTCATGTGACTTCTGACAGACAGTCACAGCTGCCGCGGACCAAAATATCCCCGGAGGAACTAACCCAAACAAGGGGACGACCACCGCTGTCCACCGACACCTCTGCTGCGTCTCCACCAGCTCCTCTCCTCTCCCACTGCTCCCCCCCGGTCCCTCTATGAGGAGGTGGTATAACCCCTAGAGGGGGTGAATTTATTTTTGGAAAGTGGGGGGCAAGTGCTATTGAAAGTCGGCGAGAACTTCTTGAGAAGTCGTCAGCATTACCCCTCAGCCCGTCCCACTCTTTGCTGCCTTGTCCTCCCTCTCTGTGTCTGTGTTGTGTTTTGTTTTGGAAGGACAATGACAGTGGGGAACATGGAGAGCGCTGCACTCTTTGATGCAGGGAAGAAAGGACGAGGCCTGAAGGCCACCAAAGAGCTCGCTGCCGGGGAGGTGGTCTTCGCCGAGCCCAGTTTCTCCGCCGTGGTCTTCGACAGGTACGACTTTCCTGGTGCTTGCGTTCTGTTTTTCCTCTCCACCTTCTGCAGGTAGGACGGTGGGTCAGGTCTTTGATGCAGATCTGGCTGACACTGCAGGTAGTTTGGTGGACTTCAAGTCGGGCTTCTCTGGTCTGTGACCTCTTTTCTTGATCCCCAAATTCTCATGACATCAGCAATGAGGGCGCTTTCAAGGTGTCATGTGAGCTTGAACATGACATACTGTCGGATTCTGTTTTCACAAGTAAGGAGGTTCAACTGAGGTGGATTCTGATCGATTCCAATTATGTTCTTCCAATAAAAACTCAGGAACTTTCAGAGATCCTGGTGACCTCACACTGTGCCTCAGTTAGAAGGTGGAATGTCTCAGCAGCAATGTAAATTATTATGTAATTATTCTATCTGCATGTCATAAATTGCTGTCTGTTATGTGTCTGTCTGTCCTTTAGGTGTCACTATACTACATTCTACATTTAAAATGTTTTAGTTTCATAGCAACTTCTCCATGTTTAGTTTTGATCTGACCTAGAGGGTTCAGAAATAATAAATGAATAAACGAATGGAAATATTTTTTAATTAATTCTTGAGAGAAAAGTGGGGAAAAAAAGACAAGACAACTGGACTGACCCACATACTGCAATTAAACAAACACACCATTTTAACACCTGACAAAGGTGTATTCTTAAAAATGTACTCACATTTTTGACTTTATTTAAAATAGATCTCTGCACTTTCGTCTTTATAACATGAATAAATTTCATTGAATTCATGCAATATATTGTATTGTTCAGAGATTGTCAAGGTTTTTAACTCACCTGGTAAAATCATTATGGATTTTTTACATTTGTATTTTCCAAATTGCTCTGCCCTAACATGCACATGCAAATGAAAAACAGAAGAGGCCCAAGAATGGAGCCTTGGGGAACTCCATCCATTTGTTAGCTTATAAGTATTTTTACCAAGTAGCAGTGGTAGGTTTATTATAATTTGTAATTTTTTCAGGTCTGAGACTTGAATATTCAGTGTTTTGCACATTAACCTGTAGCTAAATACGCTTCTGTCTCTGGAGTTTGTGCCCTCAGCTGTGTAAACAGCATTCAGCCTGTTTCTCTGAATAAATGCAGCCTGTTTTGTCCAATAGTCTAGTGTTTGAAGCGTAGAAAAGGGCAACCAACACAGCATGTCTGCACTGACGGGATCTGCCTAGTGTTAGACCAGAGTGTGTTTGTGTGTGTGTGTTTGTCGTGTCGTTATCCCTCTGAAAAGGCAGAACAGAAGCTTCTGAATAAACTGTTTACACAAACTGACACATGATGTGTGTTCACACGGCTCCTCTGTTTGTTGTTGAGTCCAAACAGCTGAAGACAATGTGGACAGAAATGTTCTGAGAGATTGCGCTTCCAAATCTGTGTTGACTATTTTGGAAACGTGCGGAGAGCACTATCCCTATATATTTTATACATTACATTTTACGCAGGAGTGGAGGTTGCAAGGCAGGGTTTTTTGAAATGACTGGCCACAGCCCTGTGGTAAAAGCACAACTGTCAATGAAATATCAGACTAGTATGTATCACTGTTGTGGTCTCAGTTTTGCCTCTCAGATTTGCCACAGCTGTTTCCGGCGTCAGGCCAACCTGCATCGCTGCGCTCAGTGTAAGTTTGCTCACTACTGCAACCGCACCTGCCAGACGGCATGCTGGGACGAACACAAGAAGGAGTGTGGCGCCATCAGGAAGATGGGCCACGCACCCGCAGAGAACATCCGGTAAACATACAGAGTTAAAGTTTATATTAGTGTCTGGTGGACACCAGAGAATCTTTTTCCATCCTTGAAACAGACATAAATTGAGAAAATACACGTGATCGAGTTAAAACTTGTGTGTATATATATGTACTGTATATACTGTACATATGCAGTAAAAGAAGATAGTACAACAAACATGCTTTGTATATTTAAAGAGATTTTTTTATAGTATAATATATAATATTATACTATATATTATATATATATTATATAATATATATATATATAATATTATACTATATATTATATATATATTATATAATATATAGTTCAAGCTCATACACACAATACAGTCCTAGTGATGTGTTTATGTATAAAAATACTGCTTAATGTATTTATGAGATGGGCTTGATTAGCATGCTAGTTAATAAAACTAGCTAGAAATGTTAGCGTTAGCCAACATTAACCGCTGTTATCAGACTTGAGAAGTTCTGTGGAAACAGGAACGTACTTACCTCATGTGTCACGTCATTCCTATTTCTGATTTCCGTCTTCCAAGGCAACTGAAACTAAGAGTTAAGACTCCAGAGAAGGTCGTCCGAACAGGAAGCAGCTCAATTCCAGACTTTTAAACGCACATAAAGAGAGGAAAAACACACATGAACAAAGTGAAACATAAACTTAAAAACAATATAGATAAACAAGGGTGAAACTTACAGTGCTTGGGAAGCTAACCAACAGACATTCACTGGTTAATGTTAGCGTTAAAGCTAGGTTTGCTAACTAGAAAGCGAGTCTAGTCCAGTTGATAGTTACTGTATGTGGCAATGTTTACATGAAAACACAATTTAAACATGCCCACAGGCACTAACTGGACAATAATGTGTGTACAATATTAATAAACTATAAAAACTACAGCTTTCACACAGCTGACGACCATCTTGAATTGTGAACTCAGGGCATAGAGAGTTCAAATGAGTTGACAACCTGGAAATGTGACTTCAGTGGGCACCCCAACTGAAAACTCTTACTCGTAACTGGGAAATTAAGAACTTAACGAATTGATTATATGCACACAAGTGATGGCCACTTACAACTTATCAATAAATCCCATCAGTTGTTGCTAAGGGGAAACTTGGACTTTTTAAGGTAACATAAGTAAATAAAATATAGATATAGATCGAAACTTAAAAACTTAATTTGCTTCAAGTGAAAAATGAAAAAGGTGTTAAAATAAAATCTCTTTGCATTGATGGCTGGCATCTTACCGGAAATAGTTGGGCTGGATTATTGGGAAACCAGGAAGAGACTCATTAAGCTGGAAAACACAATAGAGGAAGTAAAAAGACACATGAGAAGAGTACTTTCACAATAAAGCAGGAAACAATGGAAGCAGGTCATCACAGCTACATGGATAATTTGTCAGAGGCTTCTTTTCAAAAAACAAGATGGACTTTAATCTGTTAATCTCTCTCTCTCTCTCCTGCACAGTCTGGCAGCTCGAGTGCTGTGGCGTATTCACAAGGACTCGGGTGTGGTGTCAGACAGTCAGCTGATCTCAGTCAACGAGCTGGAGGACCACGTGGCCGACCTGTCAGGTGACGCCCACGAGCAGCTGAAGGCCGACGTGAACACCTTCTTGCAATACTGGTCACATGGAAGAAAGAAGCACTCCAACGAATACATCTCACACATCTTTGGCATTGTTAGTGTTTTTCACTGTGTTGTCGTTATTATTATCCACGTTGGCTTCATGGAGCAGACAGCACATCCTCTCTCTGTCCGTCTCTGTAGATCAAGTGTAACGGATTCACCATGAGTGACCAGAGAGGCCTGCAGGCTGTCGGGGTCGGCCTCTTCCCTAACCTGTGCCTGGTGAACCACGACTGCTGGCCCAACTGCACCGTCATCCTCAACCATGGCGAGTAGGTGTCCAGCTGTCCGAGCGGCTGTCAGAGCCAGTGAAGGCGATTTCAAGTATGGAGAACACGGCTGGGGACACCAGGACAAAATAAAACTAGATTTTAGCTACTCAACAAAAGGTTTACCGAATAAAGTCCACTTTAGCTTACATGTACAGTATCTTTAATAAATGTTTACCGCTATATTTTGTTGTTAGACAGTCTTGTAAACACAGGAAACCCGAATTTTTGTTGCTTTGAGAAGCAATCACTCTCCCACGCCAAAGTCCATATAGAAAATCTATGATTTTACAACAGGGCACACAGGAGTTGTTGATCCACTACTGCCTCCATCACTTAGGACAAATGTGGTATTTTGTGATTTTGGTGTATGAAAGTCTTTGTATACGGTTTCACTTCAGTGACACAAACTGACCACACGAGGCAGCAGTGGACCAGCAGCTCCTGTGTCCCCGCAAGCTAAAATCACAGATTTCTCAATGGGCTTTGGTGTGGGAGAGTATGCGAGTAAACCAAGCATAACACGCCTATACACACATATGGAGATGTGAACGCATGAAGTCATATTAAAAAAAAAAAAGCACATCTATGAAGACATGAACATAATTAATATGAAGATTAACCATCACATTCTTTTGCAGCCAGTCAGCTTTGAGTTCTGCTCTTCACTCTCAGAGGAGGTGAGTATGTAGCTGTCACATGACGCGATAACACGCCCGCCATGTTGCACCTGTGCAGTAACCGTTCCTCCGATTTACCAGGATCGAGCTGCGCGCTCTGGAGAAAATTCCAGAGGGGGCGGAGCTAACGGTCAGCTACGTGGACTTCCTGAACGTCTCCACTGAGCGCCAGAAGAAGCTGCAGGAGCATTTCCACTTTGAGTGCACCTGCGAACACTGCAGCCAGCACATCAAGGACGACCTGATGATGGCTGCCGCAGACAGCGAGGGGAACAGAGTGAGTGAGGGACAAACAAACAAACAAACAAACAAACAAACAAACAAAAGTCCGGGGACACCTGGAGGTTGGAGGTGGTATGTTCACGCTTCGTCTGTCCTTCCCATTCTTTTGAATACATTATCTCAAGACCTCCACAAGGAAATCCTTTCAAATTTGGCACACAAATTTGGTGGTCAAAGGTTAAAGGTCAAGGCCAGTGGGAGCTCCCCCGCACTAGTTTAAGGAGTACTTTCCTTGGAATTTTGGCACAAACGTTCTCTTGGATTTCAGAGGCAGGAATGGATCTTGGTGGTCACAGGTCAAAGGTCAGGGTGACCCCATATTTTTATGACATCCAGCACAAAAAAAAAAAAGAAAAACGGTCAAAGGTGAAGGCCACAATGAGCTCATGTTTTCATAAATATGGTGACTTTTTGCCCTGTAAATACATCATGAAAATTACAATAATGTTCACTTGGACTAAAAAGGGAACTGGGTGAAATTTGATGGTCAAAGGTTAAAGTCATGTGACTGTGATCTTGTAAAAGATCTTGAGAACACTTTGAGGGAATTCCTTCAAACTTTGGCAGAAACATTCACTTGGACTCACACATTAAAGCTGGAGTACGTAACTTTTGGTGTGTTTTTAACAGAGATGATGTAATATTGTTTGTCATTCATCTGAAAAAAGGCTCTAACTATTGGGCCTGACTGAGGGGGCGTTTGTGCGTATACAGCAGAAGAGCAGGGGCGGGTGGGGACAAGAAGTTGAGCAGTATAAATTATTATTCTGAAACTTTTCATGGACGCCATTTTATGTTTTCATTTATTAGCTCAATGTTGCCATTGCCTCTGTCAGTCTTGACATTAAAGGGATCACTTCCTGTGTGCAGCGCGGGAATTCCACTCGGCAAAGGCTATGCATTGCGGCTTTAAATGCTGTAAACGTTCACGTGGACTCATGGACTCATTATTTTTGATCTGAACATTTCCTTTAAGTCAACAAGCATGTGTTATACCAATATGGAACTGTCAGAGGAGGAAACAACCACTAGGTGGCGACTCATTTTTCCTCATTTTCTTGATTTCTCAGTGCTGTGCTTCTTCCTTGTGCTTGTGTTTTTCCCTCAGCCCTCTGCCGAGAAGGTGAAAGAGGTGACGGACTTCAGTAAAGAGTGTCTGGAGAAGATCGAGGCGTCTCGTCTTCAGGGGGATTACAATGAGGTAACACCACATCATCTGTCAGCTTCCCTCCCGTCCTCCTCTCTGGCTGTTTCTCACTGTCGATTTCTCTCTCTGCCTCGCTCGGTTGTGTGTCCGCCGTGCGTCAGGTGGTGAACTTGTGCCGTGAGTGTCTGGGGAAGCAGGAGAACGTCCTGGCCGACACTCACCTCTATAAGCTGCGTGTGCTCAGTGTCGCCAGTGAGGTGCTGTCGTTCCTGCAGAAGTTCCCTGAGGCGGCGGGATACGCCCACAAGATGGTGGAGGGATACAAGTGAGTGGAGGGATCCTGGAAGTGCACGCATCCACGATGGAGACACTGAGATCTTCAGATTTTCAAAAACTCACCACATCCCATATATTTCAACAGAAGCCTGAATACATGTGAATAAGAACCACCAACACTATTTCACATATCAGGTACAATATGTACAAAAAAAATGACCTTAGAAAATATCTCAACACTACATTCACTACTTTATTTTATTGCTAGACAGAAGTTTGCGTCATGTTTTAAGCTACTGATTCTCTCACACCAAAGTCCACAGAGAAAAGTGGTGATTTTACATCACAGCACACAGGAGTTGTTGATCCACTACTGCCTTCGTCACTACATTCAAATGTGTTACTTTGTGTCTTTGGTGTTTGAAAATCCTTCGTCAGAATTTATGTTGATGACACAAACTGACCACATGAGGCAGCAGTGGACCTGCAGCTCCTGTGTCCCTGCGAACTAAAATTGATGATTTTCTCTATGGACTTTGGTGCAGAAGAGTGAGTTGTTCACAAAGTGACACAAACATGAATTTCCTGTTGCTAAACATTATCTAACAGCAAGATAAAGCAGTAAACACACTCTTAAGATCATGTAGATTTTATTAGATGACATTCTGGGATTTTTTCCCTTAAGCTTCTCCCTCTCTAGCGATTGCCACATTAGATTTGTATAATTCATTTTGTAGCAATTTTTTAAGCCAGATTACTTAATTAACCCAATGGGGAGCGAGGGTCTGGGTGACAAAATTTGTGAAATTTACAGAGTAAATTCTGTGGTTTGTGGTGAGTGAAAGTAATAACTGACCTTAAATTAAATGAATATAGTCTGTGAACGTGTTTTTGTGTTTATGATTCACCTTCAGATCTTAAGCTCTGTGTTTGGATTTTCACTCCTCTGAACAGGAAGTTGTATCACCATAACAACGCCCTGTTGGGCATGGCCGTCATGCGGGCGGGCGTCACCCACTGGCACGCCGGGCAGATCGAGGTGGGTCATGCTTTCATCTGCAAGGCCTACGGCATCCTCTTGGTCACACATGGACCAAACCACGCCATCACCAGAGACCTGGAGGTAAACGATTCCAACAAAACCAACGTTTTAGTTGTTAAAAAAAGTATTTATTTTTTAAAAACAATGTTTCACCTTTGTGTTGTCAGGCCATGCGCACGCAGACGGAGATGGAGCTCAAGATGTTCAAAGAGGATGAGGCCGCGTACCACACCATGAGGGCCGCCATCTCCTCCTCTAAAGGAGACATCAAAGACCTGTCCCGCAAGAAGTAGATGTCAACTTTGTCCAATCAGATCCGATCAATAACAACCCAACCACCACGTCATGCTGATGCATGTCCTTAAAAGGGCTACGTCACGTGTACCGTTTCTACAATAAACAACGGAATTTAACGTGTGGTGTCGTCACTTATGGTGTGTTCCATTTGGAATTTCTGAGTTTCGAGTTGGACGTTTTGAACGAAATTCCCTCTGGAGTCACATATCCACCCGCGCCAACCAACCAACTGCACTGAAAAAAAGAAAATGGCTGACAGTCTCTTAAAATAAATTACTTCAGTTGCTAAAACCTTGATTAAAACAGAAGAAACACATGAAGACAACTCTATCACTTATGCTTGAATGAACTTCGATAATTTAGATGTTACTGATTGAAAGGTATATTTTTTTTTAGGTTTGTCAACAATTTTCTTTTTTTCCTCTGTGATTATCATCATTGATTGCCATCTTTAAAGGGATTGTCCATGTTTTTTGTGTGGTGGCATGAGGTTCTGACACAGTCAGTGCCGACTGCGCTGTGATCACCAAGAATCAGCCTGTGACACGGAGGAAACGTGTCTGCCTGTGGGAACACAAGAAAAAAAATACAGATTTTAGTCACTTGTATAAATATGTATAAAGTCCACACTAGCTTGTTTATCGTATCTAAAGGAAATTTTTACTGCTTTATCTTAGTGTTAGACAGCAAGAAGCTGAGGTTTGTGTCACTTTGCAATCTGCTTTCCTTCCTGCACCAAAGTCCATAGAGAAAATGCGTGATTTCACATCACAGCACACAGGAGTTGTTGATCCACTGCTGCCTCCATCAGCAAGTTCAAATGTGTTATTTTGTGACATTTGGGGTTTGAAATAATTTGTTCAGATTTACCTCTATGATGCAAACTTACCAAACATGGCAGCAGTAGACTAACAGTTGAAGAGTCCCTGGGAGGTAAAAACGCAGATTTCCTCTATGGACTTTGGTGCACGAGAGTGAGTGAGGGATAAGTTGAGTTTTCTGTTGGAAAAGGCAGCCAAAAGGCGAGATGAAGGAGTGAACATAATTTTAAGATACGAAAGACATGAGATAATAGTGATTTAATTTGGTTAGCCTTTCGTTAAGTGATTATTAATTTTTTCCACTTGTTTCTTCCCTGAAAGCAATACTTTCACTGAGCCCTAGTGTTCTGTGGCAGCACTTCATATAACCACACTTCAAAAACCCAAATTATTACTTTAATACAAAAGATTCATCACAGCGCATACTCATGAATGATGACCTGTTTAGCTCCAGCAAAACCACAAATTCCACGGAATAAATCTGAGTTTTACAAGAAGTGACGAAGTGACTGAGGAAAAAGCTGATTGAAAGTAACTAAAAATAATTTACAACATGAAAAAAATTACTTTTATTAAGCTTTTTATTAGGCTCATTGTGCATGGACTAATACAGCTTATTAAATAAGAAGTAAAAAATCAACTTTACACAGATTCTTCATTGAGTCGGAGAAAAAAGGCAGAAACAAGTTCACACTGAACCCTGAGAAGCTGCGTCTGTGGAGACGTCAAAGGTCGTGTCTTAGCTCCATGAACAGTATGTATTGCTTTTAATGTCTTTCACTTTTTCCCACTTTTAGTTGTTTTTCAATTTAAAAATATATAGTTTTTTGTGCAACAAAGTGAGAACAAATGTCAAAATCCCTCACAAATTAAAAAAAGGATTTAAAACATTTAGAAATGTATAGCAAAGACAGGACACGAGACGGAAACAATTAAAAAGTCACTGTACAGAAGATATATTAACAATACTTTACTGTACATTAGTGTTTTCAGTAAAAGTCCAAAAAGAAAAGACTGAATCTCATACGAGTTTTCACAGACATCAAATCTCAGATCAAATGGTAAAGTGACGGTGGCGTCCTCTCCTGAACGGCTGCGTCTCATTGGACCACACAAAGGTCAGTGGAAGGCTGACTGTGAGCGTCGGCATCTCTGTGAGAGGGGCCGCTCTTGTCCGTCCCTCTGTCCCTCTCGTCCCCCTGCAGCCTCTGCCTCAGCTCCACCAGCAGCTCTTTACCGTCGCTCGACGGCAGGTTTCCCAGGAAGTACTGAGGCACCAGCTCCACGAGCCTGAGCAGCAAGAGAGAGAGAAGATGATCACTCCCCCCCCACACACACCAAATTCCATTCAGAAAATCAGCAATTTCAGCTTGCTTGTACACAGGAGGTGCTGGTCAACCACTGCTATGCCTTGTAAGATTCGGTTTCTTGCATAAATCCAAGTAAAGGATTTCACACACAAAAGTCACAAAATGAACACATGTTAACTTGCTGATGGAAACAGCAGTGAATCAACGGCTCCTCTGAGCTGTGATGTAAAACAGCTGTTTTTCTGTATGGAGTTTGGTGTGGGAGAATAAACGGTTTACAAAGCGGCCAAAACTTCACTTTCTTGTCACAAAAAGCTGTCTAATACTGAGTTAAATGGCAAAACATATTCAAATGGTGTCACCCATGTAAGCTGACATTAAGTTTTATTAGTTGAGACATGATCAGTGGACAAAATATGTTGTTTCACACTAAATATGTTTCAGCACCTCACACAAACCATACAAAATCCCTTCTAATAAACATTCATGACCTGTCAGTTCCACTCACATTTGCGGGTGAACTTCGGAAGCGATGCGGATGCAGTTGTCGTGCGAGATGGTGAACTCATGGTAGAGGACCCAGCTCGGGTGGGCGGGGCTTGGCTGGCGACACAGGTAGGAGGAGAAGGGATGCAGGTGAGCCACGTGACGATGAGTCAGCAGGAGGTAGTTCCCTAAACCGTCCACGTCATGAGCCACCTGAGGAGGAGGAGGAGGAGGACAACGGCGGCGAGAGAGTAGAGGACGAGGTGAGACGGGTGAAAAATAATCTCACACACACACACAGAATCAGCTGGACAGTTTACTTTGAGGAAGAATCCTGAGATGAGCGCGCGCTTGATGTTCGTGCAGTTGTCCTGGCATCCGAAAGCGGGAGGAGAAACAGGAAGCTCTATTCGCTGCATCACCTCCACAAGCTCCGCCCTGATCACTGCGGCCAATCGTAAGGACGCGTGGATTAAGAAGTTGGCCGCGCACCACGCCTCGTCCTGATTATCTGCACAGACCAAAACATGGACATTAGTTCATCATGTAAACATAACAGATGTAAACAAACTCTGTCTCTGTCGCTGAAAACACTGTAGTGTGAACAAAACCTTGAGTGGACAAGAGTTTTTCGTCAGTGGGATGTAATTTTGCCCTCCATTTTGTGAAACACTGGGATGTTGGAAGGCGCTAAATTAGATTTTCCCACAGTTTTTTACTGAGATAATTCAACACGACTGACTGAAGTAAACATTGTGAAAGTCTCATCTACTCTACTCTACTTATCATATGTGCTCTCACTGTGTAAAATATTTGGCAGTGAATGCAGCGTAACAGTGTCATCTAAACTTCACACGTCATCATCATCATCAGTAACCTGTAACTAATACCTGTGTGAGTGTGTATTCTTGTAGTTCTTAACGCTTTAGGACCTTTTCTGTCATAAACACTGACCTTATCAGGACCAGTAGTCCTCATGGAGACCAAAACCTGGTCCTAATGAGGAAGAACCTCATTTTTGAGGAACTGGTTAAGTTTAGGACTAAGATTTAGATTGTGGTGAGGTTAAGGTTAGGGATATGGATTTGTTTAGTCTGTCCAAATGAATGGAAGTCAATGCAGAGTCCTAGCAAAAATAGCGCCACAGATGTGTGTGTGTGTGTGTGTGTGTGTGTGTGTGTACGTACGCGCGGTGAAGGCGTTATAGATGTTTATCAGAGTCATGTGATCTCCCTCTGTGTGCATTAGACGGCGCCAGTGAGTCACTGCAGCTTCCTCTCTGTTGGCTTCAGCCACCATGAAACATGACGGAGCTGAGTGAGAAACATCAGATCAGGTATCCGTTGAAAAACAGAAGGGGGGGGGGAAGTAAGATGTTAAAAATAATACTGTGTGATATTTCCACACTGACCTGTTAGCATGGCTGCTATTGTGAGCAGCTCATCCACGCAGTCGTACTCGCAGGCTGCGATCAGTGCTTTAGCCAGCAATGGTTCCAGCGGCAGCTCCGACATGATGATGCCCACCTCGGACAGGTTCCCGTCATCGTCCAGCGCTGCCAGGTAGTCCAGGTCCTCCAGGGCCTGCATCAGAGCCTCTGGGGCTGAGATGGACAGAGAGATGGAGGGAAGTTCAGTCGAATGTTTCTCAGTCAATGTCACTGAGAACAGCTGGGAATGTGCTTCGTTCCTGACCGACCAATAACCTCAGAGCCGCCTGGACTCTGTTCACAGGCCATCAATTACTCTATACTAATCTATACTAACCGCTCACTCTCCAATACAAAAGCCCATAAAGAAAATCAGCAATTTTACATCATAGAACACAGGAGGCATTGATCCACTGCTGCCTCCATCAGTAAGTTCACATATGTTATTTTGTGACTTTGGTGTTTGAAATCTTTTGTGTACATTTACCCCAGAGACACAAACCTGTCAAATGAGGCAACAGTAGAGCAGCAGCTCCTGTGTCCCTGTGAGATAAAAACTACGTTTTTCTGAATGGACTTAGGCTTGGGGGCGTGAGTGGTTTACAAAGTGACAAAACTTTCAGTTTCTTGTTGAAAAGGATGTACTAACAGTCTCACTATGAGCTAAAAAAGTGATATTTTTTTGCTATGGAATTTGACAAGGAGAGTGAGCCGTTTCCTGTTGTTAAAAGCTGTCCGACAGCAAGATAAAAGCAGTGATCTTATTCTGTAAGTATCATAAACTTTACCTGGTGTGGAGTAAGTTGCTAAAAAATTTTTTTTTTTTCGCGTCCCTCACTGGCAGCCATGTTTTCACTGAGGGTAAGCCTTTGTATCTCGGGCTGGTTCTCAAACAACCATAATTCTGTGCATCTGAAACAAATGTGTGGAGAACCTGCCTGACCCCACGTGTATAAATAATATTTCAAAGCAAACGCAGGGCGTTGGATTGTGGTAGAGACATACATCAGCAAACTGTTTCCCTCCGTTTATAGATTTTGTAAAGCTAAGCTAAGAGGCTCTGGTTTTACACTTAACTCTCCCTTTAAAAGGCACCTGGTCTGTCGAGGAACTTGCACTGTCCCATGTCGGCGATGTCGAGCCTCTTGAGCTGCAGCACCAGGTGACTGAGGTTTTCCTCCGTCACGCCTGGAGAGTGAGCCTCCACCATCGCGTTATCGTACAGAGACTGAGGGTAGAGACGAAGACAGAAGCCTGAGGAGAGACGAGGAGAAGACCAATTTAGTAAACACTAAATGCTTTTACTAAGTTAAATAAAATTCTTTAGAGGTGGTGCCACCGGCCCCAGAACAGCAGCGACGACTTCTGACCTACCAGGAAGTTTGCTGTTGACTCTCTGGGCTCTCATGTCAGCCTGGTGTTTGCTGATCATCCTCAGAACCTGTGAGTTTGCTCTAATTTGTGGATTGTAAACCTGAGGAGGAACAAAAAAAAGGGGAAATGGTGATTGTCAAACCACTGATTTTTTTTTTTGCATTGAGTGACATAAACAGGATCGTTTTAATCTCACAGTTTTGAGTTGAAGGCCTGTGTCGACGATGTAGCGAATGGCCGACAGGGAGAAAGACGCCTCTGACAGCGTGTCGGTGAGAATAACCTTCCTCTTGACATCAGAACCCGCAGTCCCGAGCACCGAGACTCCGTCCACGCTCGTGGAGCTGTCGCTCTCCTTCAGCGCGGACGACTCTGGCTCAGGTTCGTAGACCCGCTGGGTCTGACCTCCCAGTCCAGCATGGAGCGGGAGAATCCTGAGCGAACCGAGCTGAGGACTGAGAGCGACACACTCCTTCTCCAGCAGAGACACACACTTGTCTATTTCCTGCGCAACCAAGAGAAGAAAGACAGACCGAATCCATGTTTTTAAACAGTTTCTCTCTCCGAGTTTGCTTTTCTGATTCATTCTCTCTCTCTCATTTGCTCTTTGTGAGTGTGTGTGTTTGTGTGAGAGAGAAAGAGCTGTTTACTCAGGATTATCTAGGGCAGATCATGATATGATACAGTGTACAGATACAGATGTGGCTGTAAGTATCAAAGCCCATAGAAAATATCTGCATTTTTAGCTCACATGGACACAGGAGCTGCTGGTCTACTGCTGCCTCGTGTGGTCACTTTGTGTCACTGGTGTAAACATGAAGGAAGGATTTTTAAACACAGAAGTCACAAAATAACACATTAGAACTTACAAAAGGAGGAAGCAGTGGATCAGCAACTCCTGCAAGCTGTGATGTAAAATCGGTGATTTTCTCTATGGACCTTGGTGTGGGAAAGTGACAGCGAGATAAAGAAGTGAACAGGATTTTATAAGGTGCCATCGTGAGCGAGTCAAAGAGCAGGAGGTGCCGTGATGTTGACAAAAGGTGTTACATTTCATGTGATACTTTGATACTGTAGGTCAATATTGTGTGTGTGTTTTTGTACTTGTTACCTCTCTAGGACCTTTTCTGTCATAAACACTGACCTTGTCAGGACCGGTAGTCCTCATCGAGACCAAAACCTGGTCCTAATGAGGGAGAACTTAATTTCTGAGGAAATGGCTCTGTTTAGGGCTAAAATTTGTTAATTAGACATTAACTAGTTATTTTTGTTTAGGCTGTCCAAACAAATGGAAGTCAGTGGGAGTCCTTAAAAGGATAGCTGTGCAAATGTGTATGTGTGTGTGTGAGAACCAGGACACCAGACACCTGAGGTGCAGCAGAGTCCCTCTCAGGTGGACGTGTCCTCGTTTCACTCCTCTGAGAACAAAGGAGGTGAAACTGTGAAACTCAGCTCGTTTTGTCTTTGTGTTTACTGCATCACATCAGGAAATGTCTTCAAACACAGCAAAAAACTGACTCTGAACACTGAAGAACGCATGTCGTGCCTGTATGTGGCGCTGTAACGCTACCACAGAAATCCACCAATAAACAGAGAAGAAGACACGTCTCAAGACAAGACAAGTCTCCTAAACTTGTTTTTATTTGTACGGGCTCTAAATTAAAAATGTTGAATGATTTAAACAGCTGTCCACCATTATCCTGCTGCCAACTTCTTCAGCCCGTTTACATTAATCTCATATCGTTGGTAAGCGCCACCACCAGGAGTCATGAAGTACTGACAGCTGGAAAGTCAAATGAGCAGCCATTTTGAGATGAAAAACATAGGTGTCACTGATCACATTAACGACGGCTCTGTTCAGTTCATCTACCTCAGAAGAGTGACAGTGACAGTGAACCCTGAAAATAAGGATGCTAAATGGAACTCAGCCATTATTAATAGTATTATTTAGACCCGTGATTTTTCTGCTGTGGCCAAAATGGTCAAAATGGCTGCTGTTGGATGGAAAACTGTTTAAATTTCATGGTGACCACTGGTGACCACTGAAAGCTGCTTTGAACTACAGTTCTGCCATTCACCCGTTAAAACCCATTCACACCCATTCACTCACATGCATTTATGAGCAGCACTTTTTCCTATCACACATCTTTCATACACTTTCACACTGCCAGCCCAGCCATCAGGAGCAACTTGGGGTTCAGTGTCTTGCCCAGGGACAGATAAACTAGCGGGAATCAAACCCTCAACCATTGCCCCATGTGATATGCGTATGATGTTTGAATCCTGTACCTGTGGACTGGCCAGAAACACCATCACGTCTCCTTCCTCTCTTCTTCTGTGCAGATCCAGCACCGTGTGACAAGCAGCAGCAAAAGGTTCCTTCCCGGGAGGAAGCTCCCTGTACATTATCTCCACCTTCTTCACCGCCACAGTCGCCCTGTCCTCCTCTGCGCCACCTCCGTCCTCGTCCCCCTCCTTGTCTCTGGCAGCGGGGTCGGGGAGTCGGTCCTCCAGGGTGAGGTGAGGAACCGAGGCTCCCAGGAAGGTGGCGAGACGCGGCGCCAGCACCGGGTGAGTGAGGAGAACCACCCGGAAGTTGTCCGGCCTCTGGCGGCAGACGTCACACAGCAGGCCCAGCAGCACGTCGGTGGGCACGGTGCGCTCCTGGAGCTCGTCTAACACCACAATGCCGTACTGATGCAGCAGAGGGTCTGACATCATTTCCTCTAAAAGGAGGGTGTCGCTGACAAACCTGAGGAGAGGACAGAACCAAAACCAAAGCCAGTGGGGACACGAGAAAAATAGGATTTTATCCACTTGCTTAAAGGCCAACCTGATAAAATCTTCACCTGCTCAAGTCTATGATATCTAAAGAATAATTTTAATGTTAATTCCTCACTTTCCCACAACAAAGTCCATAGAGAAAACAGCAGTTTTAGCTTTGTGAGGATGCAGAAGCTGCTGGTCTACAGCTGCCTCTTTTAGTAGATTTGTGTAACTTAGTCTGATCTGAACAAAGAATTTAAAAGTCTAAAGTCACAAAATAATACTTAAGAAGTTACTGATGGAGGCAGCAGTGGATCAACTACTCCTGTGTGCTGTGATGATCACTGATTTTCTCTATTGAGTTTGGTGTGGGAGAGTGAGTAACTTACAGTGACACAAATGCAGTTTCTTATTGAAAAAGGCTGACGAACAGCGACGTAAAGAAGCTGACATATTCTTAAGACTTAAAACTAATGTAGATTTTATTAGGTGAAGCTTTTGTTTAGTCCTTAAATAAAGAACGTTTGTGCCAGATATAATAAAATTTCCTACTCAATTCTTAATATTTAAAAGAAAGAGGGTGATGTAGTTAAAAAGCATTTATTTGGAATGATAAACTGTCATAAAAGAAGCCAAAAAGTTCAACCAGAGGTCTTTGTCAGGGTTACATTGAAATCACAAGTTACACAAGTCTTCATATGTTGTTATAGAAAAAAGAAGTCACTCTTGACCTTGATATTTGGATCCAAATGAATGATTGTACCAAATTTAAAAGGATTTTCCCTGAAGGCGTTGAGGTTTTCAAAAGACAAGACCAGTTGAACCATATTGCCTCTGGCAATCACCAGACACAGACACAACAAATGACTGTTTGTTCCGAAAATTCAATGGGAATCACATTTATTCTGAAGCGGCTTAAATCTGCTCCAGTACCAGTGAGAGGTGTAAACTTCTGGTGTTTGTGGGAACAGACACAAAACCTGGATCGGTTCAGTTTCCCCCTCACCTGAGCAGGGTGTCAGGTGTGCAGCTGTCATCGTGAGAAACCCTGTATCCCACCTCCAGACCGAGACTGAGGTCCATTTCATCGGCCACACGCAGCGCCAGACTCACCGCTGCCACAGAGTACGGCTGCGAGCAGCAAACCATGCCCTGAGAGAACTCATAGGACAGAGCGTACTCCACACACCACTGTGGAACCTGTGGAGAGCACAAGGAAATGAGCGATCACACACTCTCTCTCACATGCTACATTTAAAAGAAAGTCCCACGACTGATCATATGAGACACAAGCGAACACGAGCTTAAAGAAAACATGGCTGTAAATGTGATCAAGCAACTTAACGAATGTTTCACCTACTAAAATACATGCCAGCTTAAGTGTACATTATACTTGGAATAAGTATACTACTCTACAATTGCTATTGAAAAGCTTTTTTACAACAGAAAATCAAACTTTGTGACACTTTGTAAACTGCTCACTCTTTCACACCAAAGTCCATAAAGAAAATCTGTGATTTTAGCTCACAGGGACACAGGAGCTGCTGGTCTACCGCTGCCTCCATCAGTATGTTTGTGCCACTGAGGTGAAACCAAATAAGGAATTTCAAATGCAGAAGTCACAAAATAACAAATTTAAAAATTACTGACAGAAGCAACAGTGCATGAACAACTGCTGTATGCCATTATGTAAAATCTGCAGTTTTCTCTATGGACTTTGGTACAGGACGGTTTAAAAAATGACAAACTTCGCTCTCCTGTTGCTATATAATGAATCCTGAATCTATCTCCAGTCACTGGCTTCAGTCACGTTAATTTTTCATTCAAGCAACCTGAGCGAGTGAGCGAGACTGGGCGAAGAAGAAGAAGAAGAAGAAGAGGGCGGAGCATAAAGTGAGAATAGAAGTAGGACTTCCTGGTAACTAGTGAAAATGTTTAACTTGATTTAAGTGGTTGGTCACATGATAATTTGAACGTAATTAGCTGTAGCATTAGCACAGGGTGAGTACCTTATCGGCGCTCATTTGAGTAAAACAAAAGTGATCCAGCGACCACAGACGCGGAATCAAAGATGGCCGAAATCATTTTTCCCCTCACACTTGACTACCCCCTGCTGGTTCTCGGCACAGAGTGCAGTCACCTTCACATACCACACTGACTTATGTATAAGTACCTCGCACAACCAATCCCCTTATTTGAAACTTGTTGTGTTAAAAGACGCTGAATATTTTTAGCTGTTCATGTTAACAGTTTAACCCTTTACCTGCGTGCTCTTCCCACTTCCACTGGGGGCGCTGACGAGCACCATGTTGTGACTCTCCAGATGCTCCAGCAGACTCTGCCTGAGCCTCCACACAGGAAACCGCTGCCTCTCCTCCAGCAGGGCGTAGTAGCGCGAGGAAAATGGCAAACCGTCATACGGGTTCACCTCCAGGTCTCCGAGACCTTCCCCTTCACCTTCCTCTTCCTGCCCTCCTCCTCTTCCTCCACCTCCTTCATCATCTCTGTCCTCAGACAGGAGGGAAGACATGGACAGAGAGTCCAGAGCCGTCAACGACGTCAGCCGGGACCCAGGACTCGGGGGGATGGTGGTGGAGGGCTTTGCTGCTGGTGATGACATCGTCAGGCAGGGGGCGGGGTTTAGGAAGGAGCGTTCACAGTGAGATTACCTGCAGAGAGGTCACATGACAGGCTGTGACTTTAATACAAAGGACAAGCACTCAAATAAGTTCTAAAATTGTTGCTAAAGTTAGTTGAGGTGAATTTGCATTCAAGACTTTGTAAAACAAATTTATTTACTTGCTTTCCACTTTAAAATGTTTCTCCAAAGAAATATTATTTTTGGACCAAATTATAAGCTAAAGACATTGCACTGTGTTGTAGAGGCAGATTTTTACAACAATTGCAATATCTTGATTTGTGAATTACACTTATAACGCTCACATTTTCTAACCTATTTAGTGAATGGTTTTTGTAACAGTTGTACAAAAATGTCTTCTGTTTTCTTCACATCACTAAGTTTCGTAATCGATTTAAAGTATAATATTGTGGATCAAAATGACTTTATACCAGATTAAGATATTATAGTGTGTTTTAGAGACAAATTAAGCATTTTAAAGGTGTTTATCGCAAAATCATGATTCGTGAATAGCAGATATTTTGATCAAGATGAGCATGAAAGGAGATTTTCATGCCCCAAACAGATTGGCAGAATTATCCCAACCTTCTTCTTCAGATATGTGTGTGTAAATGTCTTTAAATAACATGCGTATAAATTAAGTTTAAATTACTTTACAGAAAATTGGGAATTATTAATTTACCAGTTCAAACTGATATTAGGTCAGTAGCTACATTACGCACAAATGTGCTCTTGTCATGATTTTGTCATTCAGGTCACGATGGTGTGCCATCTTTGAAAAGTGCGTCCTCATATATACAAAGTTTGGGAAACACTGTGTTGGACAACGAATGCAGTACAGCATTAATGTATTTGATGCCAGTGAAGCTGACAGAACAGGCCGGTGTGGACCTCAGTGGCCGCTGCATTTTCTGTCTCTACACAACATGCTCTTCATTCATCACGCCGACCAGGAACCTGCGACATGTCTGGCATTTAATAGTGGAATGTGTCTCCACCCAGATGACAGCGAGTGTGAAAAAACAGCTGCAACAGGCATGTTGTGTTCAGTGAGGACAATGTCTTTCCTCCGTGGTGGTGGAATAATTCTTACACTGTGTTAAATTAATGTTATTCTGTATTAAGATATATTCCGTACACTGATATACTATGTGATCTAGTGCTATGTTCTGGATATTAAACTAAAAAACAATCCAAATTTAAAAGAAAAAAAACAAAAAACAAATCAAATCCATTGAAAACCCGAGAAACAAGTTACTTTATTGCATCTGCAAATCTGAACTCACACAGACAGACAGGTTAAAGGCATAGTTAAAGGGATTTTCCCCTGTGCCTAGAATCTGCATGTGACAAACAGGAACTGGAACACAAGGAAAAACTGATTTTAGCTAACTAATTTAAATGAACAATACTTTTTTTTTTTAAAAAAAAATTGCTAATTTATGTCATCATTCAACAGCTTTTTCCAACTAGAAAAAATTGTATTACTCTGTAAATCAATGACTCTTTGTACCAAAGTCCATAGAGAAAGTCAACAATTTTAGCTCACAGGGACACAGGGGCTGCTGGTCTACTGCTGCCTCGAGTGGTCAGGTTGTGTCACTGAGATAAATCTGAACAAAGAATTTCAAACACATTAGTCACAAAAATAAGACATTAAAACTTAGTGACGGAGGCAGGAGTAGAACTAAAGCTCCTGTGTGCCGTGATATTAAATCATTCATTTTCTCTATGGAATTTGGTGTAAGGATTTAAGTGATTTTAAAAAAAAAATAGCAGAAACTTTAGCTTTTTGTTTTTTAAAAAAGCTGTCTAATGATAGCATAAGGGCAAAATTATAGTCCTAAAATATTGTAGACTCAGCCCCGACTGGGTCTTGATGCAACGGTACTGGGAATGTTGTCACACCTGGGGTACGTGCATCCCAGTTTCCACAGAACTTATCAAGCTGGATTACAGTGGTAACTGTTGGTGTTATAGCTGTGTTGGCTAACTGTACTCCAGGGCTGCAACTGACGATTATTTTCATAATCAATTAATCTGTCGATTATTTTTACAATACATTGAGTACTTGCTTGGTTAGTAAAATATCAAAAAAATGTCGGAAAATGCTCATCACTGTTAACCAGACCTGGAAATTATGATGTTCTCAAATATCTTGTCTTGTCCACAAACCAAATATATTTTGTCTTATTGATTCCTTTGTTATATGGAGCAAAGAAACTAGGAAATATTCACTCTTACGAAGATGAAAACCAGAAAGCTTGTTTCAATTACTGAAAAACATTCAAACTGATTAACTGATTATCAAAGCAACTGAAGGCTAATTAAGTAATCGATTAATATTCAATTAAACAAATAACCGTTAGAGCCCTGATCTACTCTATTTGATAAATGATTTGTGAGGTATTTTATATATAAATACTGAATAGCAACTGTACATATGACACAAAAAAGACCTCTAAAAACTACAACTTTCACAGTGTTGATGCTGGAGTAGCCATCATGACATGTAAACAAGGGGGAAGAGGAGTTTGGAATGTAAACACCAGGGGGCGCTCCAATTGAAATGGTGAACATGTGATGGGGAAATTACATCCTCCAAAAATGAATGCACTAAGTTATGATCACATTTTCCCAGGTGTGGGGGAGCTCTGACACCCGGGGCCCCAGGGTGCCTTACATGACCTACATCCACTGTTGCAACGGCCCTGGACAGAATGTTAAATCCATAATATCATCTCTTTGTCCAGGTGAGGACACACAAATCTGTCCAACTGAATCCCTTTGTCTTCAGTTAAAGACATTTCCCCCCCAAAAGTTTAATAAAACACTGCATAGAAGCACAGACAGGTGGACAGGACATAAATAACACGTCACGCCACGCAGCAGGGTCTCACCTGAGAGACATGTCGGCGGCGGACAGGTGAAGAAACCAGCCTGAAGCGAACACTCCGCCCTCGGCCTCAGTCGTTGTCTCCGCTCGCTCCTCTGTGGCTCCAAAAACCCGCCCTCACATACCGGACACCGGCTGCTTTCGAAACGGTAAAAGGCGAGTCGACATCGGCGACGTTCACTGTCTGCTCCCGTGGGTCCTCTCCGGGCACCGGTCACTTCCTGACTGCTGACGGTGGCGATAAACGACGCAGGTGATGGGTGGTAGCTTCAGCTAACAACAGCCGCCATGTTTGGCTGTCCAGCTGTCAAACCCCGTGCTGCCTTCACGGACCCTCGGAAAACACAGAATCTGCTCAAAGCCTTTTCATTTATCTTTATTTCATGTTACGTATCTATTTATTTATTTGTGTACAATTACGGCTGTACACATTAAAGTTGTGATTAAGCTATGTCCACGTAATGGCATGTGCTGTGTCCAAGTTTCAGTCCAGTTATGTAATTTTTAATCAAATCTTTTATTTGTGAAATGTGAGCAAGGCGCCATCTTCAGGCCGAAAACCGCGACTACATGTTTTATCACAACATTTACTCAACAAATTTTACTTCCCTCTAAATTACATACATATTCTTTTTCAAAACAGTAGATAGCAAACGCTGATAATTCATCTATTTATATTGCTTGTACTTTTTATGACATATTCTTAATTTTTACTCGTTTTGACTGTTTTTTTTTTAGAATTATTTAATTATTCTAATTGTGAGGTTTTTGTCAGTTGCATTCTTTTTGCTTGCTTTTTTGTCACTTTTGATGGGTTTTGTTTCTATTAAATTTCATGGTTGTTATATTTATTACATATTTTTAGGTTTGTTTCATTCATTTTAAAATGTGTTTGTTGATTTTATTTTGATATATTTTAGTATATTTTTATTCCTTTTAAAACCCATTTCATGCCTGTCTTTATGTTTCTATGCTGGTTTTATTTTGACTCTACTGTCTCTCATATGCTCGCGTCCAGTTTTTCCTCAACTGCCTCAAATGGAGTCTATATGTGGTTTTATTTCTTCATGGTAAGCACTTTGTAAATTGTTAAGAATATGCTATAAAGGGCCAGCTTTATACTCATGTTATCATTCCTTTGTTTATATACTATGTTACACCATATATACAAGAATAAATTCTCAATTTTTAACATAAACAACATTCCCCATTTGTTGGGAGGGAAAAAACTGGAAAACTGTAAAGTTGTGGGACACAAAGTCCATCAGAGACATAAAAAAAAGGTCTTCACTGTGAACATCGTCCACTAAACCCAGATAAGGAGGAGCATGGATTAAGGACAAGCTGCTGAGTCACCTGACCGCAGCCATTTACAGTGTCAGGAGACCTGCAGTAAACCTGTTTTCCTGTACAACATCCTTCATCAGCAGACAGCACCAGAACTTCGACATCAGTAGCTTTTACCACCAAAGCTTCACTGGGATTCGACTGTGGTCAACGTCCGTGAAGCCTGAAGTGAGAGCTTAAAAAAATCAGACACATTTTTACATTTCATTGTTAGTTTATTCTCCATTAGACATAACAGTTCTGTTCCAAAAAAATTCTCTTCATTGGTGTGTTTTGAAATCTAGAGTAAGAAATTTCAAAGTGCTTTTACAATAACTCCCCCAAGAGGGCAGCTTTAGCCTATTTTAAAGTGCTTCCTCTTAGCCAAAATGTGGATGGACCAAAACTATAAAAATATTGATGAGTAAACTCAGACTGTAGTGTACCATACACTGTTAGACATAATTTGTTTTACAAGTAAATAACATAAAAGAAGGCAATGACAATAAACAATGTGTCATGAATGTGTCATAAGGTCACGTGACCGGGTTCATCACACTCCTGAGCTCCTCCTGGTGGAGCTGAAGGTCTGGATTTTCCTTCTTAGCGCTTCTTCCCAGTCTTTGCTCCAGTCCAGGCTCCGCTCCAGGATTTCACAACGAGTGGCTAACTTGTCCAATGCCAGCACTGCCTTGGGCGGGTCAAAGGTCAGGCCAGCGCTCTCCACCGCTTCCTGAAACTTGGCTGGAGATGCTGTCGCGATGTAGCACCTGGAATAAGAGTTTGAGAAATTATTCTGATGACTGGACGTGACAGGAAGTCGAGGTGTGCAGATCTGGAGGTAGTCGCATGATGTCTCTTGAGACAGAACCATGTCTTCACAGGATTAGCATAGCAAGATTTGTGCAGTTAGTGTCTCTGCATGTAAAAACATTGTGTTAACTACTTATTTACCACAGAAATGTTTCTCGAGGCTTCATCAGGAATGTTTTTAGTGTGTGACTGTGTCGCACCTGCTGAGTCCAGATGGGTGTGGACAGTGGTAGTGATGCCACACAGCCACAGCAGAGTGAGGACACAGCACGTAGCTGTTCTCCTCCCAGCATCTGCTCATGGTCTCCAGGATCCCTTCATCCGTCACTGTTCCAGACGACAAAACCTCCGACAGCTGAGAACAAATCAGATGGAACATGAGCAGTCACAGAACCCAGACACTCTGTCACCTGTGTTTTACAAACTGGCACCTCAGATTTTTACATTTTGAACCACTGGATCCAAAAGAACTTTCTGGATCACTAATATTACCAGCTCACAGTGATTATCATCTTACATAAAAATGACAAAATACATCCTGACCTTGTTCAATGGGACTGAACCATGTAAAATTTAAATTGCCATAAAATCTGTAGTCAGATTCAGATTAAACTAATGATACTTTTTCCCCCTACACAGTTCCAGCACAGCTCGGCATGGCGCGGCTTGACTCTAATCGTTTTTTAGGGATAGTACCTGGTACCTGGTACTTTTGTAGTACCTGCTCTGACAAGGTTCCAAGCAAGCTGAGCCGATACTAAATGTGACGTGGACAGACTGGCGGTCACTGATTGGTCAGGGAGTGTCGTCACTGGAAGAGTCATAAGCGCGACGTCCCACACATGAATCAAACAGAACAATGCCAAACTGTAGATCAGCTAAAAAGATTTAAAAATCCTGAAAACATGCGTTAATCTCCAACATTAAACAACGACATTTTTAAAATCTCAATATTTAACAGAGGAGTCTGGTGTATTTAGCGACAGCACTGCTGAAAGACGGCGACCATGAGCCAAATCTGTGGTAAAAGCTGAGGCACATGTACCTGCTGGTGCAGGTTATCGGGCAGAGTGTGTTTGTGTGTGTGTTGGAACTCTTCCATCATGTTCTTCACTGAAGCTCCGTCCCTGTTCAACAGCAGCCAGAACACTCGCTCCATGTTGTACGGGTCCTGCAGCACAAAAAGGCAAACAGATTTTAGCAAAAGGCTCGCCTAATAAAGCCTATGAAGTTACAATACCTTAAGAATAGATCAGTGGCCTTACATCACTGTTAAGCAGCCTTTTACAACAGAAAACTGAATTTTGTTTCACTTTGTAAAGCACTCCCTCTCCCACACCAAATTCCATAGAGAAAACCAGTGATATTACAACATGGGACAAAGCAGTTGTTGATCCACTTCTGCCTACATCAGTCAGTTCAAATATGTCATTTTGCAACTTCTGTATTTGAAATCCTCAATTCAGATTAATCTCAGTAACGCAAACTTACCAAATAAGGCAGCAGGAGACCAGCAGCTCCTGTGTCGCTGCAAGCTAAAAATGCCAAATTTCTCTATGGACCTTGGTACAGGGAGAGTGAGTGAATAATACCTTGGTAGTGTAAATGACTCTTCCTCTGAACTTCACGAACAGCAAAACAAAGACTCTAGTGGACTGCTGCTGCACTTTGGTAGCACTTAAAGCCAACGCATTCAAAGTAATGGGCAGCTTCGACCACACGTGTGAGTGCAGCACTGAACAGCCTGTGTAGCTGCTGTTGTACCTGGATGTCTATAGCAGGGGCCAAGGTTTGTGTGACTGTCGCTGCCATGGAGAAGTCACCGGCGGTTACCATCCTGTGAACTACGTCGTTAGAATTCACCATGGCCACCAGCTTCAGGGGTAAACCCATCTGCTTGACGATGACGCCAGCTGACATGGGGACAGAGAGAGCAACATGCAACGTGTTGTTCACTTTGGTGTTAGAAACCGGTTTGCTTTTGCACAGGCTGGATAAACCACATCATTATATCACACACAACGTACATAAAGCTAAACATAGTCTACTGATATGGATTTAGCAGTTTGAATGTCTTTAAAATTAGCTTCTACTTCTTATTTGACTTATAACATCAGTAAACATTTTCCTCAGGAGTTAATGATCTAAAAGTCTAGTAAATTATGTTCACATTTAGTGGAAAAAAGACTATAAATGCGGTACATATGAGTGGACACCAGTGTGATTAACAGCTAATATCATCCAACAGGAGCCTGCTCTCACTTGCAGATGAATTTGTGAATCTCCAGTTTTAAATGGGAAGACTGCGTCCATCTTTATATTCGGTCTATGGCAATGTTTCCAAACTTTTCTACAGGGGGAGCCACCTTGGAAAAATGGGAAACTATCTTGACAGATATCACAATATAAGTCATGACAAGAGCAAATTTGTGCACAATGTAAACACCTAATATCATTTTGACTTGGTAAATGAATAATCTACAGTATGTATAAGTGCTTTGTTATTATAACAAAAACAACATCATGGGTTTAGGTGTGTGACTGCTGGATACTTGATTTTATCCTAATTAATCCCATTTTCGTCACCGTACTACCTGCGATGTTTCCAGCGCCCCCTGTTGGCACCACCACCTCCAGCTCAGGCAGCACGGCATCTTGCTGACTCTGCTCAATGCCACTCAGCTGCAGGTACGCGTAGATGAAGTGTGCCAGCTGGACCATGACTCTGGACCAGTTCACCGAGTTGAGGCTCATGAGGTTGTAAGACTTGACCAGTTCCTGGTCGGCAAAGAGGCGGCGCACAGGCTGGTCGATGTCATCAGAGCTGCCGTCGGCTACAGACGCAGCACAAATACGTTTTTACCGTAACTTCCATCATGACTCTTTTCTTTATTCATCTTTAAGGTTTTACCTGCAAACACATGGATGTTGTCCTCCAGGCAGGTGATCATCTGTTGCTCCTGGACTGCAGTGATGCGTCCCCGAGGATAAACCACCACCACGTCCAGCCCACGCAGACCTTTAGCACTGTGGATGGCCGAGCCGCCTGTGTCACCCGACGTCGCTGTGGAGGAAAAAACACCACCATTTCAAAATAAGTCAATAACAATGTTTGCCATAAAATATTATGAGCGGGAAAAAAAAAAGAAGTCAAGTAAAAATCTGTCCCGAGTCAAACAACTGATGTCATAGCGTACCAGCTCTCCTATAAACCTGAGAATTCTTTGTGTAACAGTGACACCCAGTGTTCTGCAAACACATCACAATAATACTCATATTATTGTGATGTGATATTAACAAAAGGCTCCGCTGCAGGTACGCGTAGGCTCACCAAATAAAATCCAAATAAAATCCACATAACCTTAAATTGCCATAGTGCATGCTATTTTTGTCTTTAGGCAAAATTAAGCTACTGTTTGTATTTGCGCTGTATTACACTTTTTTGCCAGAAGGATGCAGCACAGGAATGTTCAGGATCTTTTTGTTGATTTGCCAGTAGAATTTCCTTACATAGTCTTTTCCTACAGGAAACTGTCGCTTTGTAATCCACCCATTCTCTCACACCAAAGTCCATAGAGAAAATTAGCGATTTAACCCCACAACAAACAGTAGTTTTTTTATCCACTGCTGCTTCCATTTGTATGTTCATATTTGTCATTTTTGAGACTTCTGTGTTTGAAATCCTTGGTTTGAATTTACCTCAGTGACACAAACTATTCAAATGAGAGGGCAACAGACCAGCAGGTCCTGTGTGTGCCGATGATCTTAAAAAACAATGATTTTCTCTATGAGGTTTGGTGTGGGAAAGTGAGTTGAAAAAACTTCAGTTTCCTCTTGGCACAGACTGCCAAACAACAAGAATAAACAGTGGCCATATTATTGAGATATTGTAGAGTTATATTTGGTGAGTCTTTTGTTACAGGCCTCAGTCTGATCACATAACACTAAAGATGTCGTTTTCCTACCTACGATGACGGTAGCTCTGCAATCCTCTTTCTGCAGGAAGTAGTCAAGGAAACGCACTGTGCAGGTCATTGCCAGGTCCTTGAAGGCCATGGTTTCTCCGTGGAAGAGCTCCAGGACTGAGAGGCCGTCCTTCAGCCGAGCGATCGTGATGACATCAGGCACCGAGAAACTGGACAGGGCTTCGGAGACGAGGACTGAGACGAGACAGAGGAGAGAACATTTTCATACCGTTATCACGTCGGTCATCAGCATCAGCTACAAAACCCTTTCATCTTAGTCTCATGTCCGAGGGATTAAAGGGATAGTTCTGACACATAATTAGCACTGGCTACCGTGGGGAAGAGCAATCCTAGCCACTTCTAATAAAATCTATGTCAATTTAAGTCAGTGATATCATATTAAGAATATTTTTTACTGCTTTGTCTCACTGTTAGACAACATGTTCCAGCAATAAACTGAGATTGTATGGGTTTGTAAACTGCTCACTCTCCCACACCAAAGTCCATAGACAAAAATCAATGATTTTACACCACAGCACACAGTAGTTGTTGATCCACTGCTGCCTCCATCTCATCCCACGTGTCCCCCAAAAGCTAAAATCGCAGATTTTTTTCTATGGACTTTAGTTAAGGAGAATTACCAGTTTGAAAACTTGCTTTCTGCTAGAAAATGCTGTCTAATACTTAGATACACAGCAAATATACTGTTTTTAAAGGAACTAAAATATGTCTCTGGCAACCCCACTGGCAGCCATGTTTGCAAACCTGAATAATACCTTTAAGTTACAGATACAGATGATAAGGAGTCTGTCTTCATCTCACCCTCCAGGTCCTGTCTGGGGATCAGTTGTGTGGGGATGAACAGTGAAGCGACCTCCACCACCAGGTCTTTGTAGGACAGCTTCCTCCAGCCCTTCAGCGTCTCTGAGCTCAGCACAGGAACGCTCGCCGGCATGAACATCCCACCGTCTGGAGCATAACCTGAAAACAGCACATCCCGGAAATCCCATCCCTGGACTCCACCACGGGTACTGCAGTACTTCATCAGACAAACCTATAGATGAAGAGCCTGAAATAGAGTACACAACAAAGGAGCGCATCACCCTTTTCACCCTTTTTTGAGGCTTTATTCTTATGTAATTGATGTTTGTCTTATTTCTTTATTGTTTTCTAACAGAAAAACAAAGTGTGTCAACTGCCACACCAAAGTCCATTAAAAAAAATTAGTGATTTTAGCTTATTGGGGCATAATGGATGCTGGTCTATTGCTGCCTTGTGTGGTAAGTTTGTGTCATTGGGGTAAACTTTAGGGAGTGATTTCAAATGCTGAATTTACACAATAATACATATGAACTTTCAGATGGGGTCTGCAGTGGATCAACAGCTCCTGTAAGACCATGATGTAAAATTACAGATTTTCTCTATGGACTTTGGTGCAGGAGAGAGTGGGAGGTTTTAAGCGACTGAAAGTTCCGTTTCCAGTTTTAAAAGGCCACGTGACTGTGAGATAAAATAGTAAACATATATTATTGTTGACTCAAGATGACATACAGTACATTTTATTCAGTGAGCCTTTTCTTAAGTGGCTTCAATCAGTCGCGGCTACTATCAACATTTCTATCATTTCATTTGTTCAGAGGCTCCAAATAATTTTTTACTAAAAGATTGGTTTGGTTTATGACGCAGGTATGTTTAATGTCTAATTGTGAAGAATAAACAGACAAAGCCTCCATAAGCATTTCATAAGTCCCTTTTTATCTGCACATAAAACAATAACACACCAGTTACACAGTTACCCAGCCCAATCAGATGTACCTGGCTTGAACTTGATCTTTGGACCAACAGGCCTGAGAAACAGCTGAAAATACCTAGACTGTGCTATGTTTAGTTTTTATTATTATTATTATTATTATTAATTTTTATTTTTGTAGTTATTGATCTACAGAATAACTCTGCCTCTGGTGTGTCCACATTCATAAACTGCTTCATTTTTGTGTTTTCTATTCGTAATCATCTTTTAAAGAATATGTGTGAATAGAAAATAGGGCTACAACGACTTTGATGTTGGATTAATCAATTTGAGTGCGTTTAGAATGATTAAAACTCCGGTTTTTTTCTTTTTTGTTTTTGTTTCTTTCTTTTTTCAAATTCCTAAATGTTTTCTTTGCTCCATATAACAAAGAAACGGGTTAATTTCAGTTTGCTCAGAAAAGTAGACATATAAGAACACCATCATTTCGAGGTTTGGAAACACTGATCAACAAAAGTGCAACACAAATAAAGTTGTTTTAACAAAATATGTCACGTTTCCTTTCATATTCACCTCATATTTAGAGGAAATTATACGTAGGTCTGTGGTTTTCTCTCTTTGTTTATTAAGGTTTCTTGTTTTTGGTCAATACATGTTATAACATATGTCAAGTTTAGCCACAAACTAGCATGGATTATTGTCAGTCACAAACTCCAGTAGCTTATAAATGAGTCGTACTTACAGCGAGTAACTGTAGTTCTTGTGTCCTCTGACGGGATTCTGTGTTTGTTATCTTATGTTAGAAAACACGAGCTGGTCCACGCAGCCTTTACAGTGACCGCCCACCATGCAGTATGTAGGTAGCCTAGCTGCTAAGCTACAAGCTAATTAGCTGAACAACCAGAACCAAAAGGTCGCTCACCGTGAAATCGGCTCTGTACGGAAGCGTATTGTTCGCTTCCATTCGAAGTATCGCGATAATTCAGGAAAAAAAATAGCCCGAAAAACAGGAAGAAATAAATTAGTCAGAAAAACTAAAATAATTACCCCGAAAAACAAACCAAAAAATAAATTACTCAGAAAAACCAGACCCCCCCCCAAATGAATACAATAAGCTTCCGTAGTGAATGAACTGAATAAACTTTTAAAGAGAAAAACACCAAGTGTTAAAATACCGCCATCTACAGTTCAAAGTCCTGAATCACAGTTGAATTTAAACTACTGGTTTAAGCGAAAACATCTGATAAATTCAAACATATTTGATGTAAAATAAATATGTCTAAAATATATTTTATTTTTGAACATAATTATAAAACTAAATGTATTATTATTTGGCGTCTTTCTGTCCATTCTAGCTTTTGGTGAGATACATCACACGCGAACATGGACAAGACAATTAATTTCCCTTAAATGTGACTAACCTGGAATATGATTTACAAATATAACTTATCTCCTCACAGATTTATGATTCGAACAATAGATATAATTTCTACAGATATAAAACATTATTTCTAGAACAATATTTTAACATCATATATGTAAGTCAACTAAACCAATGCAGTCAACTCGATAATTATTTTTTTATTCACAGCAGATAATTTTGGACATGAAATATTAGAACTAACACAAATTTCACCAGGTCAAATAAACCTGGTTAGGATTCTTAACTCTTCTTTAATCCACAAGTAATAATATCTAAATAATATGAAGAATGTGTTGAAATTACTTAGTAATTATTAGTATTAAACAAAATACACCTAATTATATATTTATAATTTATTTTCTATTATTTTTAGAGAATGTATTTTATTAATATATGGATGGATGGATAGATATAGTTTTAAAGGTGTATTACCAAAACATTTGTCTAAATATAGTCAAATATACCAAACCATGTGTGATTAAAAGTTAAAGGTTCATTCCTTTAAAATACGTGCTAAACATAATTTAAAATGTTTATTCCCCAAAACGTATGTCCCCATATGTTCCCCAAAAACATGGATACATGGTAGAATAACCCTTTAGAACTACAATTAATTGAACAAATATGAATTTAAACCAGTGGTTTGTAATGAAACACCACTTCACAGTTAAAGACGATCATTCATTTTAATGCACGTCTATAAAAACATATACATATCTTAATAGTCTTAACACTGGAGACGATACAAAAGATGTGCTTACAAAACTGGAACCATGCAAATAACATGACAATATAACAAGAGTATATTCTTTCTCACACACACACACACACACACGCACACAGCCATTGGGATAAAAATAAATACACATTATAAAGAGGAGTAAGGAGATGATCATTAATTAGTAAAAGTCCCTCAGCTTAACTCAAACCTTTTGCAGATGATTCACATATTATTTCAAATGTTTGTTATTCTAGACATTTTCACTGAATATAAATTTAAAAAGGTTGGGAATCATATCTTTTTCCATTTCACAATAACCGAGGGACAAGGAAAATCTGTCAAATCCTCGCACTTCATGGCTTGATTCTGAAATATTAAAGCTGCTGTCGGTGAAACACCCATAGGGAATGTACTTCATGTTTCAGGCCCCAGGACTCAACTTCTTTCTTTTGAAGACTTCATTGTTCATCTGTTTTCTCATGTTCTTTAATAATTTAAGTTTGTGGATTAAGTGTTCCTCAAATGTCACCCCTTTGACTTTGTGTAATTGACTGATGTGCAACTATTATTTATTGAAAAAAAAAAAAAAGGGTAAAAAGAACAAAATCAAAATAAAACTAAAATACCCCCAAAAAAGTTCACCATGTTTCTTCTACATCTCAGATTCTGTATTTATCCATTGAGTGCCAAGTCTGATAATAGATGATAATTCAGTGGTTCTTAAAGACTGGGTCGGGACCCACAGATGGGTCAGGGAAGATTTGTTTTGGATTCTCAAACAAGTTTGCGTCAACAACCTTTGAAATTGTAATTAATTTAGCCAACATATCTTCAAAAACGTCTGTTAATTAGATGCTACATTAAATACACAGGTGTGCTTTCACAACTGATATTGTGATTTTTGTTACACTAGTTCTGTTTAATTTGAAATATGTGTGTTCCTTAAACAGCTTATTACAGTGTAATTTAACCCCCAAACGACTGTTTTTTAGGTTAAAAGTAGCACGTATGTGTATCTAGTTAATGTTATTTGTTGATCCAGGTGCAAATCTTCACAGTTTAGTGTAAAGTATTGAAGTTATACATGTTGTGATAACAATCGGTGGATCGTCTGCCCTCTCGGGCCGAACACCGGCTACTGCATTCGGATTTTGCCATCGGTTTTCTTACGCCACTCGTCACTCTCTTGTCCAATCACATGAGGCTCATCTTCACAGACTCCTCCCCCTCACTGTGGACGCTGGAGCCGTCGCTCGCCACCGCCCTTGAAGCGTGTTGTGTGTGACTGAGAGGCTCGACTGACAGAGCGCGGTGGCTGTTAGCAGAGGGGATTTTTCCACACAGCTGCAACTCCATGCCACATTCACTAACAGACCACGCCCCCTGCACTGCTCCCCACTCTCCCCTCCCCTCCAGCTCCCAGCCCACTTGTTGGTGTTTAAAATAATCAGGCTTTGGGCAGAGATGAGCTCAGAGGAAGAGGGGGTTAAGTTACCCTTTAAACATTTGCAAAGCAGTGTACGGTTACATATTGTTAACATTTCAATGGACTATACGCGCAAAGCTTTGCTTACAATGCCCATTAAAAATATAAGCCTTAACTCAGTCATATGTCACTAATGGGAAACTTATGTTAGAGATGAAAACTTCCGATATCGATTTAAAATGTTTACATAGTCTCTTTTTTAGTGGTCATTTTAGGAGTTAGCCCTGTGACATTAAAAAGGTGCTTTCATGAATCTTATCACTTCTCAGCATGACAAGAGTATAACAAACAGCCTCTTTAGCCTCTGCTTAATTCTATTTCTAATTCTATAATTTACTCGTGCTAAATTCTGCAGACAGTGACTGTAGAACATTTCTGCATCTTTGGATGAAAGCTAACCAGAAAATAGTCGGGCTGACTAATTGGAGACCAGGAAGAGACCGTGCATATAGTCAATGGTGTGTTTTAACAAGGAAAACCAAGTAAGATTCAACTGTGAGGCAGAAAAACGATCAAATTAAAAAGTTCTACGTCAGAGAAATACTTCAGTTTACCTGGAAACGTTGGCTCAAACTGTTCCGGTATGATGATCTGACAGTTACTGTGACTTCCTGCTTCATGTTAATGTGGAGGAGGGAAGGGGAAAAAAAAAACTGCCCTCATATGAACATTGACTTAAGGATCATGTGGTGACACAAGATAAAAGTAAAAAATATTGTTTCTGTTTCACACTGAACATAAAAGGTTCATCTGTCCCACTGAAATTTAGGAACTGGGTCAAGATAAGAAAAATGGAACAACATTTAACCACAGCTGCTTTCAGACTAGAAGTAGACTGATTCATTGGGCCAATATTTGTCATTTAATAAACGGAGCGTTTTCCTATTATTAAACATTCTCAGAAACTTGATAAATGTTGCTAAGCCACCTGAACTTTATTTTTCTTTGCAAAAGTACATTTTCTTATGACCTTTATATGAAAATATTGTATACATAATATGTAGATTGGAGAGAGATAAATCTTTAATGTTGTTCATTAACTAACTTGTTAGTTAATAATTTAATACATTTTTGTACAAGTTTTCATCATTAAAATCTATTAAAAGGTCATTCGCTGACCTGATTTCTAACAAAAATCATGTAAAAACCCACATTGGTCGACCTTTATTTCAGAATTTAGTCCAGAGAGACTGAAAATGAGAACTAGTGCTGCAAAAATTGGTCGCCAAGTATGTTGATGACCGACTGATCCGTTGTTTTTAAATACATTTTCAGCTTCTTAAATTAAAAAATTATCTGATTTCTTTGCTCCACTTTACTAAAATAAAACAAGAAAACTGTATTTTGATTTCTGGACACAAGACATTTGAGGACAAATCGTTTTTGAGGTTAAAGAAATACCCGGTCAACTTTTTTTCTGGGTCAAACAACAGTTCAACTGATCAAGAAAAAAATGAAAATAATCATTAGCCTCAGCCCAAGAAATAATGCAAATATCCACAAAAGTCCCTCTGGGAAAAAATGTCTTTTTGAGGAAACAAAAAAACCTGACCTAAATCCTTTAAAAATGAACGGAAATGTTCATGTCTTGACATAAAAATCACAAATATTATGTTATTATTATGTTCAGTGTGAAAAGAAAACACCATTTAATACAATGGTTTTTCCTAGTACTTTCTACCATAAAAACAAACTCTATAATTCTAGTGGGGGAAAAAAAGCATCATTCAAACCAAAAACTGTTACTCAAGATTGACGAAAAAAGATGGCAAAACATCTGTATCTCCCCCTGGTGGCTGGCAACAGTATAACCATGAGCTCCAGTATTTCACCTTAATTTCCACACAGTGGGAGGACGTGTTGGCGTCTTTAACGTCACTGGTCCTGTTTATATTCCTCCTATATTCCTTTAGCCTTTCAGAGGTTTTTGTCTGCGTTAGGCCCCGCCCATCACTTCAGAATCACTCTTTTTCTGTGTCACATGGTTGAACTGATCATGATAAGGCATACATATTTTTGACATTAAAAATGTTAAGAACAAACATGCACTGTTGCTCCGCCCACTCAGCCACTGCGCCCTGACAACATGTCAGATCTCAGAGGGTTTACATTAAATTCTTGGCTTCAGTTCAAACATCAGGCCGTCGTTTGGGCAAGACACGTTTCTGGGGCCATGGGAGGACGCCCGCCACTTTTTCGAGGTCAGTCTTTGTCCCATAATGCATCAAGCAGCAAGTGGTACGGCCTCCTCCTCCTCCTTCTTCTTCTTCTGAGGAAGCAATAGTTTCGGCACATCCTCTGGATTTTCACAGCACCCTCCACTGGTAACACATCACTTATCCAGTTTAAAAAAAAAAGGCAGGGTGCTGATTTTACAAATACAAGAGTCCAGGCTCCGCCCACACAAAATATGTCAGACATGATAAAGTTTGTAACGTTGGAGCTCCACCTACCACACGCGAGCACGAGGAACAGGTTAGGCGTTGTCCTGCAGGTCTTTGGCCTTGGTCAGGATCGTGTGGACGTCTGAGATCGGATAATCCTGAAACATCGGAGGAAAACGTGAGTCTGTAGGAGCTTTTTTTTAGACCCAAGTGGGACGTCGCCCACAAAAATTGCAGACATTTCCCAGCCTTTTAGTTAAGATTTATGGGTAAATGTGTTTAATAACATGCATAAAATTACATTTTAACGAATCTACCAAACATTTCTTTGATACTTTTTGTTGATATATGTTACGACGTGGGTCTTGATAGTTTGCCATCTTTAAAAAGTGGGTCCCCATGTGGAAAAGTTTGAGAAACACTGATCTAGATTAAGTCCGAATGAGCTCAAACACAACTTTCCATTTATTTGCTGGAGTTTATGTCTGAAAACCGCAACAGCATCCGTGCAAATGTTGTGTACATGACTGTAAAAAGCCTCACCTGCAGTAACCGCATGTTGATGGTGAAGTCTCCGGCCAGCAAGTTCTCTCTGATGAGTCTGCAAACGGAGCAAAGCAACACAAACCATGACTGACCTGATGAGTCATGCTAAAAATCACATCACACAGTCTGGCGGTTTTGAGGAACTGTAACAAATACAATGATTCGGTTTCAGTTTTAGACACAAAGCTCTTTGGAAACAATGAAGAGCTTCAGTTTAAACCATCGACTGTATTTTAGGGATAAGAAACTATACAATCTCATCATCAGCAGGGACCGGCATCAAGAAACTGTGCTGAATTGGTATCTTCATTGGTCAGTACTGAAATATCAAAAAGCACATGGGCAAACAGTGCTTCTGTTGCTATTACTGTTACATTTATTGTAAAATTGTTGGCATTTTTCAACCTTCAACCTTGCCCTAATGATGGCAAAGCTGCCTCCATCATGCGCGTGATGATGAGCTGCGATGTTTACTCTCAAAATATTTGGCCCACAAAGCTAAAACAAAGACCCATACACATGTGAAAGAGTTTAGGAGAATCTGCAAAATGTTTTTATCCTATCAGCTTTCTATCCACGTAGAAACATTGTTTCGGGAGTCCCAAAATGCTATTCTTGCAGAAAGGTTCCAAGCCTGAAAAAAAAAAAACTAAAAACATCATCCTTGTGTATTTTGTCTTTACAACCAAACAGTATTTCCTTAAACTACTCTAAAATCTCACATGAGCATGGCACAGCAGACCACAATGAGGAAGTGGAATCGACCCTCGTCGGAAAACAAAGTGTCCCAGATGCGGATGACGTCTGGCAGCAGGAACTCCTGAGACAACAATAAGGTCAGCCAGCGGAATGTGAAATACTGGGGTTTGATATTCTGCTCTTCCTGTGAGGACAGAAGGAAAAAAAACACAAACAAAAAACAAGGAAAAAGCAAAGTCAACATTTTTTGAATTAAATTGATTAAAAAGACACACAAGCACATTTTATCTTCCTCAACAGCCTGAATATTTCACTATTACAGAACACTACAAAGACACTTTATTATACAAACAAGCAGCTACGCATGTATGTATTTCCTAAAATAGTGGGCGGGGCTGTTTTTTACTTCAGCAAAAGGTGACAGGTCTTTATTTGTAACTGATAATAAAATGAGTAGCAGCTCTGTATTGATCTGCCAAACATTACTGTGTTACAGCCTTGAAGTGCTACACAATACAAATCCTTAAGCCCTGAAAGGAATAGTTCGGGTCATTTAAAGTGTGGTTGTATATACAGTCAAAAAATAAATTAATTAAATAAAAACCTGTAATAACATGAATGTTTTCCACACATCTTGCCACTAGACAAGCCTATATAATGGGAAATTGAAGTTTGTGCCACACTCGTCTAAGCTCACGGGGACATGTCACCCAGGTCGTCTGCTGCCTCACGTGGTAAATCCGTGTCATTGAGATACATAGTGGGAAAAAATACCATATTTGCATGTAATGGCAGAGGCAGCAGTGGATTAACAACTCCTGCATGCTGTGATGTGAAATTGCCGATTTTTTCTTTGGAGTTTGGTGCAGGGATTGAGCGGATTGCATTGTGCTGGTTTGACATCACGCTTTTTACATAGGTGATGCAGCTGCATAAAGAGCTAAGTAATTTACATACTATCTGGACCGTAATGCCAGTCAGATCAAAGTGAACCGATCCAAATTGCAAAGTGTGAGATGTCTGTACCTTTTGGTGGAAACCAAGAAGCTAAAGTTACTTCTACAAACGTTAGAAGAGGCCGTCTAACGGAAGGATACCGCTGCTAACAATATTCTTTATTGCGATTCACATCATCCAATGAGAGCGATGCAAAATTTGCGCCTTTGAACGCACCATTACAGCAGGTATCAGGCCAGGAAGTCAGCGTTAAACTGAAATGACACTTTACTTTCTAATAATAAAAAACAGTAGTGAGTCTTTGAACCTACCAGCTTCATGAAGAGCTCCAGGTCTTTGTCTTTGAGCATCGAGTACACACTCTCCATTTTGTAGGTGATGCCACACTGGGAGTCGTCCAGGCTCTTGATGAAGTTGTCTCTGTTCTCTGACATCAGGTTGGTGAAGCAGAAGAACGTATCTGCCTCAGCGTGCTCTGGAGAATTAAGCACATTTTATCGTTTTTCCCTCGTGTGAAACAACTTGGACGTTCGGCATTCTTCTGGAGACTTTACCCACCTTTCCACTGACTGTTGGGATCCGTGGCAAATGTGTAGTAGATCGGCCCGACTATCTCATTCATGCCTTGCACGTAGGCGATGCCAGGGTTGAGTTTGGCATAGATGAAGAGGATGCGCTCCACTACCTCCCAGTGAGCTTCACTCCCGTTGGGCAGCACCTCGTATTCATTAGATGGATACAGGTTCAGCGCCTTTCCAGGTGAGCTGACCTGAGAACACGTGTGTTTTTAATCAGACACTGTAAACAATACAAATGTTTATGACAGGGGCTGGCTATCGCTGCTGATTTCCTGATTCAATTCAATTCCGATTCACAAGGACCTGATTCAGTTCAATTCGATATTAATTCATTTGAGGATGTTTCAATTTTACTTGGCCATGAAAGAGATTTTCACAGAAATAATGCAACACATTTATACATTTTTGATCATTCTAACATGGTGCATCATTGAAAATGTTAACATAAAAGTAAATAATAAATGCACTTTTATACAGTATATATGATGAAATATGACCACACTAGTACAGTTGAAGATGATGATGATTCAAACGCAAGCATTCGTTTATCCAGAAATATCCAGCCTAGACGATATTTTAGACAGATATTTTTAAGTAATCAAGAAGTTGTCCAGCAGAGGGCACTGTGAGTAGCTGCTTGGGTTAGGGTTAGGCAAAACTGCAAAACCATCAGGTTTTGCATGATTGCGATAGTCTTCTGAGACTTGTGAGGAACTGGTATATTTACAAAGATTGAATTTAAGACTTTTACGAAATACGACTCACGTGGGTTTCTGAACTCGGGCCTTAAGGTCACTTACGTTGGTGACTCCACTGCGGTTGCGGTTCACAGTTTGAGCCTTTAGCGTCGTTTGTTCTACGCGTCGGCGCAACGTCTCGTAGTCGTTCTGAGGATCCAGGATAAGCTGGCAGGGATATTCAGTGGGACGCTGGAAGAACGCCATGTCTGGGTACAGCCGCCTGGAAGATTTACATCTCTTACATATACAGGACATATGACGACAGGCTTTGGTATTTATTTTAATTATTTTTAAATCACATGGTGCCTGAACACGACTGAAAATACCTCACATCCTTGTCAATCTGCAGTAGAATCTCATTGTCTTTGAAGTAGGTATTCCATCGGCTGTCTGGGTTTGGATTTAAAGGCTGGAAAAAAATATTAAACAAAATCAGAAAAATATTCAGTTTCTATGGATTTAGTGGATTAGTATAGTATTATTAAACTATTGGTTTAATAATACTCTTAATAAAGATAATTTTAGTGTTTGTTACACTTTACTGACTACATTGAGAAGATTGAGCCCAAACCTGTGTGAATGTGTTTATTGAAGGGTCACAGAAAACTGAGAAAATGTTGGTGAAAAATTCCCAAAAGTGTTTAGTAGTTTATCAGGAATTGTCCCACTTTTGCGATTTTAGCCGCCTAACAGAAGGCTCACTGAGTAAAATCTACTTGACACTTGTGACACTCACTGTGAGACAGACCTTAGTGACAGGGCATTGAAGTCTATGTAAATCTCTAAACTGCCCACTCTCCTACACAGAAGTCCATAGAGAAAATCAGTGTTTTTAGCTCACAGCACACAAGGGTTATTTGATCCACTGCTGCCTCCATCAGTAAGTTGAAATGCGTTATTTTGTGACTTCAGTGTTTGAAATCTTGTGTCTGGATTTAATTTGGCGACGCAAACTGACCAAATGAATCAACAGTAGACCAGTAGCTCCTGTGTCACGGTGAGCTAAAAACACTGATTTTCTTTATGGACTTTGGTACAGGAGAGTGAGTGGTTTACAAAGTGAGACTTACTTCACTTTCTTGTTACAAAAGTCTGTCTAACAGCAAAATGAAGCAGAACACATATCATTATGCTTACGCTGGTAAAGGTTTTGTTAAGACCCTTTTGTTAAGTGGCTAAAATCAATTTTTCCTGCGGTGCACTTAGGCTTTATTTAAGTTCCACCCACATGATCCTCCATGGTCACGTCTTCCCTGGAAAGGCCCAGGTTGGCTTTGGCGATACCAGGCTGTATGATCATTTCCTTCAAGAACTGAGAGTACACGTCCCTGCAAGAGACGCAGAACAATACAGTATTTAATTCTCACAGGTTTATATTGTACCTCCTTATCTCAGTCATACAGGTTAGGAAACACAGGAAAATCTGTCAAACAGCACCACGGTCGCTTGTCAATGGTGGCGATAAAATGCTTTGACGATACGTGTCGTTACCGTTGCTTTAACTTAGGGCTGGAACTATGTACTTTTGTCAGGAAGATATGACTGTATCGTGTCACTTGAGTGCCAATTCCATTTGTATTGCAATTTGAATTTGATTTGAATTTCTAAAATCATTGCCAATCATATATCAGCCAGTCACTCTGATATTTATCTAAATTCAGTGTTTAACAAAGATCAGCAAGTGATGGTGAAGTGCAAAGGGAATTCTTATCATTTGCTGGTCAGATAACTACCAAGTTGGGGAGATTATATTATTACTGACCCATGTCTTTTCAAAATGTTCCGCCGTGAATTTTATCTCCTTCTTCCTCTTCAGCTGTGATCAAAAGTGGCGGAACCACTTTGCGAGTGGTGTTTTTATTTTTCCACCAGGAGACACAACCATAATAAACACCATCAGGTTTGATGAGTCTCACTTACATATTTTTTTTTTCTTTTCTAATCAGCTAACAGCATTAGCTAACGTCAGCAGCTATGCTGGTCGACAGCAGCCAATGTGAAGGTTGCCATGGTTACACCAAAATAAAAATATAAAGCAATGCTGCACTGACCTCTGCTTTTTGAGGAACGACTCCCATAGTGTTTGATCGTCAGGGAGGTAATTGAGAAGGATCTGAAAGGAGGGTAAAAAACAAAACCAAATCACATAATTTTCCAACAATCACTTCAGTTTGATGTTTGTCAAGTTATTCAATATAGCTTGATTTTAGACAAAGTTAATTTGTTGAAAAAGAAAACTCTTTTAATTGCTTTCCAGACACAGAAAACATAATTTCAACCCAACATTTAGCATAATAAGGGTGTTCATTAAATTCAAAAACAGAGGAAGACCAACTTACCTTCCAGCAAAGTGCTCGTATGCCACCTTCAAATGGGATTCCTGTGTCAAATTAAAAAAAATGTATATATCGCTCATAAGAAATCAACATAAAAAGCACAACAAATATCAATGTGTGAAAACGTACCATTGAAACATAACTCCCTTAGTGTCTTCAGGTTTATCTTTTCTTCACTCAAGGCCACTTTGAACTCCTGTATCCTAAAACAAGAAGACGGGCAGGTTAATGAATTTCTGAATACATCATTAAAGCCTCCAATTGCTTCTCTTTGGCAACACTGATTTTCCACAAATTAAAAGAGAGTATGGAGGTTTTTCTTGTGGTTGTATAATGTACCGACACATCTCACTGACTCTCCCACACCAAAGTCCATAGAGAAAATCGGCATTTCTAGCTCACATAGACACAGGAGCTGCTGGTCTATTGCTGCCTCGTGTGGTAAGTTTGTGACACTGACGCTAATCTAAATAAAGGATTTAAAAAACTGGCATGACACAATAACACATTTAAACTTAACGACGGAACGGCAGTGGATCAACAACTTCTGTGCGCGGTGACATAAAATTGCTCATTTTCTCTATGGGCTGTTTTTGTAAATGTGTTTATCCTAGTGTCTTTGCTGCTAAATTGACTTCACTCACCAGCCACTTTATTATGTATTTTATTGTTCAACTGCTTGTTAACAGAACTTGCATTTAGGCACAAAGACATGGTTGCTAAGAGCTGCTGAAGTTCAAATTGAGCATCAGAATGGAGAAAAGTGGTGATATAAGTGACTTTGACCTTGGCATAGAGTGTTTCAGAAATTGTTGTGAAAATGTTAAAAATATTCTAAGAAGCTGAAACAATGTGACATTTTGGCAAAGAGTGTTCTGAGTGAGCCGAATATTTTGATGCAAAAATTGGTTAGATAGGAGACAGCTGCCAAAAAAACATTTGTTCTGTTCCCTGGGGCAATCCAAACCCCAAAAGAAACTCTCAATAATTCTTTTTGCAGGGTTAAGATACTAAGAACAGCAGTAGCTGACCATTCCGTACACTGTGATGTATAATATTTGATGGGGTTTTATCAAAAGTGCCCACATTTCAAGGCAAAACAATAAACTAAGATGAATATTAGTAGTTCCTGCTTGGAACTTGCAACAGTTTGGCTCAAATATCTACTTAACACAACCAAGGTATGATAATTTCTGAATACACATCAAGCAGGTGAGCTACAGCAGCACATATATTATATAACCTGTGTACCTAATAAAGTGGCAGGTGAGTGTATGTCAGTTCTTCGTTCAATTACACTTGAAAAAAACTGTAATAACCCTTAAGGAATGAAGATTGGTAAGGAATGTATAAAATAATAAAAAACAGGTTATGTGCACATAACCTACAGACTGAAACCATTTATTTATTTATGGTGCATCCCTGTGCACACCACTGGGCTTTTGTAGTTTTAATCCTATGCAATTTTAAACAGTGTGTTAAAATAACAACAAAAGCACTTACAAAATAAAATTGATTGAAAGTGTGTTTATTTAAAACTGAACCTTGATCAGTTCACAGCTAACATGTAACAGAATGACAGAGAAACAGTCAATGATTCACAGCTGTTAGAGTTCCTCATCATCTCAGGGCAATTGTTTTTCCATAATCGATTAATCTGTCATTGTTTTTCTCGATTAACCGAAGCAACTGTTTCATCCATAAAATATCAGAGAATGTTGATCAGTGTTTCTCAAACCTCAAAATGACGATGTTCTCAAATGTCTTGTTTTGTCCACAAACCAAAATTGTTCAGTTTGATTATTTCTTTGTTATGATGGAGCAAAGAAACCAGACAATATTCACATTTAAGGAGCTGAAAACTTTAAAAACTTGTTTCAATAATGAAAAAACCCTCAATCCGATTATCCTAATAATTAAATAATCGATTCATAATCGATTAATGGAGTACTTGTTTCAGCCCTGTCAGTTAGCTGGATGCTAATGACGTTAGGCGTGATGTGTCAGCTGATGTGCTAACAGTTAGCGGTGCTAGCAGCGCCTTGCCCACTTAAACCTACGGCGTTGCTAAAGTGTGAGCTCGTATTGCACACGCAGACTCGTCCAATGTGACGTCCGACACTGAGCGACACGAGCATCGTAAGCGTTCACGAAGTGCACGTTTCTGGGCAGCGCGAACCTGGCTTCTGTTTGGTTAGCGGCTAATGGTGGCTAACATTAAAAGCTAACACTGCAGGTGATGTTTTGTGCTGGGATGCTAACTGCTACAGAGGCTAAATTAGCTCGACACCGGCTGCTGAATGTGTCCGCATGTCCTCTTAGAGACTCGGGGACAAACATGCTGCTGCTGCTGCTGCTGCTGATGATGATGATGATGATGATGTCTCACCTGTTTCTGTAAGCTGTTGACATGTCTGCACCTCTCACTTGTCTCCTAGAGGAATGAATAATGTTGTCCAGGAGGAAGTCCTCTTCTCACTTCCGCCTTCACCGCAACACTGTGGACACACGCAAACTTGTTTTGATATTATTGTGAGGACACGTCAACCATCACAACTAAGTGTCTAACCCTAACCCTAAAACCAGGTCTTAACCCTAAAAAGGTCCTTTAAAGTTGTGGGACCCAAAAAATGGTCCCCAAAAGGTAAAAATGTCCTCACAAAGATAAGTTTTCTCGACAATTGTTCCTCACAGCCTACTAAAGACACACATATACTGTATATTAAGGTGTTTTTGTCTAAAACGATTATGTTAAAAGATATTTCCTCTGTTAATTAATAATATGAATAAATATAAAATCTAACCAAATGTTATTGAAAATAAATGTTAGATTGTTTATGTTCATGTTTTTGAAAGTATTTTCTGAAAGAATATTTTAAATGAATAGAATATTAAAATAATCAAAATCATATTAAAAAGAATATTAAATTAATTCACTGTGACAACCCATAGAGAGGGAGGAGCTGAAAGGTTTTCTTTTAAAATTATTTTCTTGTAATAAATTTTAGCTGGGTTTGACTGCAGCTCTCTGCCACCATCATATGGAGGATAAAGGGGTAGACAGTGAATGTATTGATAACATTGTTTTTTATTTAAAGGTTTATACACGTTTAATTAAACTTTAAAGTAGTGGAACGAAGTAAAATATTTTAATATTTCAATTAAACAATCTATATATATATATATATATCTATATATATATAGATATATATATTATGTGGCCTGTGCTGGTAACCTGAAACACAGACCTGCTGGGCTTCTTCTTCTTCTTCTTCTTCTTCTTCTTAATAGTTTCTGGCAGGCTGAGGTGTAATGCTGCTGCATTCACACAACTCTTTCTGCAAGAAAGGTCCACAAATCTATCCATCCGAGTGTGCTGGATCCAACCCCAGCTGACATAGGCCAGAGAGGTGGGCCACATCTTGGAGAAATTATTATTTGTCTTCCTGTAATTATAATTTTCGACAGGCTGTTCACTGAGAGGAGTAATAATGCCCTCCAGAGTCTGAAGTTCTACTTCACAGTTTGAAGTTCTTTATCAGAGTTTAAAGTTCTCCCCTCAACTGCTGTCCTATCTCCTCAGTCTCCCCATCGCAGCTCAAAATTCTCTATTAAACCTAGGAACGTCTGTATGTTGATTTATCAAAGGCAAGAGTCCTTTGGTGACTTTGGACAAAGAAAAGGCAGCAGTGGAACATCACTGATCGCCAATGCCAATCCAGAAAGATTAACAAACGAGGATGAGAATGAAGGAAAAATTTGATCTGTGTTAAAGAATCTGTGATTATGTTTCAAAATGTGATAAAAAAAAAACAAACTTCGATCTGTGTGAAGAAAACAGTGTGAAGAACAAGAAGAAGGAAAAAAGGAAAAAGGCACTGTCACAAACAAACACTACTCATAAGTATGCTTGCATGGGTGTAATCACTTTAAATCAAGTATCGTTTGCTTTTTGTACCTTTAGAATAAGCCTTTAATATGTGCTATAGGCATGGGCCTTGCTTCTCAAGGGCAGCCATTTTGCACAGCCATTTTTTTAAACATCTGAAGCCAAGATGCAGTTATAAATAAAATATGGTATACCTTGAATAAGGTTGGTAAAAAATATATGTTATAAATATAGTAATAAACATTCCTATGGAAGAGGATTCGGACCACATATAAAAAATGGACACAAAAATAAAATGAATAAAATAGCTTGACTTGTGAAATAAAAAAAATTCACATGTAGCCCCAATCCCTTTGTGTACACGGCATGTGTAAATTAAATACAGTGTATTTAACTGTACAAGTAATACTATATACGGGTTATGCCATATTTAATATAATGGTATAGGATATAAGGTTGGACAAAATGTTTTGGTCAAACATTTTTTTAGAGGAAGAAGAAGAGTAGAGTAGAAGGAGGAGTACAAGTAGGAACGAGGGGAGGAGCCTGTTTGTTGACATCGTAGGAAAACGGTGACCAGATGAGTGAAATTTGCCTGTAAAAACTCGTTTTGTCGCCGCTACCAGGACACTCAGTGTCGGCGGGAGCTCAGGTAGAGCAGCGGCGGACCATTCATGCGTCCACGGCCCGCTGACCTCTCACTGTAGCGGCTATACGTCTCTGTACACGGAGCTTAGCTCGCGCTAGCGCCGCTAGCTGCGGCAGCTAACACCAGAGCAGCCAGGGAAAGTCAGCGTTAGCAGCAAGCTAATTTAGACGTGAAGTCCACCGCTGACACCCGAAATGAAGGCGTAATATAGAGTAACAAGTGTTACCCCCTGGGATTTTGAGTTATTATAAGTGAGTAGGCTAAATGTCCATGTTTGACTTTTAGTAGCCTTGAACTGTTAGTGTTGTTAAAGTAAATTGTTGTGTTGTGTTACTAGCTCGCGTCCTAGCTCGGTCGCTAACTTAGGATGCTTTGCTATGTGTTTAGCTAAGAAACCTGTAGTAGCAACCAAAGTCAGAGAAGGGTTGTTATCTTTGTGTAAAATTTAGTGATGCAAGATGTTGGACTTTTTGTCGATATTAGATATGCCGATATATTGGGGGAGTGCTTTGACCAATAACTGATAGGGATGTATGCGTCTTTCCTTTTGCCCAACTGCAGAGTTAATTTGGTCTCTCTTATAGTGGAATAAATTAAATAAATGTAATAATTTCAATCGATTAATATAAAATAATTTCTTCAAAGGTAAAGTGAGAGAAATAGTTTAGGATTAGCTAATTGTGGCATTAATAATTGCATTGTCTACAATTGTATACACATAATTTTAATTTCTTCTTCTTAGAACTCAAATGTGGTTGTATCAAGCTCTGTTATGTGGTGATTTCGAAAGTAATATCTTAAGAATATTTTACCACTTTTTGTCATTGGACAGCTTTTAGTTAACACAGTACTGGAGATTATGTTGTTTTGTACACTGCACAATCTCCCACACCAAAGTCCATAGAGAGATTTGTCATTTTTAGCTCACTGGGACACAGTAGCGGCTGGTCGATGGCTGGCTTGTTTGGTAAGTTTGTATCACTGAAGTCACAAAATAACACATTTGAATCGAACTGATGGAGGCAGCACTGGACCAGCCACTCTTGTGTGCTGTGATGCAAAATGGCAGGTTTTCTCTATGGACTTTGGTGTGGGAGAGTTCACAAAGTGACACAAACGTAAGCTTTTAGTTGGAAAGGCTGTTTATCAGGGTGATAAAGTGACTGACATTCAAACAAAAATGCAACTTCACTTCATAATATCTAAATAAATTTTAAATAACTTGCTTCTGACTCTTCCCCATGTTTGTTAATCACCTCCTCAGGTAACCCGCACTGCCCCGCCTTTGCCCTGAGCTGGAGAACAAGAGGCTAACATGGCAGCCAAAGCAGGAGACAACCCAGAGAGCCTCATGACTCTGGCCACCGTCTACTGCCTGAGGAACCTCAGGAGGACCATGTGCTACCAGGGGTTTAGAAACAAGCTCTGCCTGCGCTCAGACATCTTCCTTCCTAGTGAAATATGCGACAAATTGGTCAATACGTATGTAACACGACATGTCAATTTGTTGTTTACCTGTTTTTCAATCTTTTCAGAAATGCTCTGGTTGTTACAGTGTGGATGTCTTCTTTTGTTTATCTGTCAAAACAGATACATTGGGTTGGTGCACACAGACAGTAACTTTGAACCTGAGGAGAGCTTCTTCCAGCTATTCTCAGACCCTCGAAGCACCAGGCTGACCAGGGTACAGTTGAGAGAAGACTTTGTACGGGACAGAGATCTGGAGGCCATTAAGAAACAGGTGGGATGCTGCAAATCTCTCATGCTAATTTTGAATATTTTTTAATTTTTTTAACTCACCTTTGTCGGCCATCTCCATTAGAAAACTACAAATACTAGTAGCAGTAGCTTTTACTTTGTTTACTTTTGGCCCTCACATGAATATACCAAATTAACTAGAGACACATTGACACATCAATACCATACCTGTAGAATAAAATTACAAGTACACTAAATATTAAAATGTAAAAGAAATACAAAATATAAAAAAAAAAATAATATAACTGATCTTGTTAGCTAAACCTTATCTAAATTTAAGAGACCCTTAAAGTGATAGTTCAAAAGTGTGGTTGTATGAGATGTCCCCCCTGGGCTTAGAACCTGGTAGGCACACTCACAGTGGAAAAGGGCAAGCAGTTCTATTTCTTTAAAAATTCTATTTCTTGTTCCTCTGTATGCTGATAGCAATCTTTTTGTTTTTTTTTACCAGGACCTAATTGAGCTCCACCTCACCTACTGCAACAGTCTGTCCTCCCGCAGCTTGAAAGCTTTAACCTGCTTCCGTGAGACCCTGGTGTCTCTTTGTCTTTTCGGCTGCAGCCTCATTTTCTACAGGAAGGGCGGCGCCCCTCTTGCCTGTAACGAAGACTCGGACGATGAGGATGAGGAGAGTCCAGTTTCTAGGCAAGCACTGGAGACAGACTTTAACTTCCAGGGTTTCAATCGCCTCAGGCTGCTCAACCTGGGCGGCCTACCTGATGAGGTGGATGCCGAGACACTGCTCAAACCCCTGAAGTCACTCACCTCACTGGATCTGTCTAATGTACATTTGGCGAGAACAACTTTTCTCACCCAGTGGAAAGACAGATTGGCCTCTCTTGTTCTCTATAATGTGGACCTGTCTGAGGAGTTGGTTAGTACAGTGGTGGAGCTTGTTAATCTCAGGTAAGTAGGACTTCATTTTAACATCATCCATGTCAAAAACAATTTATTCGACTGAAGTTGTGAAGTTGACTGGTCAAGGGGTGATTGAGGCTGTTGTTTGAACAATGAAGGCCAGTGAAGGTCATTGAACATATAGTTCAGGTTTTATTAAAGTACATGTGGCCAGAACCTGCATAAGACAGACAAGACTTACCTGATCAAATCTACACTAGTGCAAGTCTACAACATCTTAGGAATATGTTTGTTGCATTATCTTGTATTTTGACAGCCTTTTTTCCATCAGGAAACTGAATTTCTTCTCACTTTTAAACCACTCACTCTACCACACCAAAGTCCATTGAGAAAATCAGTGATTTTAGCTCTCAAGGACCCAGGAGCTGCTGGTCTACTGCTGCCTCATCTGACAAGTGTGTGTTACTGAAGTCAATCTGATCAAAGGTTTTCAAACACTGAAGTCACAGAGTGACACACAAAAACTTACTGATGGAGGCAGCAGTGAGTCAAAACTCCTATGCTGTGGTGTAAAATCACTGATTTTCTCAATGGACTTTGGTGAGTGGTTTACAAAGCAACTCAAACGTATCTGGCAAACATATTTTGAGGATATTCTTGAAATCTGATGTACATTTTATTAGATTATCCTTTTGTCTTTGTTAAAAACACACGTCACACATTCTCCAGGCATCTGGACATCTCACGGGAGAGCAGACGAACCTCCAAGTTCAAGATGACCAGGAAGATCCTGACAGCCATCATCCAGCGTCTGGTCAATCTGGTGTCACTGGACATCTCTGGTCACATTATGTTGGACAACTGCACAGTTCCACACTTTGAGGAAGCTATGGGGCGACCAAGGTGGGTCACCACCACCATCTGCAGCACACGGATTAGATCAGATGATGCAGAGGAAGTTGTTAATGAAGCTCACCGTTCTCTTTTTCAGCATCGAGCCGTGTAAGAGCAGCATCTATCCTTTCCAGGAGCTGAAGAGGCCACTGCAGTTTCTTGGCTTGTATGACACCACCCTCTGTAATGTGACACACATCCCTGCCTGTAAGGTCAGTTCACTCTGTTCTAACAGAGGTCACTACTCTCTGACTCTGCTCCAACTCCATGTTACATTGTGAAGGTGCGGACAATTATGGACCAGAGACCACACACACACAGTTTGAGACACAAATCCACATTCTTGGGTTCAGTCTTAAAAATCAATATTTCCAGGTTTAATCCTGAAATTGAAATTCATATTACCTGGTTTGATCATAAAGCTAACAATTCATGTACCTGACTTTAATCTAAAGACACAATACATTTTCCTGGTTTAACCCTGAAGTTAAAAATCCATGTTCCAGGGTTTAATCCTTAAATCAAAGTTAAGTTCCTGGGATTAATCCTGAAATTAAATGTTCCCTGGTTTGAGCCTAAAGTTAAATATTCGTGTTCCTGAGTTTAATCCTAAAGTTAAATATCCGCGTTCCTGTGTGCAATCCTAATGTTAAATATCCATGTTTCTGGGTTTAATCCTAAAGTTAAATATCCATTGTCCAAGGAGTAATCTTGAAAGTCAAAAAGTCAATGTTTCTAAGTTTAATCCTGAAATATATATCGATATTCCCACATTTAATCTTTAAATTAAAAATCCATGCTCCTGCTTTCAATGTTGATGTTTAAAATTCTTAATTCAAGCTGTAATTCTCAAATACAAAGCCATTTTCCAAGGTGTAACCCTAAAGTTAAAAATCCTCGTTCCTGCGTTCAAACTTTGTCTTGAAAATCCATGTTGCAGGGTTTAGTTCTGAAGTTAAAACCTAAACAGGATATGTGCAGGGATTGTTCTTATCATGTGTCTTGGGTCTTTTTTTTCAGGTGACTGGATCAAAGAATGAAGATCAGGTCCTCAATGCCATCGAGGCTTACACTGAGTTCCGCCCTGAACTCGCACACAGAGCCATCAATCAGCTGTTTGACATCGCCAGGATACAACACTGCAGCCAGCTGCTCCGAGCTCTGCAGGTATGATCAGCCATCAGTTATGATTGTTTTACTTATGAATGTGTGTAAGTTCTGTTTTAACCCTGTAACTCTGTGTCAGCTGGTCATTGCGGCGTTGAAGTGCCATAAATACGATAAGAGCATCCAGGTGACCGGCAGCGCCGCTCTCTTCTACCTGACCAACACCGAGTACCGCAGTGACCAGAGCGTGCGGCTGCGCAGAGAAGTGATACAGGTGGTGCTGAATGGAATGGAACAGTACCAGGAGGTCACGGTAAACACTCATCATCATCATCATCATCATCACAATTTCTGTGTAAAAGGCCTTAGATCAAAAAACATTTTCAAATCAGGGAATATCGATAAATATCATGATGTACATTTACAGATTACTAGTGACAGAGAGCAGATAGTGCTTGTGTGTGTTAAGATCTTTTTTTGTTTTAAACATAAAATAATAATGTTATAACTGTAGCCTAAGATGTTGTTGACCTCCTTCTGTCTCCTCACCTACATGTTTCACTACAGGTCCAGAGGAACTGCTGCTTGACCCTGTGTAACTTCAGCATCCCCGAGGAGCTGGAGTTCCAGTACACTCGGGTCAACCAGCTGCTGCTGAAGATCCTGGAGCCGGCGAGACAAGACGAGTCCATCCAGAGGATCGCCGTTCACCTGTGCAACGCTCTGGTCTGTCAGGTGGACAACCATCACAAGGAAGCTGTGGGGAAGATGGGCTTTGTTAAGGTGAACCTTTGACTGTGCCTCCTTTTCCCCACTCTGGGACCGCGTTTCAGGAAGCCCAAAACCGCCGATATAATAAAATGAAACTTGAGCAGATTCGCCTTGACTTGTTTTCATGTGCAGTCCCTGAACGACATCATTGGTTTTAGATTGTGCGCTCTGTCATCTTTGATAAATGTATATTTTTAAGTTAATGGATGGGAGGAACATTTGGAATGGCACTCAACTTGCTACTAACCAGCCATATGCTAAACCAGTGAGACAATGAAATACTAAAAATGATGGGATATTCTGCCCCTTGTGGAGCTGTGGTGTACACACATTTTAATAAATCAATTCCCCACTAATACTCTTATAGTTGTAGCTAGACTTGACTGTGCATGGAAACTAAATGTCTCCGGTTGTTTTAATAATGGATTTTCTTCCTTTTTTTCCCCCAGACAATGTTGAATTTAATTCAGAAGAAGCTCCAGGACAGAATAGTGAGTCTGACTTTTACTCCTCTGACTGTTGACAGTTGACGACAGTAAATACAGACAGTAAATACTACTTAAGAGCACGTGTAGCTAATACATATGTTACATTTAAATTATTACATTAAAGTTCAGACACTCTATGACAATGTTGTTTTTGTTAAAAACTAAAAGTGAGGATACACCTGTGTGTGTGTGTGTGTCTGTCTGTCTGTCTGTCTGTCTGTCTGTCTGTCTGCTCAGTGTGACCAGGTGATGGAATTTTCCTGGAGCGCTCTGTGGAACATCACTGACGAGACGCCAGACAACTGTCAGATGTTCCTCAACTGTCGGGGCATGAATCTCTTCTTGGAATGTCTACAAGTGAGTCCACATCCAATCAGCTGGCTCCCTAATTAAAGGACTATTACTATTTTTTTGAATGTAGTTGTAAGAAGTACTGACACTGCCAAGACATGAAAATCCTGAACAAAAGGCTCATCTAATCTACTTCAGGTTAAGTTTGTAAATATGTTTTCTCTCTTTATATACAGCACTGTGCATAAGTCCACCATTAGATTTGTTGTTTTTAGCAATGCTATAATGACCATCCTGTACAATTATTTCTCAATCACTTTATTGGAACACATCCTGAAAATATGGAGAAACACATATGCAGTTTGAAAATAACATCTTTTTCAGAAAAAACAAACAACTAAAAAAAAAATAGTGTGGCCTACATTTACACTTGAACAATAACACAACCATGGCTCTTTAAAACCTGGAATGGAACCCTAATGTTATTGGTCAAACCTGTGTTTCTCCTACTATTTCATGCCAACAAATAGCTGCTGTGAAAAAGGTCTATTATACCTGGTTTACAGACATGTTTGAGCATCACATACACATGTTGCACAAGTTCAACTCACTGACAGGTTGATCATATAGTAGAAGACTGACTTTTCGTCACATCTTTTCAATCTGAACGCCAACGATCACAAAAGTGACATAAAAACAACAAAGCTGGTAGACTTATGCACAGTACTGTGTGTATTTATTTATATATATATAATCTGCTCACTCTCCCAAAAGAGAGAAAAGGAGAGTGGTTGGTTTATAAAGTGATATTATCTTCAGTTTCCTCTTGAAAAGTCCGTCTAATGAACAGTAAAGCAATGAACATTATCTTACAAAAACTGCAGCCATGTTTTCAGTGTTCCAAGGGGCACAGGAGACACTCACAGGACAACCAGCACTGAATTTATGCCACTACCTTACACAACCACACTTGAAAAACCCTGAACTATCCCTTAAAACATCAACTCTTGTGATTATGATTAAAACAGTGCGTCTCCTCTCACTGTATGATCCAAAAACCAGGAGTTTCCAGATAAGCAAGAACTTCATCGTAACATGCTGGGACTTTTGGGAAATGTCGCCGAGGTCAAAGCTCTGAGGCCACAGCTGCTCACCCCACAGTTCATTACCGTGTTCAGGTACGAGTCCCGTCAGTCCAAGTTCAGAGTAAAACTGATCTTTGTCGGATCTGGTCGACTTGTCTTCATATGTCGTTGCCTCCTCAGTAACCTTCTGGACAGCAAAGCCGACGGGATCGAGGTGTCGTATAACGCGTGCGGCGTGCTCTCACACATCATGTTTGACGGACCGGAGGTTTGGTCGATGGAGGAGCCACGGAGAGACACAGTGATGGACAAGATGTGGGACGCCATCCAGAGCTGGGACGTCAGCTCACAGCGCAACATCAACTACAGGTTCCGTACAGAGGCATTTTGATTTTACACGTCAACAGACAAAAATAAAATGTTCTTTGAGTGAACACGAGGTTCTTTAAACAATGCTGTTCTCACAGATCGTTTGAGCCGATTCTGCGTCTGCTGCCTCAGAGCATCGCGCCGGTCAGTCAGCACTGGGCCACATGGGCGCTCTACAACCTGGTATCAGTTTACCGTGAGTATATGCGTCTCTCTCCGGTCCAGGAACCAGATTTTAATTATGTACTTAGTTATATACTGGTATTGATATTAATCCACAGTGTTCCAACATTACCCTCTTACTTCCCTGTCATGTTTCTAAAAAGTGCTTTATTTACAAATGTCTGCTTCTTTGTCCTGCAGCGAGCAAATATTGCCCCCTGCTGATAAAAGAAGGAGGAATTAGTCTTTTGGAGAATGTTCTGAAACTGGACAGCTCACATCCAGAGACCAAGGACATGGCCAGGTATGACTGACAGCTCCCTGCAGAAGAACCAAGTCTGTAGCTTTCAAATTCTCTAAACAATTACATTAAATGATTATACATGTTAAAGGGATAGTTCAAGTCTGATTTGAAGTCTGATTTGTCTACTTAGAGATAGTTAAACTGAAAAACAAACAAACAAAAAAAAACACCGGATTTGAGTAACTTCAATTCATACAATATGTATTATATTAAGTTTGCATTATCTTAAGAATAAGTTTACTGCTTTGTCTCACTGATAGACGAACATTTTTAACAGTACTCCCTCTCCAACACCAAAGTCCATTGAGAAAATCAGTGATTTTACATCATGACACACAGGAGTTGTTCATCCACTGCTGCCTCCAACCGTCAGTTTTGTGACTTTGGTGTTTTAAATCCTTCATTAAAATTTACCTCAGTGACACAAACTTGCCTAAAGAGGCAGCAGTAGACCAGCAGCTTCTGTGTGCCTGTGAGCTAAAAACACGGTTTTTCTCTCTGGACTTTGGTGCAAGTGACAAAACTATAAGGAAAAGGTTGTATAATGGTGAGATAAAATAGAGAACGTCTTAAGATATTGTACAGTTCAGTTTATTTAGATTTCATTAGATAAACCTTTTGTTCAGTGGCTTAAATCACTCTTTTTGTCAATGGAGTCTGGTGTCGGGGAGTCATACAAGAGTTTCCTGAGTTTTAAATTTGAAATAATACTATAACTCTGTAAACCTTGTAAGGTAATCAGGTAATCATAAGACACAGTTGGATTACATTTAACTCTTCATGTGTTTCCTGCCGTAGGAAAGTGATGGGGCTGTGTGAAAACTTCAGAGAAGATCCAATGGAAACGAACCATGGACAGGAGGCAAACTACGGGCAGAGAGGCTGACACCACGGGAGCCGTGACTGCCAGCAGGCAGGAAACTAAACCAAGCTGAGGCCCCGCCCACTGTCATCAGCTCCAGGGTCACTCATGTGCATTCTTCTTTTTCTTCTCCTCCTTCTCATTGTTATTAACTTTGTAGAGCAGAACTGTCCGACCCTCTGTGACACATAGGACTTAAGACGTGGTGCATGGTGTTAAGTTGTGAGGGACCTTTGCTGCACATAAGCGTCTCTTCTGTCAGAACAGGTGTGTGGGGCAGGTGACTGTTTTTTCTCTCTGTGTGTGTGTGTGTGTGTGTGTGTGCGTGCGTGGATTGATGCTCACTACATTCACCTGTCAACTTTGAGCTAAAGGCTAAAAGTCACGTAGCGTCCTGCGCCGTCACACTCGCTCCGACAAATGTACAGTGAATATTGGCCATTTACACGCGTGCAGCCTGCAGAGATGCATCACACTGATGTTTGATGGGACTACGATGGACTCGGTTTGTTAAATATGTATATAATCTGTTTGTCTCATCCTTTTACTGTGCGTATGTTTTATAATATAACTGTAAACATGACGTTTCGCTATATTTAAATTTGTTTAGGTTTGACGGATGTTTGATCAGTGCTCAGAAGCTACACTCTCACGATTCGTCCCTGGAGACGTTTAGGGTTTAGTTCAGCCTTTGTTTTAATCATGATCTTACTCTGTTGATTCTTCGTATACTGGAAACAGAAGTGAGTTTCAGAGAAAAATACATGATGTGGCCAAAAGTAAGTGGGCAGCGCGTAAAGAAATAAGTTTTAGCATCTCACATTGCGAATGTGATGCAAATCTTTTTTTACGCACTTGGATTACATACAAAGTCAATACAAAAGATGTGAGTAGACGCTAATTTAGCGAGAATATCACAACACATATCGTGGCACGTGTCTGCAAAAGATGCAAAATTCACGCCATGAGTGTGATGTGAACACTTACAAGTAGAATCAAGTTGTGGATAATTTATTCCGTTGTTTTTGCCAGTTTAATTTTTTTTTCTCCTACAAAAAAAAAACACATAAACCTGCTTAACTTCAGTAATTACAGATGGTGATTGAACAACACTAACGGTCTGGTCTGTCTCTATTATATGTCTACACTGCAGTGCAATTACATACAGTGTTTTCAATAAAAATAATAGACAAACTAATTATTAAATACATTAAACAGGTCATCAAAAAAACAAGTTAAAAACAACTTTTGGTTGGCAAAAAATAAAGTTTTCTGACTTAGCAATTTATATTACGTCTTTTGAGAATTTATAAAATGTGGCAAGTGCCAATTATTTAAAAACGGCAAATATCAGCCTGATTAGTTAATCCAACCCAATAATCGGTCCACCTGTACTCACATGTAACTGTGATATAGTGCAATATAGTGCATTTGCATGAATTTTGTGTCACTTTTATTGGGTGACCTGAAATTCAAAGACCCATTCAGCACTCTTTGGTATATAACATCACAAATTTTCTGTCAGTCTTTCAAATCTCGCAACACGAGTCCTTGCAAACAAAGACACGAAATGTGCATCATTAGTTCCATTTAGCACCTTTTGGATAAAGTGTAATGGTGCATTTGCAGTGAACGCAGTTTTTTTTTTCCCCCTCACAAAGAGAGACTGCAAAGACACCATTATTGAACAACGTCCATGACGTGTGTCCTCCAAAGACGTAAAATAAGCATGATAAGTCCCTTCCAGCACCCGTGGGAAGAGGTGTAATAGTGCATTCTCACTGAATATGATGCAAAAAAAAGTCCCTGCGACACAAATTTTGCCTCAGTTGCATCTGAGAATGCATAACTCAATCCGGCACCTGTGGATTGACGTGTAACAGTGCATTCACATAAATATTGCAACAGTCGTGCTGGATGGCATGAGTATTGTGATTTGAATCCCTTGGAGATGTGATATTCAAATCCCATCCAGCAGATGGAAGTAAAATTCACATTGAATGCAACACATATTTAGTGCAACAAGTAGTGTTGTCATGGAATCACCCATTCACATATCATATACAGGTTTAGTGTTTCAATGTTGGATTAATTTTTTTTTTTTTTTAATCCAGGCTGACTTCTTTGCCAGAACTTGAGGCCTACATTACCCACAATTCAACTCGACCACCAACTGCTAAGTCATAGTTTAAAGTGCGTTATGCTAGTAATGGCTAAGACTCTGATGTGTAAAGTTTCCTCTTTGGGGCACAGGGGAGTTTTGTGTGGGTGTCCACATACTTTAGGCCATATCGTGTTTAAACCCCACCCTTTTTAAAATGCTGCTAAGAAAACTGCTTCACTCAAACCAAACACTGATGGGTGGAAGACGGTGCGTTCACTGTCCAGGAATTTGCGTCATCCATTCCTCACATGGATGGGGAGTGACGGACCTAGTGTTGTCGCAGCTCTTGATTGCCCTCAGCCTTCCTTCCTTCCTTCCTTCCTTCCTTCCTTCCTTTGATCTAACATAGCTCCATGCTTTGTTTTTCATGCTTTGTTTTTCACTCCATTTGCGACCTTTCGGGCTCCTGTAGCGCCAACGCTCAGCAGAATGTTGAATAAACTCGTTTACAGTTTGAGGCAGGTTCTTTTTTGCCTTATCGTGTCAGCGAGAGAAAAATGATTTTTATTGGTATGAGTTGATGATTTTGTACCGTGTGTGTGAGTGTGTATGTGTTGGTTTGGGCTGCAACTGTTATCCATCATCAGTTTTTTTTTTTTGTTTTTTTTTTTACTTTACAAATGATCATTTAAAAAAACTGTGACTGCTTTGAGTGAAGTTCTCCATATTTTTAAAAGTGACCTAACAAAGGATTTAGTATAAAAAAATTAAAGGTCGATTGTGCAGTACTTGTGATAATTTGAGCACAAATGTCAGACTAAACAAAAGCTATTGTCAGTAAGCTATCGTGTTATTTCTAGCCTGTCGCCAATTAAAACAGATGTGTAATGTAATAATGGCTTGATACAACTTTTACACCAATATCAACTACTAAGCTGCGTTGAGTTTACCACCCTAGCCATAACCACATGTAAAAAAAAAAAAAAAAAAATTATTCTGCTTCCAACAAAGAATTAGTTAAGTTAAAATCTTCATGTCAATGCATTTTAATTTCATTTTTTTTATATAGCTTTTGCTTTAGTGGAGCATAAATGTGAAATTTAGGATTTACCGATCATATCAGTGTTTCTTTTTTCCAATATCTTATCCAACAAATTTGACCATCAAGTCCAAAAGGAGAAGGACTATATGAATGCTTTTTTAAAGCATTTTTTAGCCAAAGAACAAACTTTCTTTGGAAGCAACTCCATACTGTCACCTTCAGCTGGACGCACTGAAGCACTTTCTGCTATTTTGTTTTACCTGCCACAACTCGTCGTGCACCTCGGGCAGATTGCAACAGTTGGAACTCGTGTTTGTTGGTGCGTTCAAGCGGAACTCGTAAATGTGACTTTTGAGAGGATGGTTAGATGGTGTTTTCTAAGAAAACTGTATAATCCTCACTCTCCTGCACCAAAGTCCATAGAGAAAATCAGCGTTTTCTTAGCTTGTGTGAACACAGGCTGCTGGTCCACTGCTGCCACTTTCTGTAAATTGAGGTTAAACCGAACAAAAGAAGTCATAACGCTTAGTGATGGAGGCAGCAGTTGATCAACAACTCGTGTGTGCTGTGAGCTGAAATCAGATTTTCTCCATGGTCTTTGGTGTGGAAGAGGGAGCAGTTTACAAGGCAAACCCAAATGCTGGGACAAACATGAGATATCATACGTTGATATTTAGACACTAGATTGTTGGTTCTCAGTGCAAAATGGCAGATTTTCTCTTTGGAATTTGGTGTGTGGGTGATATTTGAGAAAGCTTTGTTTACAGGTGGTGAATGTGACTGGGGAGAATTCAAGGCAGATCAGCTACCGAGGCTACATAGGCTTGATTACGACACACTGCTCTACTCTGTATTCACATAGGTAATGTTTCATACATCTTCTACGGCTGAATGTTGATTATTGGACCTTTTAAATATAGATAAAACATTTTTATATCCTGTAATAAATGACTGTGAGTGGACATTTGAGCACAGTTTTGTTTTGTTAAGCTCTATACTGTTTCTCCTTCGTGGTTTGGTGCTCGCCTAGTTGCCATTGTACTTTGATTTCGGGACTCAGCAGTGATCATAAACTCCACTTTCCCACAGTAGTAAATGCTACACTGATGCAGGATTTTGATGGCGGATCGAAGCACAGTGCTCCATTTTCTCTGTTGGTTTTAGTTCAAGCCCGGCAGATTTACTGTTGCTATTTTTGTTGATGCGCTGTGGTTTCCATGGCAACACACTGACTGCACACAGTGTGTGTAAGTTCTCAGTGTCAGCTGTCACTTTATTGATGGAGCTGATTCTCATTTTTGTCTTGTTTGTTTGGATGAAAAGCTTCAACACTTCACTGGCACAGTGTTTTAATTAAAGGTGCCGGTTCGTCCCAACACGTGCGCCAGATTCTGATCCTATTTATAAAAAAAAAAATGTTTGTTCTGAAAAAAGAGAGAGAGAGAAAAAAAAAATCTGTCACAACTCGCTTCATACTCAAATGTGTGTGCGCGTGAGTGCGTGTGTGATGGTGCGTGTTTGTCATTGGTTTCTTTTGTAACCACTGATGTGTTAAATCCAAATCTGAGTGAGGAACAGTAGATCTGAACTGTGTGGAATCCCCCGTTTTTCCCTGATCTAAATATTACCAGGCCATTAGTGTAAAGGAATGAGTAAGCAATAAAAATGGAGTGGTAAAGGAAAGAGGAGGTCGACTTGTTTTTTTTTTTTGTTCAACATGTATTCATATGCACATTTCCTCAATTAACCTTAACCTTAATTTAAGAAATCGGTCTTGGGGTGCAAGATATTATCAGCACAATATTGGCATCGCCAGATATTGGCTTTAAAATGTGTTATTGAATATGACACGACAAGATCCCTTGATGACTAATGTCTAAAACAGTAGGATTATGGATATATATCTACATCTACTGCAAAATATAATGTTAATTTCAATACAGAACTTAATCACCTCTACAGTTGGGTGCAGGAAAAAAACATATAATGTTTATTGGTATCAGTTATCAATAAAAGCACTCCCCAGTATTTTGGCATATTGGATATCAGCAAAAACTCCAATATGGAGCATCCCTAATTTTTGTCTGAGCCATCTTGGTTATATGGAAAACAAGAGTGGAGGTGGAGCCAAAGTGAGATGATGCACCTATTGGATGGCACTGGCTGTCAATCAAATTTAAGCCCCGCCTGAAAGCACCTTCGTCATGTTGTATTTTCCAAACTGGGTCCATAGTTTACAAAATGGATACCATGACGTGGTAAAGAAGACCTGGAAGACTATGGCTCCCTTAAATTGTAATATATTCGGATGTACAGAGTCAGAATTGTTTAATTTGTCATAGAAATCATTTTTCATTGAATTACCTTAATGTTAGCAACAGATAATTGCGCCATGAACCACCCTCACTAAAAAGGCTAACCGTTTTTAGCTAGTTAATAAAATGTTAAACTAATAAACTCTTAACCAGGTAAGGTTCATCTTTTCTTAGGAATATGTCTTGCTGCTTTATTTTGCCATTACACTGATTTTCAACAGAAAACTTGTGTATTTGAAATTATGGGGGCACCATTGTGTGCTGCATTGTTAAATAGCTAATTTTCTCTATGGAATTTGGTTTAGAAGAGTGACTGGTTTACAAGTCAGCACAACTTCAGTTTCCTGTTCTTTATATTTATTTATCATGGACTATTGTAATGATTAGATTTCAGTCATCAGAGTTTATCAGGGTGGATGTTGCGCACGGGTGGAGGCGCTGGTGCTGCGGGCTCTTTAAACGCAGGGCGAAGGGAAGATTTCCGAGCGGCCGTGAAGCGGATTACGGCAGTCGTGCGTCTGTTGCTGCATCGTCTCAGCTGATCCGGAGGATTTCCTGTGCAGGGACAGACACGATCACGAACATGGATTTCAACGTGAAGAAACTCGCCTCCGATGCGGGGGTTTTCTTCACCAGGGCGATGCAGGTAAGAGACCCGGAACTCAGGCTGCGCGTCCCCCCCAGCAGAGGCTGTCTTCTTCGGTCAAAGGCAGACCGAGCTCCCGTCAACACTGTCACTGCGTCCTGTTGGATGAAGCCGAGCTGCGGGCCACACACACACACACACACGCCTTCCTTTATTATTTATGACGGACATCGAGTGTACATCCCCAGCCCCTGAACCCCAGGGGATTTACTGTATCCTTTAAAAATACGGACAATTTGATAAGAAATATTCTCTCAGTGCCAAATTCGACGCCGAATTAATCTAAACATCACATTGATGAATAATTTTTGTTAAATTATATTCTTTTGTCAAATTGTTTTTAATTTGTTGTCGAGAAAATATATAAAGTACTAGATTTTCAATGGAGTTCTGTTTGGTTTCAAGTGACATGCTCCAATGATCAGTGACCATGCAAAACATTGTTTTTTTTAATCTTTGTTATGCATTATGTATGTGTTATTGATACACCGAGTTAATCTAAACATCATATTGATGAATAATTCTTGTTAAGTTATATTCTTTAGCCAAATTGTAATTTATTGTCAAGAAAATATTTAAAGAACTAGATTTTTAATGGAGTTCCGTTTGGCTTGAAGTGACATGCACCAATGATCAGTGACCATGCAAAACATTGTATGTGTTATTCATTAAAATATTTAATAACTTTTCTCATTTTATCCCTGCGCACATGTTTCTCATGTTCACTCATATTTTCTCTTAGTTCACAGAGGAGAAGCTGGGCCAGGCCGAGAAAACTGAGCTGGATCAGCACCTGGAGAACCTCATCATTCGAGGCGACAGCACCAAGAACTGGACCGAAAAGATCCTCCGACAAACAGAGGTTCTCCTCCAGCCCAATCCCAGTAAGTCCTGACTGGCCAGGACAGCAGGCACCACAGGGTCAGAGGGTCAATGGTTTGATATCTGGCACTTCCACAAGCATTTCTGAGCAGAAGATCCTTACATTACTTAATTATTTTTATATTTATAATTATTTTTACTTATTATAGCTAAAATGGTAGTGAATATTAGTCCCTTAATGAGGAAGCCCCACCCTTGAACACAGACAGACAAACCCAAATGCTGGGACAACACAGAGGACATTTTGTGCTAAGACCTTTTGTAGGAAAACTTTGGTGACATTATTACTTTTTTGTTTTGGTGGTTTATGCACTTTTAATTAGTAGAAAATGTGCATGAGGTGAATGTAACTAACTTGATATGAAACGATAATAAAATGTGCAATGCTATCTGGCTAATTTTAGCCAAGCATAATGGCTAACTTAAGGATTGACGTTAGCTCAGCGCTTGCATTGCTTATCATGCCATAATGTTAATTATGACATGACAGATCAGAACCACAGTTTTATCAATATGGACAAGCTAAAGTGTCTTCAACAAATCAAAACACAACTTCAACAACAGGCAACTGAATCAGCACAAAAGCAAATGACGCACAAGATCATGTTAGCTTCACACTAACAACACAACCATGTAAAAGCCCAAAGTCCAAAAAGTTCACCTCAAACAGAGATGAACATAAATTATGTCTCAGCTATTCATTTTTATCACCATTACTTGCAATTTAGACCCAAATCTAGCATATATTACATATTGATTCTTGCACAAACTGTGTGTCTGAGTGAGTTAAGGGGGCGGGGCATATGTACAGGTGAATTGTTTTGTGGATTTTTACCACAATAACTAATTTTTTTGACCCTAAACTGTTGGTCGTCTAACTTTTTGCTCCCTTTTTTTTGTATGCTTTCATGCTCCAGTTGACCATACAGGTAAGTGTGGGCCTCATTTACCACAGAGCTAAGGGATCAGTGTGTGAGGGAACACTGTAGATGTGTCTCAATTCAGGCCTTGCCTCCTTTAGACGATGCGATTGAAGGCCGATTGTGTCACATTAACGTGTTGGTCCATTCCAAAGGCTCCTCCCAAGTGTGACTGGAGCAACGAAGGATCCTTCCTTGCTCAGTGTATGCCAGGATTCATCTTCCATTATGTTCCATTAGTGATTTCTTCTTCGGTCTTCTCATTTTGGAATTATTGTTCCTTCCTCTGAAGTCGGTTGCCCCTGAATTATTCTCAAGTCTCACGTTGCTTGTCAGACGAAACATTCACTGTAGTAAACGGTGAATGGAAAAAGGAAGTCTAATTAAACTCACTGTCCGTCTGTTTTACATCCTGAATGTTATCTCCATTTCTATCCTACATACCCCCCCCCCTGCATTTCCTTTTTAGAGGTCAGTGCCAAGTTGCAGGCATCAACAAACATGGCTTCCATTAAAGAGTTTATTTTATTGTGCTTAATCTAAAACAAATTCAGATTTTGTGGCATTGGAAAGTACTAAATGTAAGTCATCGTATTGACATCATGCAAATGGATGTAATTTTGCTGACACCTGAACAAAACAACATTTCCCATGATCCCTCACTGCTTTCCCCTCATCAAGCTATTTGTTTTGTTATTTTTTTCATTGACTAGCATACTGTTTCATGTAAAGAAACACCATTTTTTAAAACATCAATGCGTTGCAACGCAGTCATCCTTCAGACGCAGACTCTGAAGGAGGCGGAGCCTGAATTGGGACTCGGCCTGTGTGACCTCACTGTGTGAACCTGCACAAATATAACTTCTGCGTCGACAATGAGGTCAGGGTTTCAGTGAGATGCTGCAGGTAACGCACAAGTGTTGAATTACTAATGGCCGTCTCTACTGGACAACACCTGTCAGCCAATGATGCCTTCAGGGGCACTGGGAATTCTTAATTTAAAGCTAAAGAGTTGTTTTTTAGGAGCATTTATTTACGTGCTTGCTTATATCTAATGTCAGGTCGACATTGGCAGCTTTATTTTCCCACAAATAATCATCCACTCATGAGTCTTTGTTGACACAGTTGCTGTTTGTTGTTTGACCTGCTGTGTTGTTTGACTGCCTTCTGTGTGTCACCTGCTGTCCAGGTGCTCGAATAGAGGAGTTCATCTATGACAAACTGGACAAGAAGCTTCCCTCCAGGGCGACCAACGCTGAGCTGCTGGGCCAGTACATGCTGGACGCTGCCAATGAGTTTGGACCTGAGACGCCGTACGGTCAGTGAAGCTCCAAATGAAACTGAAGCTGCTTTAAATTAAATATTTATTTCTTCTGACAGCCGTACCTGAAAGTGTTCATGTGTTTCAAAATGTTTTTAGGTTAGCATTTTATTTAAAATTTTATTAGCATTTAAAGTGGCCAATACAGTATGTCGCTATGAGTGGACATAGAATAAGGACACGCCCATAAATGTTTAAATCAGGTTTAAAAAAAGAATTAACCTTTGAAAATTTACTTTTAAACCCAGGAACATGGATTTTTAATATTGCGATTAAACCCTAGAACATGGATTTTTAATATCAGGATTAACCCTTGGAAAACTGATTTTTATGTCTGGATAAAACCTGGGAAACTGGCTTTTTATATCAGCGTTACATGGGAACATGTGCTTTTTTCATTAAACGTGGGAACAAGGTTTTTAATTTCAAGATTAAATTTGGTAACATTAATTTTGGATTAAACCAGAATATAGGTATTTTTTAGGGATTTAACCCAGGAACCTTTTATAGTTTTATGTTTCTATGTGAAAAACCTTCCGTGTAAATTAGATTAGGTTGAGTCTTTTTTATCAATAATCAGATTTTTAAAATGTTTGTATTAAAAGTGTGTATCTGTGTGTAGGTCAAACCCTGATCACAGTGGGAGAGTACCAGAAGAGACTTGGAGGAGCCGAGCGCGAGTTCCTCCACACGTCCTCCACCAACTTCCTGTCTCCGCTTCGTAACTTCCTGGAGGGAGACTGGAAGACCATATCAGTAAGTCTAAATGACTTGTTTAGTTCAGCATCATCTAGGTGGAAATAAAGATTAAAAACATTCACATGTAGAGTTTGTTTTCTGATTTGTTTCATCTCATTTTACGCAGAAAGAGCGGCGGCTTCTGGAGAATCGGCGGCTGGATCTTGACATCTGCAAAGCGCGTCTGAAAAAAGCAAAGCAGGCAGAAGCCAAAGCAGCAGTGAGTTCCATCGTGCCGCTGTCATTTTTCTTGAAAAACATTAAGATTTATGGTCCGTTCCAGTTGTAGTCGAAAGTCGGAATTCTCGGATTTCCAACTTGAAAGTCGGAGCAACCTCTCGTATAAACACGGCTACTTTTACTGTTAATTGCACTTCCATCTTCTTTCATTCTCTTTAAATCAGTGATACATGTAGGACTGTTCTGTTTTTATCTGTAGACGCGTTGACGCGCTGTTTGTGCAAAATACCGCGCAGAGAAGGTGTCGGCAAGTAAATTTATCCTGGGCCAGTTTTTTCCAAGCAATTGAATTGCTTGGCTAAAAGCTGTATCTTCCTTCATAAGGCAAAACCTGACTTTTTTTCCCTACTAATTTTCTTTTTATTCTAAATCTATCTAATATTGTACAAAAATCACTAATGTGGTAAATATAGTCAAAAAAGTCGCAAAAAATTACCGCCGTCTTCAGTCAGAGACAAAAACGCACATTTATGAGCTGCTAACAATTTCAGCACGTATTGGACTCATTTAAGAGACAAATATATACGAGAGACTATTAGAATAAAATGTCAAAAAATTAATCTTAATCTATATTTTCCCTTTTTGTGTCTTTTGACAATTATTGTGCATCATTTGAATTTTGAGAGTTACTGCTTCTTGCTTGAGCTGAACATAAGCTAATAGTTATTTTACGAAGGTTTACTCTCTGAACTTGGCTCTCTGCTACAACAGCAGTGTTTTGTTTTAATTTATCAAACCAAACATATGTCTGCGAATTGTCAATTCCAGCAACAGAATCTCTTTCAGTCGGAAAGTATTTGAATCCTGTATGAAATTGTGTTTTGTGAAGATTAGCAAATAATAGAAATTAAAAAAAAAAAAAAAAATCAGGCCAAATTCTGACACTGGCACGTCTCGGCCGGAGTGCAACAAAAACAAATTGTGATATAAATGGAACGCACCATAAACTCACACCCACACAGTTGCCGCCATGCCATCAGTAGCATGTTGTATTATTGTTCAAAAATGAAGCTTGTTCTTAATGATCTGCACTTATTTTTTTTTTTGTTACGCTTATTAGCATTTGGTTGATTTAAATTTTCGCCCTGCTGAATGACTGAATGAGTGCATGACCACGCCTCCTCCCTGCTCCTCCTGTTCTTAGGCTGCACCTGATTTTCAGGAGACGAGGCCACGAAATTATGTTCTGTCAGCCAGTGCATCAGCGGTAAGCGAGAAACGGCCGGGGCTAAGCTAACATGCTAACCGGCAGGCTAATATGACGCACACATGCATGTTTGAGCATGTTTGTTTCCTGAACGTTTTTATATACAGTATGTTGTATAGTTATAAATGAAGCAGTGTGGTACCAGAGTTAACGTGGCTTGTGGCTCATGTTGGACCCCCACCCTCTTCTACCTGACCCCGATTTTACAATTATTGAGTCACTGAAATTTAAAATCTGTTTTGTAAGAGTGTCCTGGTCATAACCAGGTCATTTAACAAATATACATAAACTTAAAAATTAAAACTTAAACTATGCAGAGTGCGATATAAAATCAGATAATTATTTTTTAAAATGATTTCTTAAAAGCAATAATGTGCATTTAGGCAAAACTTCTACAGCCATATGTTTCTGCCTCCAAGGCAACGAGAGCAGATTTTTCAGTTTTAGACAATCCTGTAGTTTGTTTCAAGAAGAAGGAGCCGCAAATTTAAATGCCTTTTGTTCCAAGTTCAGTACCTAGTAAATTAATTTATCCACTTAAATAAAGGGTTGCCTTCGTCTACAATAACTAAAGTCTACAATATCTTAAGACACAATTTGTGTCACTTTGTAAAGCTCGCACTCTCCCTGCACCAAAGTCCATAGAGAAAACCTGTGATTTTACATCACAGCAGAGAGGAGTTGTTGATCCACTGCTGCTTTCATCAGTATGTTCAAATGTGTTATTTTTGGACTTTTGGGTTTAAAATCTTTTATTCGGATTTAACGTCAGTGACACAAAGTTACCAAACAAGGCAGCAGTAGACCAGCAGCTCCTGTGTCCCTGTGAGCAAAAAAATGCTGATTTTCTCTATGGACTTTGGTGCAGAGAGCGTGAATGGTTTTACAAAACAGCACAAATTTAAGTTTCCTGTTTTAAAGGTCTGTCTAAGGGTGCGGCAAAGCATATTCACGAGAACTGAAGCCTGTTTACGTTCCATGACCAGCGGCGTTTACAGAAAGAGGAGAGTATCGCTGTGTTTGTGTGTTGACTCTCAGTCTGTCTGTCTCTCTGTGACTGAACCAGCTTCAGAGCGACTGGGAGAGCTGGGATGTTCCCACTGATCCCGACGTGTCAGAGCAGACCAAGGTTGTAGATCCAGGTCATTTTATCATGTTCATGTTTAGAGACGTAGGAGGTCGATGTCGTTAGATACCCGTGATTCTCCTCCTCCTCATGGTCTCATGACTGAGGGATCTGTTCATTAGAAGGGTTAGAGCCCTGAGCCTTATAGTTTGTCTTTGTAAATTGTAATTGTCAGTTATTTATAATTCATTGTACTTGGTATGAAGCAACACAAGAAGGTGCACTAGAACAGACCTTCAGCAGGTGTGAACATCTGCAGGATGTAGAGTAAAGGTCAGGTTTAGTTCAGGCTGCATTGTTTGTGTTGCATTGAAGGTCAAATCAGGTTTAAATTCTGTCTTACTCACAGTGAAAACATGGCTCTCAGTGGATGCGCAAGGAAAAAAACAGAATTAAGCAATTTAACAAAAGACTCCTCATCTGATTAAATCTATGTCAGCTTAAATCACATATATCTTAACAACACATCTGTGGCTTTATTTGGTGTTAGACAGGTTTTTACAACAGGAAATGGAAGATTGTGTCACTTTGTAGTTCACTCACTCTCCCATGCCAAAGTCCATAGAGAAAATCAGTGATTTTAGCTCACAGGGACACAGGAGCTGCTGGTCTACTGCTGCCTCGTTTGGTAGGTTTGTGTGACTTAAGGAAATCTGAACACATGATTTTAAAAAATAAAAGTGACAAAGTAACAAATTTAAACCCACTATTGGAGGCAGCAGTGGATCAAAAACAACTGTGCGGTGTGATGTAAAATCGCTGATTTTCTTTATGGACTTTGGTGTGAGAGAGTGAGTGGTTTACAGTGACAAGTGACAAATGTGACCTGAGTTTACTGTTGCTAAAGTCCATCTGATGAACATATAGCTGAGATATTGTTGATGTAAGGTGGCATTGATATTTAACATTTTCACCTTTTTGCATTGTTCAAAAATTCAGTAGGAAAGACCAGAAAATAATAAAACACAATTAAACATCCTAAATTTATTAAAACAATCGGGGAGATCAAAAGAAGGAGAAAAGTTTGCACAGTGAAAGGTTTTAAAAGAAAGAAAACTTCTTTAAAATGGATTCAATTGTGTTTGTTTACATCCATAATTTTGACCTGATGTATGTTTAGTCTATAGTCTTATTTTTTTAAAAGATAAATACATTTGATAGTGTAATTTTAAGTCTAAAATTGGAAACAGTTGGAAACAGTTCGGAAGTTGTTGAGGAGAAATGTGCTTAACGAGTGGTTGTGTGTGCATTTATACTGTATTGACAGTATTTAGTGTCATGCATATTTGTGTGTTTTTCTCCCCACAGCTGCTGAGTGAGGAGGTTGACAAAGTGAGTATCTTCTGGGTGTGTGTGTGTGTGTGTGTGTGCCTGGTATTCCTTATGTTGTGGGGACCTATGACAGTTTCCACAGTCACATGGGGACTTGTCTTCTTTATGGGGACAAAAATCAAGTCCCCATGACAGAATACTGCATTTTAAGTTGAAGACATGTTTTAAAATGAGGCTGAGGTTAGTGTTAGGGTACTAGTAATTTTGTTTAAGTCTCCAGGAAATTATTGTAAGTCAGTGCAAACCAGTTTGCGCGTGTGTGTGTGTGTGTCTTTATGTGTCTCCCTTGTGTTTCCATCTGACCCTCCTTCCTCTCTCTTGTTTGCCGGCATAGGCGGAGCACGAACTCCGAGTGGCTCAGACGGAGTTCGACCGTCAGGCTGAGGTCACCCGTCTCCTGCTGGAGGGCATCAGCAGCACACATGTGAGCGTGGCCATGTGTCAGCACTGGCTGATCACACAGTCACTTCAGACAGGAAATGAGCAAGATGATATTTACACGAGGATGCATTTTCAGTTTTAATGGCAAATTGCAAACGCCTGAGCACGAGGCAGCATGAAAAGTTTTCCCAGCAAACCTTAAATGCAGTGAGGACTGGGTGATACTATAAATAGTATCTCATTTTTGTTTAGGCTTTGTCCTCATATGCAATACATGCTTTCACTGTAAAGCTACTTTGAGCTCATAAAAAAGTGCTATTTATATTAAATGTATTATTACATATCTTGGTATACATTTGAGCACAGATTTGTTTTCTGAGCTCTGAGGTAAAGTTTTCTCTTTAGACCTCTGTGTGTCTCACAGGACAGTGGTAAGACACTATAAATACTGTAAAATATCACAAAACCAGTAGCACAAAAATCACCTTTGCAAGTCTCAAGTCTTAACCTTCAAGTCTCCAATGCCACCAGGGCTGGGAAATAAGTGATATAACATATAAAAATAAGTGATATAACATATAAAACAGTAAATTAAAAAGATTTACAGATAAAAAAAAAACAGCTTTAGCATGTAACTTTTAAATATAACCAAATGTCCATTATAATTAAATCATTATCAAATGAAAGCAGCAAACAAATAATGTTACAATGTTCCTGTTTACCGAGACAAACAGAAATCCACAAAAGTTATACACTACAATTTTAAGATAACACAACACAAAAGAACAGATCTGATCCTGTAGAACAACAACACGATTCCCAAACACTGGGTCGGGACCCGCAGATGGGCCATGGGAGAATTTTCCAGGGTTTCCAAAATAAACTTGCAGAATTTTCCCAACCGTTGAGTTAGGATTTATGTTTTACATATCATGCATAGAATTAAGTTGTAATTAGTTTTCCAAACATTCTTATTCATTTATTACAGATGTGGCTGTAAATGATTTGCTACATTTGCACAAATTTGCAGATGACGTTGTGACATACAGTGGTTAAGAAAACTGAGTTTTCTTTATAGACATATTTAGTTACAAAAATAAATACAATAACTTTCCTCGCTGTGTGACGACATGTTTTTTTCTTTCTCCTTCCAGCTCAACCACCTGCGCTGTTTGCAGGATTTCGCCGAAGCTCAGGCCACATACTACGCTCAGTGTCACCACTACATGCAGGAGCTGCAGAGAGAGCTCCACAGGTGAGGAGGCACTCACTCACTCACTCACTCACTCACTCACTCACTCACTCACTCACTGCTGCTGCTTCAGCTCTAACATGAATATGAAAGACATCCCTTCATTCAAGGCCTTATATTCAAATCAAATAAAAATCAAATAAAAATCAAATGCCTGTACAATGAATGTCAAGTGCATCTCCAAAAGGACAACATGCAGCACGTTATAAATATCAGCAGGAATAAGTAAATTAAATTAATGAGCAGCAGTGTTAAAATCAACTGTTGCATGTTTGGACAGAGCACTTCAACACTGAGGGAAGCTATGTCCTGAGTGCTGAACTCTCTCTCCAGAGCCTTTTTCAGGGTTTCTACAGATCCTTGAAATATTTGAAAGTTTGTAAATTCCGGAAAAGGAAAAAAAAAAGTCAAGGCCCTTGAGTGTCTTTGAAAATTAATTAAATAAAACAGACATGGATCATTGAAAGTGCTTGAATTTTGTGCAAAAAAAAAGAAGTTTAGTTGATATTTAGGTAAATGTCTTCCTTCTTTGTTATGGCGCCACCTACTGTTTCATGCACTGCATTGCTTGATGAACGTAAACGAGGCCCAAACAGAACAAATGTGGTGCTGTGGACACTGTACGCGTCTCTCTCTCCACCGTTGATGCGAGATTCCATGCAGAACAATGAGTAATGTTAAGCGAGAGAGAGAAAAAATGATGTGATGAGAAACATCTGTGTGATATTAACTTCAAGTACGTCAAAAGACCAATAATAATAACCACACTTACACCCACGGTAACCACAAGATTCATTGTTTCAGCCACGATTTCCCTTTATAACCTGGTGACGCACTGCTTAATAATGACAATAATAACTTTTATTTGCACATTTTTCAAAACAATGTTGCTAAGTGCCTTCCAAAAATAAAACAGTTCAAAGGCAAAATAGTCAAACACAGGAAATTTAAAAGCAGAATAATTAAGACAAATTAATAAAACAACTGACCAGGTTAAATAAAATAGTAAAAGCAATAAGTATGTCATTAATTACATATGATTGCATGGATGTTGGTTGTAGAAGGTAGAAGATAGTGACACACATGATGTGAACCAGCCTAAAACACAGAGTCCAAAGTGTAGTAAAAAAAGGCAACTGGACTTAGTTGAATTTCTTTTTTCGCCTCTCATCCAAGAGGCTTCTTCAGTTCTGTTTGACTGGTGGAGAGTCTGGGACTTATAAACTCTGTCAGGTTTTTGGTCCATGGGGTGTGGTTTGAACAGGAAGGGGGTGTGAGTCGTTAAGTCATCAAGGGTCGTTGGATATTGTCTTTTGTCTGATTTACTGAACATTACTGTCCTGGAACGTTCCCAGACTCTCCACCAGTCAAACAGAACTGAAGAAGCCTCTTGGATGAGAGGCGAAACGTCTTCAAGAAATTCAACTAAGTCCAGTTGCCTTTTTTTACTACACTTTGGATACCATGACCTGGATGAATGAGAATCTTCACAGACCTAAAACACAGAGGCTCATGCTTGCGTTAAGCCACTTAACAAAAGGCTCACCTAATAGAATCTACATCAGGTTAAGTCTATGATATATATGAAATATGTTCACTGCTTTATTTCTCAGTCAGACAGACTTTTCCAAAAGAAAACTGAAATTTGTTAACAACTCAATTTCCCACACCAAATTCCATTAAGAAAATCAGCGTTTTAGTCTGACAGGGGGGCCCACGGTTGGTGTAGTGGTTAGCACTCTTGCTTGCGTGGGTTCTCTCTGGCTTCCTCCCACAGTCCAAAGACACGCAGATTTGGGGACTAGGCTAATTAGAAACTCTAAATTGCCCATAGGTGTGAATGTGAGAGTGAATGGTTGTCTGTCTCTATGTGGCCCTGTGATGGACCGGCGACCTGTCCAGGGTGTACCCTGCCTCTCGCCCTATGTCAGCTGGAGGTAGGCACCAGCGCCCCCCGCGACCCTCAGTGGATAAAGCGGTAGAAAATGAGTGAGAGAGTGAGTCTGACAGGGACACAGGAGCTGCAGGTCTAATGCTGCCTCGTGTGGTGAGTTTGTGTCACTGCGTTAAATCTGAATTTTAAAAAAAAAAACACAATACTGATGGATGCAGCAGTGAATTAACAACTCCAGCGTGACGCAACGTAAAATCACTGATTTTCTCTATGGGGTTTGGTGTGGGGGAATCAATGGTTTATAACAGCAAAATAAAACTCTGAACATACTGTCAAAATTTTGTAGACTTGAGCTGAAGTAGATTTTAGGAGGGGAGTCTACTGTTGAGTGGCGGGCAGCACTGTTTTCTCTGTGGGTGGTGGGGCCTGTCAGTAAATTACATCTTCACAAAAACCTCATGCATTCCTTCAAAAGCCAAAAATACATCTTAACCCTTGCGGAGCGAAAACACTTCCAGGACTGTTGTGCGTTAAAGTGGAGCAGAACTTTGTCTGTAACAGATCAAGCTTGCGTAATCGAATGAACTCAAAGTGATAAATGTCTTTTCTGGCCCCAGGTCTTCGGGGAGGCTGACTCAGATTATTGCATCATCAGACACAGAAGCAAACATCCAAATATTGCTTTCACTTACTGTAGCTGACGGCGGGCTGCAGCCGCACCACATGGCTGCAATGTGTTTACTGATTCATCTTTTTACTGGACAAAACAACAATGTTAAATTAGAGCTCAATCTCAACTTGCTTCCCACACAGATGTGCAAATCCCATGGGCGCGCCTCACCCTCCAGCCGCCGCCGCCAGCTCCAATGCCGTCTCATCCACTTTGCTGTCTGGACCCTCCTCTTCCTCCGCAGACGCAAGTTCGTCTCTGTCTGGCCAAAAGGTCCTGGGGGCGCTTGGCGCCGAGCAGTTGTCCGTTACAGGCGCCAGAAAGGCCAAGGTCCTTTATGACTATGACGCTCACGATGGCAACGAGCTCTCTCTTTTGGCAGATGAGGTAGATGAAAACAATGACTTTGGCTTTACTGACATCTGCAAAACACGAGCAACAGTGGCAGACTCACTGACAGGAAGTAGTTCACTGTGACTGAGGACAACAGCAAAAAAGACTTTATCCAAGAGCCAGAAGATTCACTTAAAAAAAAATAAATATACATCAGCTTAAGTCTACGATGGCTTAGGAATGTGTTCACTGCTTTATCTCACTGTCAGACAAACGTGTCCAACAGGAAAGTGATGTGTGCCTCACTTTGTAAACAGCTCACTCTTCCACACCAAAATCCATAGAGAAAATCATCGATTTTACGTCACGGCACACAGGAGTTGTTGATCCACTGCTGCCTCCATCAGTAAATTCAAATTAAAAATGTTGTCATTTCAGTGTTTGAAGTCCTTCATTCAGACTTAGCTGTCTTACACAAACCTACCACACGAGGCAGCAGAAGACCAGCAGCTCCTGTGTCCCCGTGAGATAAAAATGCTGATTTTCTCTATGGACTTTGGTGCAGTAAAGTGAGCTGTTATTAAACTTCAGTTTCCTGTTAAAACATTCAACATGTTTGGCTTGAATTTTATTATAATGTCTTTTAAATGGTTGTTTTCACTTTTTTTCCCCCCCACTCATTCTCCCACACCAAAGTCCTTTGACAAAATTAGCATTTTCGGCTCACAGGGACACAGGACTTCTTGGTCTACTGTTGTCTCATGTGGCAAGTTTGTGTCACAGAGGTTAATCCGAATAAAGGATTTCAAACACCGAAGTCACAAAATCACACATGATGGAGGCAGCAGTGGATCAACAACTCCTGTGCACTGTGATTTAAAATCAAAGTTTTTGTCAATGGGCTCTGGTTCCAAATCTTCAAACCTGGTTTGTGTTTAAAAGATGAATTGGTTTATGATATTTATTTATTTTTTTTCTCTTCCAGCTCATCACGGTTTACACCGTGCCAGGAATGGATCCTGATTGGCTGATCGGAGAACGTGGAAATGAAAAGGGCAAAGTCCCAGTCACCTACCTTGAACTGCTGAGCTAATGGACCAAAGGACACACTCACACTCACACACATACACATACACACACAGGTTTACACATCTATTCTTCTGAGGACACTGCATTGAGTTGAACAACCTAAACAAAGTGATATCCCTTTACCTTAACTATAACCAGTTAATGACTAACCCTAACCTTAACCCTAACCATGATTCAAATCTTAGCCCTAAACTTAACCAGCTCCTCAAAAATGAGGTTCTACCTCAGTGGAACCAGGTTTTGGTCTCCATGAGGACTACTGATCCTGACAAGGTCAGTGGTTATACTAGGAGAGGCCTGACAGAGGTAGAAAATACAAGAACACACACACACACACTTCCTGTATTCACACACACTTCCTCTATTTCCACGTTGGCTGTCTGAAACATGTATGCAAACCTGTGAGCGTTGACCTTATGACTAATGGGGGGGGACTTTCATCAACATGAGTCACTGCTTGTCTCCTCACTTTTTCTCTCTGCTGTAGTTTTTTAAAGGTCAGACTTTAATTTCATCACAAAGATCTCACCCTGTGCTCACACCACCTCAGTTCTTCTGATTCATTGTTTGTTTTCATTTGTTCTGGTTTGACAAAGTGTAGACTTTCAGTAAATTATGGACCAGAAAGTGCGTATATCAGTGTGCGTAGATCTAGTCTAGGTTGTAATTTTTCTTTGTTTTGTTTTTAAACAGGTTTTAATTAACAGCATTCCCAAAAACCCAAACCAGCAGCTTGACTGGCATAGATTTTTATTATGTCAGCCGTTTGTGGCTAAAATCTGTATTTCCTTGTGTCCTGGCTGGCAGCAAGTGAAAGTGAGTATACATGGTTCATGCAAGTCTGGAAAACACCTCACTCTGGGAAAAATGCAATGCTCTGCTATTTTTATGTTTCTGTTGATGCAACCTGTGACTGTGCAATACTTTTAAGTCACAGCGGTGAGTCATGTTTGATATTGCAGGGAATCCCAGCGGTGAATCTTATCCACACCCATTGATAAACAGAACTGAGGTGTCGGAGCGTCACAGTTTTCCAAAGAATGATTCAGTTGTTTTTCTGACTGCACTTTTTTTTCCCCTAATATAACAATAAAAAAAAACAGCTACACTCTGATATGACTTTACTTCATAATATGATATGTGTCACATCAAGTTACTTCTACCGAAAAATAAATTAACAAATTAAATGTGGACTTTATGTAAACACAGAGCCGGAACCGTGTTTTACATTTTTTATGTCTAGTTAAATTAAATTAAATTAAATTTTTGGCAAAGATACATGTGACTACTGTTCTCCTGAAAATGCAGTAGAGGAAATCAAGTCAGACAGATTGAATTTACTTTCCTGAATGATATACCACATTTACCGCTCTCCTGAGTACTCCTTTAAACTTTAAACAGCTATATTTAGCCATTTCTGAGATAATCCATGGCTAAATCCCCTGTATTCATTAGTATATCATAACATGACACATCTTTAATTTCATTTTTTTCCTTTAGTGCCACTATATATATATATATATATATGTGTGTATGTGTGTGAATTTTTTATTTCATTTTTTTGACATTAATTGAGTCAAATAAATGTTGTGGGTGTGGTTTAGTTATGAGGCGGATTGTGATTGGTTTCTGGCAAATTTGGTAACTTGTCTGCCTCTCTTATACCCATATCATTATATAGGAAAAATAAAAAGAATTGTAATAACTTCCTGCTACAGCTAAGGTTTTGAGTCACCATTGCGACCTTGTGTTAAACAAATTTTCACCCTGAAATCACTGCAAAGTTCAAGTCTTTGTTGGATTTGTGTCAGTTTGCGTGAGCGATGCATCCACGTGCGTATTTGCATTGTTAAAAATTGCGTCACCTTTGTTTGCGAAAACATGCCAAGAGCTGGATGAGGTACATGCATGTTCCTCTCTTCGTTAGCTTATCCTCCATGTTTACTCGCCCTGTGATAGTCGCAAGAAAAAGTCGGGCCACTCGGATTTGGATTTATTGACATAATGTGGCTGTCGAACACAGTCACAAACAGCTCCACCAACGATTGTGAAAAGATGGCTCCCAAAAATCACGACCGCCCCCTGGTGGCTCCCTGCTGTATTAGTCCACATTAGCAGTCGAGACATTAATGAAAAGATTTGTTTTCGTATTTTTGCACAATTTGATTTGAATTGATAGAAATGTGCAGAAACGTCATCATATCTAGGTGGCGCTGACTGTACTTAGTTTTTGTTTTTATGTGGACATTACCGACCGTCCATTTCCTGTCCTTGGGGGACAGGGGTATATCAATCTTTTTTTTTTTTCCCCAGAGCTTTCGACTCTTATCTCATGGTTTTCACGATGTGACACTATTTCAGACACAGGATTTTAATAATTTGGACTGAATTTTGGACTGAGTCTGGCAATAAACTGAACTGGGCACACTGTCTCCATATATGCAGGTCATGTGAAGGTGCTGAATGCTTCTGGAAAAAAAGCTAATGGGTTATTATTTACTTTGTTACACTGATGAATTTTCTTTTTTCTAAGAAATGTGTGTAATTTGCAGCATGAAAATTGTAGAAAAATGTCTGGATCTAATTCAACTAAACACTATTTATTGAGTGTGTCAGGGTACTTGTGTGTCTTAATGTTTTTTTTTCTTTTCTTTTTTTCGTCATGTTTTGAATTTAGTGCGCCACTGTCACCATTCTTGTTAGCCTCCGGTTCATGGCTGTATAATAAACATGCATGTGTGTTACAGTAATGCGATTGTCTGCTTCTTGAAAATCTACCGTCTTTCAGCAAAGTTTCCTTCTAAAAAAAAAGTTTACTATGTGAAGTCATAAAATTATCATAATGTGTCATCGGAGATTAAATCCGTGTTATATTATCAAAATACTAGCTTCATTGATAACGATTCAAATTTTTGTATGCGAGCCACCGACTCTGTTTATGTTTTGCTTTGGCGGTTCCTATCTGTTGCTCCGCCCTCTCACATTTCTTCAGTCCTGCAGCTTGTAGAGGGCGGCTAGCTGGAATGCTAAGCTAAGAAAGGCTCACGCCGCTTTTCTAAAACGTCTTCAGAGGAGAAACCTGCGAAGATGCTGACGGCAGATGCCGGTGTGGACGCTTTCCTCGACATGGAGGCAAAACGGAGACCGTTAGCCAAGGTTAGCTAATACACCCTCCCTCTCATATATGCTGTCAGTGGATATTTAACCTATTTACATGTTCTAAAATTAGTTTTTTGGAAAATTTGCCTTCTGCACACACACCAATGTTTTGATCTGGGATGGCAGTGATAGCTTTAAAACGCAAAAGGTTGTTGTTGCGCATGTTATACACATATCACCTTTAGCTTTAGCTTCAAAAGTGGTTTCACTCTGAGCACATAATCCTGAACGCTGAACGGCGGCCATTTTGACAGGTCACAGCAGGATATTCATATATGTGAATAAAATAGAATAGAAGGGCTGCCAACTTTTCCAAAAACCCTGGATTGTGATTTGGTGGCGGCACACATGCAGGTGAGGAATTCATTTGACTTCTTACAAACGTTCCCCTGCATTCTGATGTTTTCTCTGGAGGAAACCCACCCAGATGTGGGGCAAACATGCAAACTCCATGAGGAAAGGCCCTTGTTCCGACTTGGTCACAAACCCAGGTCTTCTTGGAGCAAAGGCAAAGGTGCTGACCGGTACGCCAACCGTGTGGCCCCTTTGATTATATTGTTTGTGAAAATAGTATGTTGGCCTGTTACTGGTGTGAGCAGTTGTCATGGTCATTGTTGGTGCCCATCTCCTAACACCACTCACTCATTCATCAAGCTGACAGCAGCACAACTGACAGATAATCGTTTAGTGTTTGAAGGGGCCCGGACACCTCTAAGTTTGACTGGATAAAAATGGAGGCAGGTTCATGTTCGATTGTTTAAACCTTTGGCGAGCTACTTGGAAAGGGACTGCGACGCAATATGGACAAAAGTATTGGGTCTCCTGACCATTACACCAACAGGGACTGTAACGACATATTCAACAACATAGACAGTGCTTTAATATACAGTTGGTTCCACGTTTCTTGGAAGACTTTCCTCAAGACTTAAAGTGTTTTTATGGGAATTTGTGCCCATTCCATTCATTGATGAGGTCAGGCACTGCTTGGTACATGATATCATCAGTAGTTCACCAATCTATGGTTCTGGTTGAAACACATTTTACCTCTCGTTAGTGACTGAACAGGTTCAAACACAGTTCACACAAACTGTTTATCTTCTGGAGTTGCACAAAGATGGTGGGTGTAGAAGCAACATCCTGAGTCACCACACCCTCACTGGCACAAAGCCTTTTACACCTTTGTGTAGATGCTTACTCATTTCTTTGTTGTGTTTAATTGTTGCCATTACATTTGCTGAATTATTGCTATGCGATTAAAGTTTGTTATGTTGACATTTCTCACACTGTTAAGTGCTAACTGTTGCTCAGATAATGATCTTCAAGCTTGTTTAATCTTTTACATCAAGTGGGGCTCATCCTACCTTCCTCCCTAACTACTTGCCTTCCTATCTTCCGTCCTTCCTTCCTCCCTCCCTTGCTCCTCCCTACCTACCTACCTACCTTCCTACCTACCTACCTACTTACCTACCTAGCTTCTTCACTTTCTACTTACCCACCTCCCTCCTCCCTCCCTTGCTACCTATCTAGGTAGGTACCTACCTACCTACCTTCCTCTCTACCTACTTGGCTACTCACCTACCTAAATTTTACCAAATTTACAGAAATAAATATAAACCTAAACAAATGGGATCAAAAATGGTCAAAAATGTAAAATCCCTTCCAATAAGAGGGACTTATTTACACCCAGGTTATAAATTACAGTGCAGTTCACAGAATGTTAGAAAAAGGAATATTCAAAATTGTAATCAAAAACAAATTTATTAAATGCAGTAAAAATAAATCTGTCAATTGTTTTTCATGTGTTGACATGTTTTCACTGGTATCAGTGAAACACGAGACTCGAGAACATGAAACTGGTGTTTTCTAAACGTGTTTCCTCATGATCCAAATTCTATTTTAAGCACTTTCACCTGGTTGACTAATACAGCGAGAACCTCCGTTTCTCAGATTTAATAATTTGTTAATTATTTTGCTTTGAGTCATCGCTTTGCTGGGTTTATGATTTTACAATCCTGATGCTCATTGATGGATTCACAAGTAAATACATGATCTGACTGAGGGTGAAGATTTTGGATGACTTCATCTCCTTCACTACCCTCCTTCCCTTCCCTCCTCCCTCCTCTCTCCTCTCGCTCCTCCTTCCACCGGTCAATGCAGATGGTCATACACTTTAAATCTGGTTCTGCCTGGTTCATTTCTTCTAGTTTGTCAAGTGCCTTAAGATACTGTATGACATGAAATGGTGCTATACACTCACTCACTCACTCACTCAATCATTTTCTACCACTTTATCCTCCACTGAGGGTCACAGGGGGCGCTGGTGCCTAACTCCAGCTGACATAGGGCAAGAGGCAGGGTACACCCTGGACAGGTCGCCAGTCTGGTGCTATACACATAAAATAAAATTTAATTGAAATGGCGGCCACATGGCAGAATAGTGGTTATCACTGTTGCCTTACAACAAAAAGACCTGGTCCCTTTTTTTTGCCTTTTCCTCCACAGAGCTCCCCCTACAGTTTTGGAGTGCACATTTTTACGACACCACCATAAACATCCATCCGTTGTCATGATTCTGAGAACTACCCATCGGCGGCCCTGATCTTCCTCTAACAGACGGTAGGTCTCGCATAACAGAACATTTAACCATCACAGTGACTCTGAAGCTGTTAAATTAGGGTAGAAATCTAGATCACTAGTCTGGTCAAGAGGGGGCTGGTCTGGAGAATAAACATATTCTACATCTTATTTCACAGAATTTCAATGTAAAATTGCTTGTTTTGAAATGAAAAGAAGTATTCTTCACAACATTAACTTATTTATGAGGCAACATAAATTTATTCATACCAAAGACAGAGAAATAAATCTAAAATTAAGTAAATAATAATATGGATTAGAAGCTCCTGTCGATTAAAAATGAGAAAACGTCAATATTTTAGAAATCTTTCAAATACTTATTGTTATTAATTTGACAAATAACAAAGTGAATTCACCTTTCTGACATTGACACCTTCAGAGTCGATGGCAGAATAAGCTGTTTGACATTTGCAGAGATTTGAAGTTTTTCATGGACCCAGACCCCATACTCAACTCTGCTGCTCATCACACAAGTACATTTTCCTTTCAAATGTGCCATCAGTTAAAAGGGAATAAGAAATACAAGATTTTTAACAGTATAAGATTTATTACCAAGAAGCATTGTTACAACGACAAAAATGAGAAAACACAAATTAACTTTTTTGTGCTATTTTCTTTGTATATAACACAGTTTTCCAAAATTTCCAATTAATTCCCATGAAAAGTTTCCCATTTGGAATATTTCCAAACTAAAGTCGTACACATACTGTTTAATTTTGTATTAACTCCATTATCATTATTGACAACACTTTAACATTGGCTACAGCCAAAGAATCGTTTGCATTCAAGTGTTTTTTGTGTTCAACACGGAGGAAACGTCAATTTCCTTAGTCACAGCAAATGATTCATGCTAATGCTAATACAGGTCAAATTATAATAGTGTCATAAAAATATATGAAAAACATGTAACATTTCACTGTAGAAAAGCCTGTTTCAAATAGTGAAGAATTAGAGTCAAATCAATTGAACAGTAACAACACAGAGAGAAATTGATTTTTTTAATCTTCTTGATTTAAATACACTTTAAATTAGTATTAAATTATTATTCAAATCATGTCAATAAAGTCTCTTTTTATTTAAATTAAAAAATACTACAAAAAGATGGAATATGTTACATTTCTGCACTGAAATATCCAGAAACAATTAAACTAATTTATATATATTTTTTTATTAATAATATTTTGTTGAATACTCTGCTTAAATTAGTACGATATAAAATGTTCTAATTTAACATATTCTACACTTTTTAAATCCAAATAATCGGTATTTTTAAGGTAATGGAAAGTTTAATATTGTCTACGTTACTGTCTTCCAAGGTAAACATAACAGAATGAGGAAGGAAATATTCCATTGCTACTAGCTATCCATTGTGTTGTCTTTAGTTATTTCTAAATTATTTTATTGCGTACGGTCATAACATCCCATTACCGTTTGCTGCATGTTCTGTCACCTGAGGTCTGCCACCTGAAGACCACAATTCTCGTAATCCCTCTTTGTTTAATATTTTAATTGAGAGACCCCACACTTTAAATAAGGTAGACACCGAAAAATGCGCCGTTGATCAGTTTATAGCCTCTTGCAATCATGACATTTACATGATCTCCTTCCATCAGATTGAAGACATGCCCCACAAACACATTCCTGGACTCCATCTTGTCCTTTGTGCATGTCAAACCGTCTATGGTCTCAATAAGAGGCGGCATGTCACCGTAACCCTGATTCCACCTGTTCACCGCCAAAAACAAATTGTTGAACTTTGTTGGAAAGTCAGTGTGGCACGCCAAGTGTAACCTCACGTAGACGAAATAGGCACCAATCTGAGGAATGACGATGGCTTTCTTTTCTTTGCTGTAGTGATTGGCCATGTTCGAACTCTCCACATCCCATTTGACTGTCCCATTATCAGTGGCTTTGCAATCATACGACCACGATTGATCATAAGTCCCTGCAGGATAAGGAACAGAGAGAAAAGCACTTAGTAAATCATTTTAAACAGTTCACACACTCCAAAAATAACACAGTCACAGCAGCCAAGATAAACAGCGTCAGCTGAGAAAACGAAATGGAACAAAATGTTGGTTCACGTTGTTGAGAGGAAGACACGTTTCCATTTCGGTACAAACGTCAAACTGTGTATGAGAACTGACTGTGGGCGTGGAAGAAACACCATTCGCAAGGAAGTGACCTTTTCAGATGACTGTCAATGTACCATTTTACTCTGGTAAACTAAGGGAAGGGTGCCAAGAACTGTGTTTTCACCAAGTGGAGCGGTTCTGTTTGCAACAGGATGGTTTGTAATTTTTTCCATGAGGAACAGTACCAAAATAGCATTCCATTTTTTGGCACCCTTCCATTGGGATACCAGAGTAAAATAGTACCGTACCAAACCTAACCATACCTAATGGAAATGCCGCAAGAGAATGGAACAGTAGGGGCTGGGTATAATGGTACTAGTCCTAATGGAAATGCAAAGAAATATGTACTGTACCATACCAAACTGAACCGTTCCACTTGGCAGAACCAGCACTTGAAGTGGTGCTGGTACTGTCCAGCCCAAAATAATAACTTCCCAGGGTAAACTACGTGATGTTCACTTGTTCTCGCGAGAGTCCATTGTTTTTATTTTTAGTGTTAAACAAGGATGATGTCTATTGGAAGCGTTTTCACCAATGTTTAGTTATATTCACTGACTTCTTGCCACATGATGGAGGAATGAGTGACATGTTTGTGAGATAAACTTACTGAGCTGCATGTAGAATCTTTGCATGCTGCTTGCAGTAGTTGGTGTAGTTTCTGCAGAGAGAGAGAGAGAGAGAGAGAGAGCATAAAGGGGTTCAAATGAACGCTGCCCTGTTTGCTTATAATAATGTTTTCACAGGACATGAAATCTTAAATAAACGTGGTATTGAAGACGACATGGATTGACTTACCTGCATGACGCGGGCTCTGCTGCTTAGAGTGCACTGCTATTTTCTCTGCAGCGCTCTAATGAACAAAGAAGAACACATTTAGGTTATTTTATTCCATTTAGTGAAGTCAGTTTTTCCATGTACTTTACACTTATGAGTTCATTTTCCTGTTAGCGTTTTATATGTTGTATCTTCATGTATTTGTGTATATATTTTTTAATATTAATAATTTTAATAATAATAATAATAATAACTTAACTAGACAATGGCGAGAGGGATGCAGTGTGCTGTGTGCATGAGTCAGACGTGTGTGTATTTTCGTGGAATAAACCTTTAATTTTTTTAAATTCACCCTAATTAGCTCATGTGAACCAGGTGTGTTTGTGTTGAACAGTTTAAAATATGAATGCCGTCTCTAGCTAAAAGTATGCCAAAGCAGTGCATGTTTGGAAATCATATAATTATTGCTTAAAAATGCTTAAAAATGTAAGCACACTAACATTTGCTCGGAACTAACCCAGAAATATTCACACAGTAATATTTTAGCTGGACTGCACCTTTAAAATGTCACAAATTAGCTGATGTGAACCAGGTGTGTGTGCGCGTGTGACACAGAGACACAGACAGCTGCATCCAAACCTGCTTCAGAGTGAGGACCAAAAATTTGTATAAACACCTACAAAGTGAGGACATTTTGACAAAGTGAGGACATTTTGACAAAGTTAGGACATTTTGGCCGGTCCTCACTTTTTTTCACCCCTAAAATGGCTTTTTAAGGGTTAAGACCTGGCTTTGGGGTTAGGGTTAGAATCGGTTTTAGGTTAAGGTTACATAAGGGGCTAGGAAATGCAATATGTCTATGAGGGTCCTCACTCTGATAGAACGTGTGTGTGTGTGTGTGTGTGTGTGTGTGGAGGTCACACAGCAGACACAGACAGCTGCATCCAATTAAGGTTGCCATGGTGATGGAGCCACAATGTGTGTGCGTGCCTGTGTCTATCAGACTTGCTGAGTCACAATGAGAAATACAGAGCGAGACCAGCCAAGTAAGCGTCCAAACAACTCGCTGTAAAAATTAAAAACCGTAGGTCCTATTGAAAAACCGAACACATTGTGAGCGTCCTGAGACCCGTCTGAACAAGACGGTGTAAAGTTTGTATAGATATCTTAAAAAATGTGGCCACAGGAGCGAGAGGAAAAAGTGCTTCGGTCTGAGATTTTGAGAAGACTGAGGCGAAATAATATATGGCCGCGAATGGAGCAAAAATGAGATTTGGTTTCGTTCTGAGCCTCACTGTTTCTAAAGCGTGCCTCTGTCAGCTTCCAAAGTTACATCACAAGAACCCCAACAGATTTTCCCTACGTTTTGATGTGCTTTTTATGTCTGTGGGACCAAAGGCTTGGGATTTACAGCGGGTTGTTCGTGAAAGTTTTGTGTCTGGATTTTTGTTCGCCGCAATCTCCTCGCTCTAGCCACGCAATACACACCCATTATAAACTCTGAATTTCTGCAAAATTGATCATGATCATTAAAGCTTGATTGATTAAAAACTATTCAACCGATCAAAAACTTGATCGGTTGAATAGTTAGTAGAGGAGTTGGTAGAGGAGACCTGTGTCTACATTTTAAAATTTGAATGGCGTCTCTAGCTGAAAGAATGCCAGAGCAGTTGCAATTTGAGCAATTTTTTCGCCTCCTCCAATTGATTCTCTATGGGAAATTCTTCGCATACTTTCACGAATAACTTTGCGAAAAAGCGGGAGATGGAAGTAACAAATATTATACACCGAGTCCGATCGAGCCGCACATTTTCATATATTACTTATTGGTGTGCGACAAAGTGTGATTGAGTTATTAGCGACCGAAGAACGTACGGAAGAAATAGAATTAAACATGCAGCATAATAATAGTGTGCTGTGCGAACACTGCATCCCTAATAAGTTATGCAATTTTTTCTAACAGAAAACTGACGTTTGAGTCATGCTGTAAACTGCTAGTTCTCCCACACCAAAGTCCAATGAAAAATGCATTGATTTTGCAGAGCAACAAAAAAGAAGTTGCTGATCCACTGCTGCCTTCATAAGTACATTCAAATGTGCTTTTTTTTGTGTTTGAATTTCGTTTGCTCAGCTATACATTGGTAACATAAACATATGACAAGAGGCAGCCAAACACCAGCAGCTCCTGTGTGCTAAAAGTTACGATTTTCCTCTATGGACTTTGGTGTGGAAGAGTTCGTAGAGTAATAAAAAGTTATATTTACCAATGGAAATGTCTTTTTAACACTGAGATGAAGCAGTGAGCATATTTGTATTGCATCATAGAATTAAACTGGCATAGATTTTATTCTCCCCCCCGCTGGCAACCATGTTTTGCACAACAAAGTCAGCCTAATTTCCAAAAAAACGGACCTATCCCTTCAATATCTTGATATTGCTGGGTTTTAGTGACACAATGTCTTTCAGAATAGTGAAATTATTCAGATTGTGAGATTCCTTGTACACACTCACAAATCCTCACATGCAGCCAGTGAAACTAGAAGGAGAGTTAAAAAACAGATAAACTCACTGTTTGTCCGCTGGAGTTTTGACGTGTCCATAAACCAGAGCAGATGATGAAGAGGAAGCATGCAGAGCAGGTGAGCAGCAGCAGCAGCAGCAGCATCGTGATGAGTCTGAGGGTTCTCTTCATGTCATGACATTGTTGGATGAGGATGAGAGGCAGTTGATTGCAGTAACCCCCCTTCATCTCTGCATCATCCGCTGCAGTTGCATTGTGTCGCATCGTAGCCTCCGCTGTTCAGTGGCTTCTCCTCAAAGAAAAAAAAAATGCTTCTTCAAAATTTGCACTCTTCTCAGCCTCTTTCTCGGCTGCTTATATTTAAAGTCCTCAGTTTGGGATTACCTCATCTGTCCCTGACTCCTGATGGAGAGAGGAGGAGCCTCCTGAACTCAATGGTGGCCAAAATTGCATTCAATTCCTAAAAATAAACACCCACATCTTGAGGAAACACCATTACGTCATACAACAGAAGCATGGTTCAGAGTGATTTCCTGACTATTTTATCAGCCATGGTTTTCTAGATTTCTAGATTTTACAACCAAGGCCTTCTCTATCAAAATAAAATATTAAGGAGTTAATCTCTCTCTGGATGTATGTAGCTTATGTGCAAATCATAGGCTGTATAAATTGTTGTAATTGGCAATTGACTGGATATGTTCTGCCAAAACATGTTTGAGAGTAGTTATAGACACTTCGGGTTTGGGGAGGTTGGAGGTGTGGCACTGATTCATAGTGTAAGCTGAGTTCTCTACAATACAAACAGGCACACACACCCGATGAATCATGGCCACCAACTGGGGAACAAGGAGGAAATGTTTTTAATCACTTAACAAAACGTCACCTTTGCCATCTTCCAAACATGTCTGCAGGTTTATAGAGGACACTCCAATTTGTGTTATTCACACCAAAGACCATAGAGATCAGCATTTTTAGCTCACAGGGACTCAGGAAGTAAGTTTGTGTTCCTGTGATAAATCCCCAAAAATTAATTTCAAACCCCAAAGTCACAAAATGACACATTTGAACTTAATGATTGCAGTAGCAGTGGATGAACAACTCCTGTGTTCTGTGTGCTAAAATTGTTGATTTTCACCATGGACGTTGGTGTGGAGTAGAGAGAGAGGTTACAAATAATTAGCATACAATAGGAAGGACGTTTCAGTTGAATTACCTTGTTGAGTTGAAATTCAAACACTTGTCCACTTGTTTGAACTGCTCATGTCCCAAGTTTACAAGTGAAGATGGTTGCTCTGAGTGCCAACCATGTGAGAGGTTTCTGTGGACACTGGAACGTACTTGTTTTAATGTCATTTCCACTTCCAACCTGGAACTTACTATGAACAGATGGAAGTCTCTGGAAAGGAAAATGGGATGGCAATTTAAATTTTAGCTTTCAAAGTATTTAGCGGTTGTGTCTTTGTGAGAACCAAAAGCACATACAAACTGATCTTTGTGGGGACATTTGAACTGGGCTCCACAACTTTAAAGGGCGTTTTCAGGGTTAAGACTTGGTTTTAGGGTTAGGGTTAGGAACTTTGTTGTGATGGTTAAGGTTAGGTTAGGGGTAAGGGACTAGGGAATGCATAATGTCTATGACCTTGACCGTGAAAACATACCCTTAGCATTTGGAATCACCTTAATATCATTATCAGTTTGATAGTTATTCACAAAAATCAATATTTCTGTAATGGTGGTTTTCTTTTGGCTTTAGCTCCATAGTTCACACTTCTGATTCAGCAGAGTCTCAGCTACAGTTTTGTGTTAGATCTGTATTTGTTACCTTACCTTACCTTACCTTACCTTACCTTACCTTAGCTTACCTTACCTTACCTTACCTAAAATTCCACAAGCCCCCTGTTTTTTTCATGTTTTGGATCATATTATCCAGAATGTTAACAGGATCCGGATCAATCTTTGATAAATTATACGGCCTATTGTGGCCTTATCCTGTATTTTTTTTTTTTTTTTTTTTGCCAAGCACCCTGGCCATTTATTGTGGAGTTACATACACAGATGCTGAAAATGCTGGACTATCCTCGCAATGATAAACAATCCTTTAAAAACTTCTTGGATCCAGATGGCAATCTGGATCACCACCAAAATCCAATCATCTTTTCCTTCTCCACACCCTTCCTAAAAATTTCATCAAAGTCCATACCCTTTTGAGTTACTTTGCCTACAGACAAACCACAACTAGAAAAAAACCTTTTAAAAAACCTCTTGTTTTGATAGATTACTCATTGGGTGTAGAGTCCTATTGAAACAGACCAATGAATAATGACTTCATTAATGTATAGTCTTTTTATTAGTGTACGACAGAAAAATCACCAAAGTAAATAATCCAGTACAAAGATTTTATCTCTTCCACATCCTTTTTTCCATTTGACTCAGGTTACAGCACAGATCATTCCAAGTGTTTGCAGACACGGGGCTCAAGCTTTATACAAAGCTGCATGGCAACCATTTTGTTCATTCATTAGTGAGTATAGTGCCAGGTTATTACCACCGTCTTTGTTTACAGTCAGAAGGTGCTTTGACCTGAAGACGTTCTGGGGCTTTATGTTTCTGCACAAATGTCCTTAAAAGACACTTTTACCTTGAAGCTTCTCACCACTTTCCCAGTCAAATCTCCAGTTAATGTCCAAGTGAGACACTGAGGGGAAATTTCACAGCCAGAGAGTGTTCTGTGTTCTGCCTCCTGCATGTGTGACCCAGGCTCCGCCCCCTATGCATCTGGACGTTCTCCTGCTGGTGTAAAGGTGTCTGACCCCATGGGTCAACTGATGCGTTCTTCTTATGTAAACAAAAAAAACAACCTAAATTTTCCAGACATTGTTGGGCGTTCATGTCTGAAAATGCTGTGTTTCCATCATGGTACAGTTCAGTTTGGTACAGTACAGTACATCTGGGTCAGGCTAGTGTTTCGACTGAGAACAGTATCTTTACTTAGCAGGCGGGTTATGGGTTGCAGTGTGATGTTGTACCAGTGCGATGAAAATAAATGATGTCACTGAACGTGACACAACTTGATTTTCATGCTTACTTTGTGGCTGTTTGTCTCAACAAGACATTAAGCTTTTGATGAGTTTTTGTTGATACTCCAAGGGAAGGGTGTGCCAAACAGAATGACTGTGGCAATTTTGTGTGGAATGGAATGTGTGTAAGGAAATTTTAGTGCTATTCCTAAATAAAACACAAAAAACCTACCATACTCTGCCCAAATGAAACCGTTCCTCTTGATGGAAACACAGCTTTGGTCTACTTGGTATGATCCCGTACCCACTGACACAGCCGCGCGCAGTAACTCTGTGGACTGACGGTGGAGAACGACCGGCCTGGATGTCTCAGCCTCTTCCACAAATGCTCGAGCCTCTTCTTAAAACCGTAAACGGTGAAAATGTCAACGATGCCGATGAAGTAGCGCTGCTCAGGTCCATCGATGACATGCAGAGGATTCTTGAAGTTGGGGAGCAAACGACGGTTTTGGGCCTTGAAGTTGGGCACCTCGGTCGCCTCACTTCCCTCCACGTTTTCTCCAGCTCGTGGTTTCTTCAAACTCCTTCCGTCGCTTTTAGACATAAGTGAGATGGAGTCATCTTCTGGGACTTCTCCTGGGACAGCAGCTATGTCTGTGAGGACAGGGCTGGAGCCTGGATTCACAGATCTATGAAGACAGTAATGGCAAAGAGAACATGTATGAGAGAAAGGAGCGAACTAAAGCTTCATCCAAAAAGAACAGTGAACTGTCATCAGTCAGGCCTTGTTTAGACGACAGCCCAAATTGGATTTGTACGCATATCTAATCAGAATCTCCCTCTTTCTGACCAACTGTTCACATTATAAACCGCAAGTGATCAGATCTGATCTGCGCGTGTCCATATTAACGTTGTCTAGTCTAGTCTTCCACATGGACTTCTATAGTTAGAGGCAAAGCCCCGGGCAAAATAAATAGTCTAAATAAAATATTATTGTTCCCATCCTTGATTTCTTTGTACTTGGTTTTGACTTTTTTCCCTGTGGCACTGAAGCCACATTCTCCAAAACCCCCCGCTCCTCCATCCCACACATTATGTCCTGATATATGGATTTATTTTAGTATGGCCCTTCTAATTTCTTCTAAACAGAAAAATCCACCCAGACATCTACCTGGCACTCATATCCTTTACTGCACATGGTCTGTTGTTGTTGTTGTCTTCCATACTTAATTCAATTTCTTAAACTATTGTCTTACTCTAAGTCAATCGCTTAACACATCTCCAATTAACTACCATTTCTCAAACGCTATGTCATTGTTATTGTTGTTGTCTTGGAGTCGCACTGTGATTGAAGCAGAGGACATTTCTATCTGAGCGACCGAGATGTTCAGATTGAAACTGATTTGTCAGAATTGCATTGAATGTGAATTGAATATGTGGTTTGAGTCAGCTTTGAAAAAACCCTGATCTTATGCGTCTTTTAGCTGTGCAGCTGTCCGGCTAGATACGATCTGGAACTGTTTTGGGCTGCAGTTGAGACAAGGCCCTAGAGAGATGGAATGTAGATTGTTCAATCAATAACTGAGAAACACATTCATCCATTGCCTCCCACTTTATCCTCCACATGAGGGTTGTGTTGCGAGGCTGCTGCCAATCCCAGTTGACATAAGGCGAAAGGTGTGGGAAACCCCTTGACAGTTTGCCAGTCACTCTCACATTCACTTACAGTAAGCCTCTGGGAGAACATGCAGAAAGGTACTTTTTGTTGTGAGGCAACAGTGCTAGCCATGTGCACCACTGTGTAGCCCAGTGGTGCATGTACAAATGAGTGGATTTAACCCAAAGTTATGACATTTTACAAGATATTTCAGCAGATTTGTTTCTGTTCTGGGTTAATGTTAATTTCCTTCATACAGACAATAACTTCCTGTTACCTCCTTAGTGAAGCCACATCATACACTGCCTGGCCAACAAAAAAGTTGCCACCTGGATTTAACTGGGCAAATAGGTAAGAGCCTCCTGTTGGATATTAGTGCATGGTTGATTATCTTCCAGCTGGCATCAAGTTATTTAACCCCAACTGATGCAATGAGTAGCTTCTCATTTCTTAAACAACCTTGCGGAAAGACACATCCTGTGGTCAGTGAAAAGATGACAGTCTGTTTGAGAAGGGTCAAATCATTGGCATGAATCAATAAAAACTGGAAGCATAGTGGAGAACCATTGTCTTGGAGGAAGAAATGCGGTTGGAAAAAGATCCTGAATGACCTTGATCGGCGACCACTTAAACGTTTGGTGAAATCAAATGCTAGAAAAACAACAGTAGAACTCAGGGCTATGTTTAATTGTGAAAGTACGAGCATTTCCACACAAACAATGTGAAGGGAACTCAAGTGATTGAGACTGAACAGCTGTGTAGACTTAAGAAAACCACTAATCAGTGAGGTAAAAAAAAGGCTTCAATTTGCAAGGGAGCATAAAGATTGGACTCTGGAGCAATGGAAGAAGGTCATGTGGTCTGATGAGTCCAGATTGACCCTGTTCCAGAGTGATGGGAGCATCAGGGTAAGAAGAGAGGCAGATGAAGTGACGCACCCATCATGCCTAGTGTCTACTGTACAAGACTGTGGGGGCAGTACAATGACCTGGGGTTGCTGCAGTTGGTCAGGTCTAGGTTCAGCAACATTATGTGCCCAAAGAATGAGGTCAGCTGACTACCTGAGTATACTGAATGAACAGGTTATTCCATCAATGGATTTTTTTCTTCCCTGATGGCACGGGCATATTCCAAGATGACAATGCCAGGATTCATCGGGCTCAAAAAATAGTGGTTCAGGGAGCATGAGACATCATTTTCACACATGGATTGTCCACCACAGAGTCCAGACCTTAACCCTACTGAAAATCTTTGGGATGTGCTGGAGAAGGCTTTGTGCAGTGGTCTGACTCTCCCATCATCACTACAAGATCATGGAGAAAAATTAATGCAACTGTGGATGCAAATAAATCTTGTGACACTGCAGAATCTCATTGAAACAATGCCACAGTGAATGCATGCCGTAATCAAACCTAAAAGCCGTCCAATACTTTTTTTTTCGACCAGGCAGTGTTGACTAGCTGCTGTCATCTGTGAGTCACTGGCTGCTTTGCTGTTGTGTTTGAAGTATTTACCGCAGCATAGTGATTATCACATAAAGGATCAGCTGATAAGGCAGCAATCCAAAGAAAATGAAACACCTATAGTTTCATTTAAGTGAGTCACAGGCGCTTACTTTTTGGTTCTAACGATGACGGAAGCAAATGAGAGGTTCTGGAGGCGTTCATCTCGGTGCAAGGGCTGATGAGCCAAGAGGAGACTGTAATCCAACACATTGAGCCGCCGCAGGAAGTGTGTGTCAATCTCCACCTGACGCTGGAGCCAGGAATGTTGCTGGTCTGAAAACACACACACACACACACAGGTTTCCAAGACTTCAGAGGACACTGCATTGACTTGCATTCATTTCCTTGAGACTTACTCTAACCATAACCATAATTACTAGTGCACTAACCCTAACCCTGACCCTAACCTTAAACTAACCCTGACCTCAGTCTAACTTTAAAACATGTCTTCACCTTAAAATGGAGTCATTTAAATTATGGGGACTTGATTTTTGTCCCCATAAGGAAGACAAGTCCCCATAATGTGACTGTGTAAACAGATTTAGGTCCCCACAACATAAGGAATACCAGGTACAGACACACACACACACACTGGTTTCCATGACTTTAGAGGACATTGCATTGACTTACTCTAACCTTAACTATAATTACTGGTCATTTAATTCTAACCCTGACCCTAACCTTAACCTGACCCTAACCTCAGCCTAACTTTAAAACATGTCAATACAAGTCCCCGTTATGTGACTCTGTAAACAGATTTAGGTCCCCACAGCATAAGGAATAGCGGGTGTATATACACATACACAGATAGTCAGACAGATGAGACATGAGTCAAACCTGACTGCTTAGAAATTCAAAATAAACATTCTTTTGTCTGCTTTGGTTCTCTTTTTTTTTTAAAAAAGGTTAACTGAGCCAATAAAAGAGTGTGTTGTGCAGAAGTGAGCAGACTCCCTCTGTGAGAAGACAAATCAGGCTGCAGGGACAACAACAACCACCGGAATGTGCAATATCTGATGCCAAAACACTGTTTGCATTACTCGTACGCCGCTCGTCCAAGAAAAAAAACGACACTTGGTTCAACATTCATTCCATCTCGCTTGTCTTTCAGAGAACTGGGGTTAGCTCCTTAACCTAAGGTGAGCTCTTATGCTTCTGCCTTCCTTCCATCAGTCGTAATGTGAAATGCATCACTCTGTGTCTCCACAGACACAAAAAGTGCTATATCAAATGGATTCTTAAGATATCATAGCATAGTAAAAATATATTGAATAGCCCCCAGGGGGCGACTCTGCTGGTTCCATAAAGAACTCAATTACAATGAAAGTCTATGGGAAAATGAGCTTCTACTTCTCACTTGATTTATCAACATTTTCCTTTCAGGGGAGTTAATGTTCTCAATCGCAAAATTCAGTTCTCCTTCAAGAGAACGTGATGTCATTGTTCTAAATAATTAAGAGGAAAACAGACGGTAAACACAGCACATGTGAGTGGACGCCAGTGTGATGGACAGCTGGTGTTGAGGCTGGTGAGGAGGTGACATCTGTGAACTTCTCTTTGCAAAAATCTCAACATGGAGCCAGTCAAATCTTGTGTCACTAGCCGATCTGAAACAGAAACCCAATTTGGTCCATGCAGGTGTGAAGTGCAGCTACTTCCTGTCATCGCTATTGTGAAGAAACCTGCGTCAAGGACGAAGAACATCGAGCAGCTTGTGAAGTTACACTTCACAGATATGCAGAATTTTAAGCTTCAGAGTCGTTGTGATGGTTAAATGTTTTGTTACAGGAAGCTTGGGGGCTGTCTCCACTGACCCCTACTGTCTGTTAGCGGAAAACCAGCCGTGCAAGATCAGGGCTGCCGACCCGACCCGGAAGTCCTCAGAATCGGGAGGTCTCGCGAGAAGCACAAACACCCCCTAACCAGGCACTGGCTATAAGATCAAGGCAGTGATGGCGTTATTTTAGACGTTTATCATGATGTTTGACAGTGGAAATGACTGTCTGACCGAGTGAGGGGTCACACACAAGTAAACGTCGGACCGGTTCTTTACAAGTGGCGAGACTTGAAAAACACAGAAACATGCAAAATGGATGCCGACCGGCACGGACACGGCTCTAATCTTTTGTCAAATCAGCACTACATTAACATTAGTATCAGGGCTTTGAAAAGTCTGTATAGAACCTTATTTTTCCTTATTTCTTCCACTTTGGCATTTCCTGTCAGTAGTTGTGTAGCTTTATGCAGCAGCAGGATGACAACTTTGACAGATGCTATCGCTGGTTGATCGTCGACGCAAATAACACATGAATGTGGACGCAAAGTGCCGTTTTCCTCCTCCTCCAAGGAATAAGGAAGCTAGAAGGCTTAAATATGAAGAAGCCACCAAAGCGTCTGCTCATTTCACTTAGTTGAAAATAAATCCAGTACCAGAGACGTGTCTACGCTATGAAACGTCCGTAAAACTTCCAAGGCGACGTCAGCAGCTGGAGGTAAAACCGCAGCTGATTAGATGAAGAAGTGAAGAAGTGTTAGAGTCTGAGTTGTTGACAACTTGGGGCAGTTAAACCCGGGATATGTTGCCCATTTACATTAATCCATGCTGTAATTGTATACATTCATTCATCCATCCTTCATTGTTGATAGTTACAACAATGCGACATGGTCAGGGAAGACTCCAGACACAGACACGTGGAGGAAACCAATACCGGAAAGTGTCACGCATTAATAGGAAGTCAGATCCATAATTTCCTTTGTATTCAAAAATAAGAACGGTTTCTCAGTATTCATGCATGCAAGTTTTTCCCCTGCATACATGGGAAGTACGTACTTGTAAATTCAACCTTTGAACTTCCAGAGCTGTGCTGAAACTGTTTAGGTGGAAAAGAGCCATTAGCTACTTGTACTTTTACAAATGAGGTCTATAGGAAGCAAGAGTGTCTTCCGAAGAAAGAGTCACTTAGACGTGGTGGAAATCCTCTCTTTTATGGAGGAGGAAATGACCGGTAGTGTTTCCACAGTAAGGCTGTCACTGGTTAGCGTCTGTATGCTATTCATGGAGGATTTATAGTTCCTTAACAAAGAGATAGGCAATTTTGATTTGGGATCCAGAAAGAGTAGAAACTGTAATGGAAATTAGATTTCTCTTTGTATATTCAACCTTTTGAGATAACTGCCACGTCCTGTTTCCCACACTGAACCATGTGTGACTTTCTACTTTCACATCTTCTCGTAAAAGTGTGAACGAACAAAGAGGCAACATGATTAAAGACCCTTTGATCAATGTTTGGCTTACTCAGTGTTCTGGGTCTTTCAGCATCTTGACCGCTCAGGTGCTGATCAAACTCTTCTGCAAAGGAAAAATAAAACCTTGTCTGCCGGCAGAAGTCTCTATTTCATTTCTCAACCAGCAACAGAGAATCTCCACAACAATTTCTTGCGAGCACGGCCTCCCCGACATCGTTTGAGTGCCAACACTTTATGGCTAATTTATTCTTATGATGAACTGAAGCAAGTAATAACAGCAGAGACCAAAATTAGCCATTACATCGTGTGGATGGAGGCGCACAAAACTAAAAAGTGGAAAAAAAATGTTGTTGCAATATTACAACTATTTTCTTGTAATATTATGACTTTATTTATGCAATATTACAACCTTTTTCTTGTAATAATGACTTTATTTTTGTAAAATTACATTTTACTAGTAATATTATGACTTTATTTTTATAATATTATGATTATGAACGCTTGCCTTTTAACATTACACTTTTTTGTAAAATTACCTTTTTTTTCTCATATTACAACTTAATTCTTGTGACATTACAAATGTCCTAAATTCCAACTTTTCTCCCATAATATTACAGCTTTACTCTTGTATTATTGCAACTTTTGCAAGAAAGAGTTGGAATATTGTGGGGAAAAAAGTTGTAATACTGCAAGAAAAAGTTAAAATATTACAAGAATAAAGTCATCATATTACAAGAACAAAGTCAAAATATTACAAGAATAAAGTTGTAATATTGGTAGGAAAAAAATCAATATTATGAGAATAATGAGAATAAACTTTTTTTTAATAATACTATTGACTTTTTTCCCCTAAATGATAACTGTGGGTGGAATAGAAGAAATATTATCTTAATATTATGACTTTTGTTCTTAAAATCTTAAATATTTTTTTCTTCAGTACGGCCTAAAGAATCCATCGTAGGTCTGCCACTGAAACATTGCAACATTGAAAGTAAATAAAGTTCCGACAGTGTGAGAGTCTCCTTTCTAACTTCTCTTCACCCACTTGTCTTAAGAGATAGATGTGTGGAGTTTTTTGTTTTTTTTTCCCCTGTTATAAAAGTAACTGCAAAAATTTAATATAACATTATTATCTCATTATCTCACTGCCGTGCATTGTTCTGACAGGAAGTAGCCACACTTGGCACGCGTGTCTCAGGTTGACGTCATGACCGGGTGCCATTTTGTCTTACCCAGCTCGATGTACTGGCCTTCAAAGTTGAGATCCTTGAGAACCACGATGACGCGTTTTCCCTCTGGTGCAGGCTCCGTCCAGCGACTCACCTCGCAGCCTTTAATGTCGTACCTGTCGCAGAACAACACGCCAACACACACATGAGTGACCCGAAGCTGCACAGACCAGTGTTAGCAGTACTTTGGGTTTGGGTGTCCGTGCAAACCAGACCCACCTGGCATCGATTCGTTCATCTGGATAAAACACACTTTGCATAACAATGAAGTATTTCTGTGAAGAAGAAGAAGAGGAAGAGCTAAAAAATCAGTAATGTTGTAGTCGTTGACATATGAGTGAAGTGATGGTGTTTACCTTGAGTCTGTGTGGGATTATAATCCTGTGAACACCTTCAAGACACAGTAAAGAGATGGTTCAGTCCAGTGCAACATTTAAACAGACGGAATCGTATATTATACTGTATGTATGTATGTGATGACACGTAATTGTTTACGTAATCTGTGAGGATTCAGGGCCTTTTCCAGTGTGTGTTCTTGTATTTGTTACCTCTGTAAGACCTTTTCTGTCATAAACACTGATCCAGTGCAGACAAGTAGTTCTCATGTAGCCCCTTCACACCAGTAATGCTCCATGCTGGTTTTGGTTCCCCGAACCTAATTTTGAACTGGCTGGCGCGTTCAAACTATACAAAAAATTGATTCAGAACCTGAAAAGCTGGTTCTCAGTTGGAACCAAAAGTAGTTTGTTCTTTCTTGCAAATGTTACATCAACAGTGTGTGTCATATTCTAGAATGTGACGATAGAAGGGAGGTAGAGGTAGAAGTATGGAGAAAACTTTGGTTCCTCTTTAACTGGTGTGAACGTGGACTGGCCTCACCAGAAAGCATCAAGGTTCTGAGACTCCAGAACGGAGCCAGGGCCACAACCAGAACTGTGTCTAATGAGGCAGAAGCTGGTCCTAATGAGGCAGAACCTCACTTCTGAGGAACTGCTTATGTTTAGTTCTAAGTTTTGAATTGTGGTTAGGTGAAGGTTATAAGGCTTTGTTTGTATCCAGATGAGCAGAAGCAGCTGTGTGTGTTTATACCTAGGAACCTGACCAGCAGTGAATGAGGATACTTCCTTAGATGCTCCATGTAGATCTTCAGGTTGTCCAGTAGGAATCTGACTTCTCGTTTGTTCTGGGTCTTCAAAAAGAAGCGTTTGTCATTTCTGGAAAAAAACAAACAAAAAAAAACAGACCGTTACTGAGTCAACAGTCTGTCATGTAAAGTTTGCCATGTCGTGAGCAGAGACAACAGAATGCTCTTCCAAAGAATCTGATTTTTCATGAATCATGTCACGTCCGTGTTGCAAATGGACAGAAACCAGACAGTTGCCATGTTTGGTGAGGTCATATTGTTTCACCTTCTGTTAATATCTTCTCATTCAGTGATTGCTTATCTGTTTGGACCTGCTCATAAAGACCTGTCCAGAGATAAGTAAAGAGTGTACTGCATTATAGTCTACAATACTACACCCTATAATATTAAACCAATATTGATGAAATACTCCCCTGACACTCAAAGTATCTCAGACAAGGGCGTCACCCTGTGGTTATAAAAAAACCAACAGCTTTCAGTCAAGCTGGAAGTTTCCAAAAGCAGCTCATTCTCTTATTTCTGCATATTTCTGACATAAAACAGAAGTTTGTGTCAATTTGTAAACCACTTACTCTCCCACGCCAAAGTCCATAGAGAAAAACATTGATTTTAAATCCCAACACACAGGACTTGCTGATCAACGGCTGCCTCCATCAGTTAGTTCAATGGTGTTATTGAGTGAATTCGTTGTGTGAAATCCTTTGTTCGGCTTTACCTCAGTGACACAAACTTGGCAAACTCAGCAGCAGCAGAGCAGCAGATGCTGTGTCCTGTGAGCTGAAAACACCGGGTTTTCTCACGGCGAGTAAGCGGTTGACAGAGGAACATAGATGAGATCGCTCAAGTTTGTAAACACTCGCTCTCCCACACCAAACTCCTTCAGCAATTTTACAGCACACAAAAGTTTTTGATCCACTGCCACCTCTGTCAGTGAGTTCACTTGTTTTGTTTATTTTTGTGAACCCAGTGTTTAAAATCCTTCATTAAGATTCATCGCAGTGACACAAGCAAAGCAACAATTAGCAGCAATAGACCAGCAGTCCTGTGTCTTAATCAGCTTAAGTTGCTGATTTTCTCAATGGACTTTGGTGCGGGAGAGTAAGTAGTTTACAAAGTGACACAAAGTTCAGTTTCTCCTTGAGAAAGGTTCTCCTACAGCGAGATGAAGCAGTGATATTGTAGCTCACGCTGACATAAATTTTATTAGGTGAGAGTTTTGTTAAGTGGCTTTTCTGTTGTCCCCACTTGGCAGCCACGCTTCACTTTGAAAAAAATCCCGAACTCTCTCACTAAATCCAAAATGAACGTTTCTTATGAAATGGTCGTGTGTATTTGAGCACGTTAGAAAGTCGTGGCACAGCGACTCACGTCAGGAAGAAGTCGGCTTTGCTCTTTGAGTTGCTGATGAACTGCAGGTAACAGTTTTCGGAGCAGAGCGACTGCTGATACTCCTGCTCTGTTAATCCTACAGAGCCACGCAGGCTGGAAAACACCGGGCCTGCAAAGGTCTGCATGGTGAAGTCCTGCACACACACACACACACACAGGGAGAGAGGGAGGTTTTGAAATTTTCAAGGTCCTCACAAGGATATGCAGTATATACAAGCACACACAGAGACACGCACACAATCTTGACCAGCGTTCTAAGAGAGGACACACACAGACTTAATGCAATCCCTATCCATAACCTTAATCATCACAACCCTTAACCTTAACCCTTAATCTAAGCCTGACTTGAACCTAATTCTAACCCCTAAAACCAGGTCTAAACACATAAAACTAAAATGTCCTTTTTTTCCCCTATAATAGCCAAATGTCCTAGTGTTTTGGTCAACGCACACGCACACAAACACGGATTTATATCTCAGTGAGGACACATCATATACATAATGCATTCCCTAGACCCTTACCCAAACCTTAACCATCACAGCTAAGCTTAACCCTTACCCTTAAGTTAACCCTAAGCTAAACTTAACCCTGACAAAAGCCCTTTAATATTGTGGGGCTCAGACAAAAATGTCCCCCCCAACAAAATCACAAAGATAGTATGTTTTTTTTTGTTTTTTTTTTGGACCTCACAAAAATATAACTGCATGTACGTTTAGTACATACACACACACACACAGGTTAGAACAGTCTATTCTTAGGACTCTGTATTGACTTTGATTCATTTGGACAGTCTAAACCAGGGGCCTCAAACTCAAAATGACATGGGGTCAGTGAACTTCTAGTCTGGTCAGGATCTTGTAAATGTTAAAAAATAGGATGATATTGCACAACATTTCAAAGTTGTTATTATTATGTTTTTTTATTATGTACATGTTTTCATTATAATTTCAAAGAAGTGTAGGGCCGCATGTGACCGTGGGCCACGGGTTTGAGACCCCTGGTCTAACCACAATTCACATCTTAGCCCTAAACTTAGCCAGTTCCTCAGAAATGAGGTTCTGCCTCATTAGGACCAGGTTTTGGTCTCTACTACGACTCGTGACTACTGGTCCTGACAAGGGCAGTGTTTATGACAGAAAAGGTCCTGTAGAGGTAACACATACAAGAACACACACAGTCACATACCTTATGAATGTGGGTGTCCTCTGCTCTGAAATCATCATCTGACACTTCTGTCTGAATTCAGAGAGACAGAAATGTCAGACTATGTGAGTCAGTATTTACATCATTACAGACAGACAGGACAGTTGAGTATCAGTCTGCTGCTGCATCGGCGTCTCAACTATAAAGGCTAACGAGTTTTTTTACACATCAGAACGCCTATAAAGAAGATAAGAGGAAAAACTCTCAGTGGAAACATGGCCGCCAGCCAGGACAATCTGTGCACATCTTAGATTTACATTTAAAGAGCATGTTTGCTGCTTTTTCACTTTGTGAGACAGGCCTGTCCACTGGTTTGTGTCACTTTGTAAACCACTCACTCGCCCACACCAGTGTCCATAGAGAAAATCATCGATTTTACATTGCAGCACACAGGCATTGTTGATCCACTGCTGCCTCCATCAGTAAGTTCAGGGGTGTTATTCTGTGACTTTGGTGTTTGACATTTTTTGTCCAGATTTACCTCAGTGACACAAAGTGACCACACGAGGCAGCAGTAGACCAGCAGCTCCTGTGTCCCCCGTGAGCTAAAAACACTGATTTTCTCTATGGACTATGGTGTGTGTGGGGGGGATGAGTAGTTTACATTGCAGAAGGAAAACCTTTTATGAGTTCAGCTGTGTCATGTGACCCACATGCTCCCCCTGCTGGTGCGTACTCACTGTGGGGGCCCGGTGGACGGTGTTCTCCACGGCTGCGGCCAGTCCCTCCTTCATCATGCAGGTCAGGCTGAAGAACTCATGCTGCCGGTCGATCTCAAACAGGCCCAGAAGTTTCCACTGCTGCCTCAAACCTCCCCACCTCCTCCTCCTCTTCCCGGGCATCGACCCTGGACCTGGACCTCCACCACCACCTGCATTACCACCAACACAACCCCCACCACCCGCTGCTGCTGCTGCTGCCGCCTCCATCTGCACTCATACAGAGCAGAGCAGGGGCTTTGATGAAAACCAGAGTGCATATGGAAACCAAAGAGGCCAGTGTCAAACACAAAGGACAGCTGACCATCACCTGAGCTCGGTTACCATGGAGACCAACATAAAAGGATAATAGTCACATTCACCGTGCTGCTGGTTGATGGCATAATGGTGGACCTCACTCACCCCCAACCACCACCACCACATCTCTTCATTCACAACCGGTTTAAATGCTCAACGCTGTCTATAAACATAAACACAGCAGTTAAAGGTGCAGTCCGTCAAATGTAGGAGAGTTCATTGGCATGGCAACCAGCCACAGACAGCAACGCTCACAGCTCCACTGTCCCCGCCAGACAAAAGCGTCCTGTTCCTGATCACGACCAAGTCTGTCTCTCTGACGTCACATGTCCTGCTCTGTCTCTGTGCTGTCAAATGTCCTAGTCTGTCTCAATTGTCCTGGTCTGCCTCTCTGCAGTTCGTTGTCCAGGTTTGTCTCAGTCAGCCTGGTCTTTCTTGGACATCTTGGACTGCCTCTCTGCTGTTAATTGTCCTGGTCTGTCTCAATCGGCCTGGTCTCTATCAGTTGTTTTGGTCTGTCTCTCTGTAGTTAGTTGTCCTGGTCGGTCTCAGTTGTCCTGGTCTTTCTTGGACATCCAGGTCTGTCTCTGCAGTTACTTGTCCTGGTCTTTCTTGGACATCTTGGACTGCCTCTCTGTAGTTAGTTGTCCTGGTCTGTCTGAGTCGGCCTGGTCTCTATCAGTTGTTCTGGTCTGTCTCTCTGTAGTTAGTTGTTCTGGTCTGTCTCTGTACTCTGTACTCTCACGTCCTGAATCCCGACTGTCTGCTGCAGTTTAATGATTTGCGGACCAGGTGTAGCTGCAGGATGTATTTCACGGAGCAGCAGGAATCCCAGAATCGGACGCATTTGTCCAAAGATCAGATGTTTTGTCTTTATTCTTTCAGTGAGAAACTGGCCGACTGCTTTGTGACCGATGCTGTGTCATGATCATGACAACTGAGACTTTACACTTAAGTGTTAAAACCTCCCAATAGACAGAAAATTAAACCAATAATCATCAATAATAAAGCAGCTCTTGTCGTCTCATGTGCTGTCGTTGTTAAACCATGACTGTTATTAGAGGTTAAAGTGTTTACTTGCCTGGTGTTGATCATCAACGCAGAGCAGAGCAGCCGGAGTGTGTGTGTGTGTGTGTGTGTGTGTGCGCAGTCTCACCCATTCACTGCCAATGACCAGCACATTATTCTCTTGCATCATTTTATTGAGCAGTGAAGAAGAACCACAGTCACACACTACAAAACAACTCACTCCTATACATTATGCCACAGTATTTACAGAGCTCCAGACCCGTGCTGCGTTCAAAACCATCGCAATTCTGACGTTTAGCATCATGTCTGAGAATATGAACCTTATTCATTTTTATATAACTCCTCTAAAAATGAACACCAGCTACTCTGCATTATGGTGCTGTGTCTTTAAAAAAATACAGTGTGTAAGATTTAGTGTCATTTATTGATGAAAGTTGCCAGTTGCAGCTGAAAAACTCAAAAAGGCTCATTCTGGGCTAATGAACATCATCAACAAAACAAAACAAAAAATATAAAATAATAAGTTTTATTATTTTATCTTCAATTTATGTCTTTTTTTTTTAACACACTGGACCTTTAAGTCAAAATAAAATCCACATATGACACATACTTATTTGTACAAAAATATAACCTTGAAAGCATCATCGTTTAAGAATGGAGGCGGGTTTTATTTGTTGCCTTTTTTTTTTAATTTATTTTTTTTATTTATTTTAATTTAAAGCTACATTCAGGCTAACGTTCTGAGATCAGTCCACTTTCTTTGGTGTGCGACTTTTCCACATGATAACGGCTGTGAAGGCTCCTGTGAAGAAAGAGAAAGACGTTAGTTTCACCATTTTTTTAATGAAAACATATATAAATAGAATAAAAAATTATAATAGAAAATAATTTATTGCCTGCTCACCGATACAGAGGAGTAGAATCACTGCTGCGGCGCCTGGCAGAATGACTGAATACTCCCGAGGAAGAAAATACTTGTGCAGAACATGATCGCTGTCAACAAACGGCTGGTAAAAAAAAATGAAAACAACATAAAATTTTAAGTTTTATTTTACATGTTTTTAAAGGATAGTTCAGGTTTTTTGAAGTAAGGGAATGCAAGTAGTCATTAGCAATAACATGGTGGTTTATTTAGAGTTATTGTGGAGGAAAAGGATGAACATCCACCACGAGTGGCTTCAATAGTCCGCGTGCTGCGTTCACTGCCCCGCTGTAAATGGTAAATCCCGGTTCTAAACAGAAAAGTCAATCATTCATCAGTTTCTACTTATTATCACTTATTTTTAGACGTTATAAATCTATTTCTCAAATGTTTACACTGTATTTTTTCAGTAAAGAAATTTCACAAAATGTCAATGTCAAGTGACATGACTAAACCTGACCCGAGCTGGACAATCGCTTCTGGATATTACTGACCCCTTGGACCCAATCCCCCCCCCCCCCAAGGGGGCGGCAGCTGTCGGCTATACCTGATCACGTTCCTGTTGTCAGCATCTATACAACAAAGTATCATGTCTGAGAAATTAACAAGTACCAAAGACTCACTGTATCAAAAAAACAAAAAAAACATGGTAATATCTCAAGAGTTATTTGGTTTTGGTTTAGTTTTGACAGAACAGTTTTTATTCACATACACTGTGGGAATAGAAACAAAAACCTACAACTGCTGCTTGATTTTGCATATAAACATTTGTAATTATTCACTTCTTTATTCTTTTAGTGTGTGTTTGGACAGAGGTTTGGGTTGGGGGGGGGCCTGGTCTGTCTTGGACACAAAGAAAAGGGCGGCTTTAAGGAAAATAAGGTTGGGAACCACTGCTCTCACTGACAGGTAGTGTTGTGAGCGCCCCCCACTCATTTTCTACCACTTTATCCTCCACTGAGGGTCATAGGGGGCGCTGGTGCCTAAATCCAGCTGACATAGGGCGAGAGGCGGGGTCACGCCCTGGACAGGGCAGCAGTCCATCACAGGGCCACATAGAGACAGACAACCATTCACTCTCACATTCACACCGGAGTACCCGGTGAGAACTCACGCACACATGGGGAGAACATGCAAACTCTATGCAGAACCACACCTCAAAAGTGAATGGTCATGCAATGGTTTGTCAGAGAAACATACCAGGACGATGACCCAGACTGAGTAATACGTAAACAACAGGAGGCTGAAGATGACAAGACTCATACCGACTGCTTGATCCACTCCTGTTGCCTGAAAACAAAACAAAACAGAGTCGAGCAAAAGCCATCGGGGAGTATAACGTGTTCACTTATGTCATAACATTTCCTCGTCTAACTGAATGTTGCATCTATATTCCTTACAAAGGTGTTTTAGTTGATTCGTTATTATTACTACATTTGAAATTTCAGATATATTTTCTGAATAGAATACTGTGTTAATAACAGGATCAAATGTAGTTATGGCACAATAATCAATAATCTATCATTTGTCTAAAAGCAAAAAACATCATGTACTGTTTGGATGTCATTTGACCTTTCATGTTACTGATAATTTCCTGATAATTTAATTTACTTTATCATGTACAATAACTAGGGGTGGGAGTCGCCAAAGACACCACAATACGATATTATCACGATATTTAAGTCACGATACGATATAATCACAATATTTACTTGGTGTCTCAAAAGGGTTATAATATCGGCACGAAAAATATCACGACATTTCACTGTATCCTTTCCCCCCCACCCATAACAATGACTAAGTTATGCATTTCATTTAACAATGCACGCACTTTGTGACGTGTGAATAGAACTGAATAGAAAAGAATAGAATGGAAGAAAGCCTTTGTCATTGTAAAATACAGCAAAACCACCTTTAAAAAACTGTAAGTTGGAAACAAAGATAAATTAATAAAACACATATTTATATACATTTACGTATTTTTTTTGTAAAGTATGTTACATTTGTAATGTTAAACTGACTGCATGACTGCACTACACAGTTCAGCTCTCAGAGGTCCAAACCAAACTCCATTCAAATATTTCAGAATTTAACACGTAATTTGAGTATGAATACACACAGAAAAGCAGTGCAACATGTTGTAGACTCAGCAGAACTCTGTCCGACATTCGGCAGAGAACACATGTGTATAACATTTCACTAAGAGCTCCAATTGTGTGCTCGAACACGTCCGTTGTGAGCTAACACAGACACGGACGTGCTTTGCTTCTGTGTTAGCGCGAGTTAGCTTCACTGTCGCGTCCGACCGTCTGTGACGTGTTCTTCTCACTTTTAACGGTTGTTTCTCAGTTTTAAACTGGACACTTAATTTTACGTGTTTAGTCCGTTGACGTTGTTCGCTGTTTTCTCTTACCATGACTGACGGCTGTTTACTGCTGACGTCGCCTGAACTTCTTCTTTCAGGTTTCGTACGTGGGGCTCATCAGATGAACCGGCGCGTCTCTGCTGCCCCCTGCTGGTCGACCCGGGAACTGTCGTCTGTGATCATGGACTAAGGTACTGGAACTTCACGTAATAAAATAAAATAAAATAAAATAAAATAAAATAAAATAAAATAAAATAAAATAAAATTTATAATTGGTTTTATACTATAACTGTTCTAAAACACTGACAATGCACCACAAACCTCAAAATAAAATGCAACTTTTATTACAAAATATTTTAAAGCACACATAGGAATTTGTTTTTCAGAATGGTGTCACTGTTATTATCTCATGCTATGCATAATAATTACAAGTTATTAAATTCTTATTATCATCATTATACCAATGTGTTAATATGTAAGCACTGCATTCACATTGTTGTTTTATTTGGTCTGTTCGTTACTTTAGTTTATGCCTGTGTGAAAACAGCTATTACAAATAATTATTTATAACATTAACTCCCATATAATCTCAGTTTTTGAGGCTAAAAGTGTTTATACCTTCATGGAAAGTGACAAACACAAATTTACAACACACAGTGTTTATTGAATTTTATTTTAATGCTGTCCTTTTATAGTCATATATTTATATTATTCTCTAGTTTAAGTATAGGTCCAACATCCTTAGTGTCATCTGACTTTATTAATTTATAAAAGTTAAAAATAGATCATTAATCTCTTCACCATAACCATAACATCAACACCACAAGTACACAATAAAAAACAAATAATCTCACTGAAATTATGGTTCAGCTTCAGTTCCAACAATCAGGAAGTAAATGTCCCCGTTCACCACATGCAGGAAAAATATAATAATGTAAATAATGACATCACAGGCTGCATATGATCAAGTGCAAAAAAATAATAATTACGTATAGAACAAATCACAGTTACAGACAATTCACTGAATGAAATGTGTTTCCCTTTACTGTCCTGATCCCAGACCAGAACCTGCTGGTCTGAACACAAGAGTCTGAAGAGAGCAGGGAAGGGGCGGGGCTACAGGCAGGGGGCGGGACTACAACAAGTTCACAAATTGCACAGAAGCTCTTGGGAAGTCAGAAGTCGTGGGGTGTTGCAGGAACTCGGAATTTCCAACTTGGAAATTCGGAGCAACCCAACCGTTGATCGCACTTGTGTTGTATTTGTTTCACAGTAAATCATCCGTACACGTAATGATAGTACTGTTTAATATTTTACCGTAGACATGTGGCTACGCTGTTTGTGCGCAAAACACCATGTAGAGCAGACTGTTATTGCTAACAATAGCTAGCCCGAGATATATTTGCGTTTCGGCCTTTTCAACTGGAACGCAGTGAACTCAGGTGGACATCACTTCCAGTTCCAAATTCTGAGTTCCGATGTAAACTTTTTTTATGACATGGGGCGATAAAACTTTTGGCGGGGAGTGCCAAAAGTTTTATCGTAACATGACCGCGACCACACCCTAACCCTCATCACGTGATACTAATCTGTTTTTGTTCTTTTATTTCGCTACTTCTTCTAACTTCTCATGCGGTTCTGTGTGATTTGGACAACTTGAAGTTTTGCCTCCTGCTAGCTCCGCCCACTCCTGGAGATTTAAACAAGTTAAAGTTCGAAGAGGTTATTGGTGTTAGCAAAGTTGTCGGAGTGGAATATTGACACACACAAAAATCAGTTTTAGAGCGGCAACGATTAATCAATTAATTGATTATTAAGCAAATACTAAATAGAAATCTTCAACTATTCCAATCATCACTTAATCAGTTGGGAATGTTTGTTGTTTTTAATAATTAAATCAATCAAGATTTTTCTGCTTCTTAAAAGTGTTTTTTCTGGTTTTCTTACTAAATGTAACAAAGAAATCATTAAAACGGAGACATTTTTCCACATTTTCTTACATTTTGTGGACCAAACAATGAATCGATTAATTGAGAAAATAATCAGTCACATTAATTGATTATTAAAATAAATGTTAGTTTGTAGCCCTAACCAGTTTAAAGGTGCAGTTGACAGTTTCGGGTGTGTCAGCGAGGTTCTACAGGTGCTGTACTGTACATACATTCCTGTGGGCAGTATTAGAAAGCTTAAAGAGATAGTTCACGTTTTTATACGTAGTAATAGAACAAGATCGTGACACATATGGCAGCACCTCATACAGCCACACAAAAACAAACCTGAACTATAAAGCAGGATTCACCCAGAGTTCACCGCGGCTTGATGTAGCGGAGTGAAAACATGTATGTCCAGCATACATGCAGATGCATCCTTCACTCATAAACAAACGCGCCACACACATTTATCGCAGAAGCACAAACAGACTGGACGAGGGCGAGCCTCTATTGTACATTGTCAGTTTGGAACAACGGGAGCTTTGTGCTGCTGCAGCTGTGGGACGTTCAGCTGCAGCTTCACTGTCAGTGACAGGGACACGAAGGACACGTGTGTGTGTGTGTGTGTGTGTGTGTGTGTGTGTGTGTGTGTGTGCGGACAATGTCTCCGGCTACAAAGTGCTTGGATTACTGGCTGATGTTCGTCTAAAGTTTGTCTACCACCTAACAAGGGCCGGCCCTATGTTGAATTTGATTTTCGGGGCCCACCTTCTCACCACCTTGGAGTAGCCATTGCTTGACTATTATTGATCCACATGTAACACTAGAGGGCAGTAGAATCACAAAAGTGTCCTAGCATTAATTTGCACTTTTGTATTCAAAGTGAAGCAAAGTGAGTGTGGTGATACTGAACTGGAATTAAACAAATAAACCAGATTAATGACTTTGGTTTTTAAAACTTAGAACAAACGTGCAAATTTGCACTAAATGAGCAACTAAAAAATAAAAATAAATACCTTAAGATTATATATCTAAATTTAAATATAAATATTTAGATTTCTTTATTAATGTGTTAAAATGTTTAAAGCCTTATGGTGCTTTTACACTGTACAGTTCTAGCACTACTCGACTCATCTTTTTTGCTTTTCCATTATGGATAGTACCTGGTACTTGGTGCCTTTTTTTAGTACGTACGCTGGCGAGGTTCTAAGCGAGCTGATTTTATACTAAAAATGTGGCGTCAACAGACTGACGGTCACTTTGGTCAGAGAGTGGAAGAGTCATGACGTCCCACGCAAGAATAAAACCCACCATGGACGCAAAAATATACCGTTTGTTGGCTGACGAGAGGATCCAGAGAGCTGGACGCGCAATGGAATGGACGTAATGGAAAACGACATGCCTGATACAAAACCGAGTAGAGTTGAGCCGAGTGGTGCTACAAGTGAGTAGTGGAAAAACACCATTAGTTTGCTTATACATTGGGCTGGTTCTGCACCGAACCCTACCCCATCCATCAGAGGCAGTGATAATGACAAAAAACAAATATTGTAGCTTCAATCTGTACTCAAGATTTTCTAAATGGTAATGATAAAGGCAAAAAAAATGTAAGCTCTTTTTTTCCAGACACAAATGTCTGGAGAATTAGGTCTGAACATAGAATGGAGTTTGTCCTTGCATGAAGACCAGCACTGAAGTCCAGGCATCTTTCTCAAAATGTCCGCAGAAGCAGTATGTGGCAACCCACATGTCTGCAAAAGTTGCTCTGGACCAGAACACATCTCAATCTCATTTAAGATTCAGGCCCAGACCATAAAGTTTTCCATATGAAAAATTGAACATTTAGCTGGTATCAAAAATCGCTCACCGAAAAGTTCTGCATCAAACACGCTCACTGACTTTCCGACATACCAAACTATGACTTCAAAACCAAACTATGATTTCCGTGTACCGTTAAAACCCCTACCATGTGATACAAGTGTTGGTGTGAATGAATGAACAGCAGTGAGGAGTGAGACATGCAGATTAGAGGAGCTCATAGTGAGTAAGTGCAGGACGTTACATATGGCCAGCCATATGAACACAGGCTGTAGTGAGAGCAGCAGCACTGAAATAATACATGGGAAAGAATAAAGAAATTATATATTAAAACTATCTCTAAAACAATCTCTGTTTCCTTATAGTGGTTTCCTTTAGTTAGGACAATAAGCATGGGGGGGGGGGTGGGGGTGTGCAGCAAATGACCGTAGGTGGAATCGAACCCAGGTCGCTGCCGGAGCCCTTGACCCCGTGGGGCAACAGCTCCTCTTAGTGGTTTCTAACACGTATACTCTGTGCAAAATGGTCCAGTAAAATAAGTACAAACACAGTCATCACATAGCATGAACAAATGAGAAGGAAAGGCTTCTGTTCCATTTGAGTTTTGGAACTCAATAAGTCTCCCTTTAGGGTTTTTGTGCTGCGTTCAAGGACTCCTTGTCAACTCGTAAAGGTCGGAAGTCAATCGCGACACAGGTGGTGCATTAACGAGTGCTGTGAAAAGCCCAAGACGATACCAAAACTGATGATCTGATGAACAGTTTCCACTTTGATGATCAGAACTAGATAGGACTTCTACCCTCATTTAACAGCTTCGAAATCGTTAAATGTCATGTTGCGGGGAGATTGGGGGCTGTCTCTACTGCCCCCTGCTGCCTGTTAGTGGAAACCAGCCTTGAAAGATTAAGGCTGCCGACCTGGAGTCCTTAGAATAGACTTGTGAAGTCTCAGGTCTCACGAGAAACCCTAGCCAGGTACCGGTTATAAGGCAGGTACCTTGCAGACTATAAGATCAAGGCAGTGATACTGTTATTTTAGACGTTCGTCATGGCAGAGTCGGTGAAAAAGAAGCAGAGGAAGCGGGGAAGAGGAAACAACTCTGGCTGAGCGAGGCGTCACACATGAGTAAACATCCTATTAGCTTTTTCCCAAATGGCAAGAATTGAAAAACGCAGAAGCATGAAAAATGCATGCTGGCCGACATGGACACGAACATGGACATGGACATGGCTCTGCTGAAAACAAATGCACGTGGCCAGGAGAGGGGAGCGTCACCAGTGAGGTTTTATGACAGTGAGGACGAAGAGGTAGACAATGGAGAGATGTTTACGGTGGTGTTGTAAAAATACGTACTCCAAAACTGTAGGGGGAGCCCTGCAGAGAAAAAGGCAAAAAAAAGTGACCAGACTTGCAAAGTTCTGCTTTAAACTTAAGTAACAAGCGATGAGGAGTCCCTGAACGCAGCATCAAGTTTCAGTGTTGTCCTACACCTTTCTTTCTTTTTTAGGTTAATGTTCAAGTAACGGCGTTGGTCAAAATGTCACGGTGTATTTCAGACTGACCCTCGGAAAAACTAAATTACAGAAAAAGTCAGTTCATATTTAGGATTCAGAGACCAGCTCTGAAATGATTAACCTTAAAACATGTCGTTTGTGCAGCCTTGACCAATCAAGCATCTGCAGCATCCATGTGAAAAGGGTCCGTCACTTGGATGGATGGATGTGCTGTCAGTGAGTAAACAATACTACACACCCAGTGAAGAAGTGTTTACTGGATCACTGTCATTTCTCAAACAGAGTCCAGAACTTAAAGGTCCAGTGTGCAATGCTGCGGTCACGCCTGACACGCAACCAGTTGATATACAAAGTCAACGCGCAAACGCCAGTAGATGCACGAATAGCGCGTTCGCTCCATTTGCTCGAGCTGAAAAATTGGCAAAAGCCTGCACCTCATACACGAAAACCAATCAGCGTTGAGATCCTGCGACTAATGTGTCCAGCCAGACTCGGATGGTCCACGATGGAGGAAAAACTTACCATCTATGTGATTTGCATCTACAGAGACAGTTTAAAATAAGAAAAGCTTATAAAAAAAATTAAGTTTGCGAGGAAGTTTGTCTGTCGCCGCTCACAAATTCATGTTCGGTGTGACCGCAGTGTAAGAATTTGTTACACCTAGTGGTGAGACTGCAGGTTGCAACAAATACTCTCACTCTTCCAGTTTACAGAAAGGATGTCTTTCTTTTTCATTTGGAAATAAGTTCCTGCTGGTTTGTCTGTCCAGGCTCCCATATAAACATGGCGGTGCAACATGGCAGTTTTATACACTTATAAAGACATATTTATCGGTAGTATGTTCAATTTCTGCCGAAAAGAACCCCGCACGCTGCACTTTTAAATTATATTATTTCTATTAAATACCCAGAGTGTAAGATTTAGGTGAAATCATTTATAAAATAATCACGCTAATGTTTTGGACCACTGTGTTTTTCATGGACAAACTAAAAACGTTTCAACGACAACTGCAGGCTACCGTAGTTTCTCTTTCAAACTTAGAAGAGTGAGATGAGCTGCAACATGAAACCTCACCAGCAGATGACTACTGGTGACTAAATCCAACACGCTGTAGCTTTAACATCTCTCGTTCAACCATGCTTGTTTTTTTTACCGAATAATTTTGAGGTTAAACAGGACTCTGTTTGAGAAAATCCGGTACCTAATGTACTAGTGAGGGATCCATATCTGTATCGGAGCCATCCTGTATTGATCAGATGTCACAGAGAAAGAGGCAGACGTGTCCGCGCCTCAGTGAGTCTCGATCACCACCGGTTCAAACGTACCAGGCGTTCCCCTGGAGGAAAAAAGGAAAATAAACACATGACATGCTGTAGATGGAACCATGTTTGTTTTCAAAAGTACAGTGAACATGTAGTCGCGTACGTACCTGCTGGCGAGCGTCCCCCTGAGGGCGGTGGTCCCGTCTTTGCTGACAAACAGCCTCAGGTTGCTGTCTGAAGGAAAAACAGAGAACCAGAGGAGAAGCTAAAGAGATAGCTCAGTTTTTTTGCAGCAGCAAAACACTTTGTACTACAGAGATTTAATTTCACCATGCATTAGTGTGTAGTGTAGTAAAGTACTCTCTTGGAACATGTGGTGCCCCGTCCACTCTACCTCCGTCACATAAAGTAAGAAACACACACTCAAAGCAGAATGGGCTGCCTGAATTTACTAATGAAAATTTAAGTGCAAAATCTGTCAACAATTATTTTAGTGGTTATATGGAAATCCTGGCCTTTTTATAGTGGGAATATACCTGCGTATCATGTAGATCGGGGTTTCTCGACTTTTTACTCACCATTAAGCAGCCTTTTCCAACAGGAGCCTGGCGTTAGTGTCAGTAAACTGCTTATTCTCTTGCACCAAAGTCCATAGAGAAAATCAACGATTTTCACATTGCGGCACACAGGAGTCGTTGATCCACTGCTGCCGCCATCAGTAAATTAAAATGGGTCAGTTTGTGACTTCGGTGTTTAAAATTCTTCATTTAGATTTTACCTTAATGACATAAAGTTACCAAACAATGCTGCAGTAGACCAGCAGCTCCTGTGTCCCAGTGAGCCAAAAATGCTGATTTTCTCTCTGGAGTTTGGTGTGGGAGAACATATACTGAAGATATTGTTGGAATAGGCTTTTATTACGTGGTAATAAGACTGACTGTGTGACACATGCTCATAAAATTTTCCAACCTTCATTGTTGCTGTTGTCCGAAAAGTTCTGGCTCTGGACGATCTTCTCCACGATGTCGTCGGCATCAATTCGAGTGTCGTCCACGCAGCTCGGCTGTCTCTCCACGGTGTCCTTCTTCCTCCTGTTGTTAATAAGGACAAACTCCAAGTGAAGGTCTCTCGACACTTGTACATGTTCCACTCACATAAACAAACTCGCATTTCTGTTCCCACGACCCACGTCGTCTTTATGTTCCACACCTGTACCATTTCCCTGTTCAGTTGTCCTGCCTGGAACGTCACACCACACAGTTGCATGTTTTGGGCTGCACATAGAATTTATGCACGCATCATCGCGGACATGAGTGGATGACAACATTTTCACATTGTGTACCAAGGTCATAATTTCCTACTTCCAAGAAGGGCGTTTTGAACGTAGCAAAAAACCAAATGCCATAATTCCGACTTTTTCAAACTCCTCTGACGCCAAGTTTACATTTAAAGATGGCTTCGACCATTTTAAAGCTGCAACTTTTTACAATTTTTGTTTTCTGATAGCATTCCACTTGAAACTTCCAACTAGGAATTCGAAAAATTCCAGCTTCAGGATACATTTTCAGTTGATAAATGAAAAGTTGGATTAAATCGTTAACACCTGAGGGAACTATGCAGAGCAGGAGTGTCTGTATGTACCTGGACGATCTATTGGACATGAGGGCGGCAGCGGTGGGGGGAGGAGGCCTCTCTGGCTTGGTGGGAGTCGCCTGCCTCCGGGGCTCAGTCGGGGTGGAGGGCAGTGGTTGCGCAGAGTGGGCGAGTCCGCAGGAGGCGCTGCTGCTGGAGGAGGTGTTCCTGTGGTGACTGAGGTCCGTCAGGCTGGAGCAGCGGGAGTGACCTGTGCTGTAGCCTGGAGGAAAAGGAGACAAGGAAAGGGAATGAGGAGATAAGGTAGTAAGTTGACCGACGTGAAAGCACCTTTTTTTTTTCCTCACTGAGTTATGGATCAGACACTTCAGGATTAAAACACAAGGAGGCATAGTTTCACCACCGGCCAGGAACAACCGCAAATGGTGGGTCATTTAAAGGGATAGTTTAGGTTTTCTGAAGTGCCTCATACAGTGAAGTGTATGAGGAACCATCATATAGTCTGTACTGTGAGTGCTCAATCTAAAACGCTCTCCCACAACAAACTCCATAGAGAAAATCAGGGTTTTTATCTCACAGGGAAACAGGAGATGCTGGTCTACTGCTGCTTCGTTTGGAAGGTTGGTGTCACTTAGGAATATAAGAGAGACCGATTTCAAACCCTGAATTTGCAAAATGACACATTTGAATTTACTGATTTGAGGCAGCAGTGGACCCACAACTCCAGTGTGCTATAATGTAAAATTACTGCTTTTCTCTATGGAGTTTGGTGTAGAACAGTAGGTAGTTAACTAAACAACACAAACTTCGCTGTCCTGTAAAAAAAAAAAACTCTGTGAACCCTTTTCTTAAGTGGCTAAAATCCGTTCCTCCAAATGTCTCTGCTCCCTGGCAGCCATGTTTTCATTTTTCATCCTGCTCGGCCACTGCGTGTTCTTAACAAACCAAACGGGGGCATTTTGAGACCCTGGATGTGTGTGACCCTCAGCAATTTAGGGCCTTACATGGATGTAAGGACCCACCACTTCCTCATTTTCTCCTCTGATTACTCCACCACATGCTTTTAGGTCACAGGTTTAAGAATTTCAGAGGTCACGCTCTAATGGAGCATCCAGAGCTCTCGGCACGAGGACGTGAACATGTCAGGGCCTGACGGAGGCAGGAGGCGTGAATGTTCTCTCACCTGATATCTTGCTGTGCTGGCTGGCGTAGCTGGAGCTGCGGAAGTGACCGGTGTGAAAGACGTCATCTGGACTTGTTCGCTCTTCGGGCAGGCCTGAGGTCACAACACACAAATACACACTGTCCACAGAGCTGCACCGCTGCACATGCACTATTAAAAACATGTCGGTGAGACACACATGAACTGTAAGTTGCCGCACCATTTGAGTCAGTCCCACACAAATTCCCAAACTAATCCGCTTCTGAAAATAGATCCCAGCAACGAGCAGCTGGTGGATTGTTTGCAGAATATAGAAATATTGAGTCCATTCCCTGTTAACACTGACACAGTGTTGCTGAGTCCATTACCTGCGCTCCGTACTGATGATTGTCGGGGTTTGAAGCTGCGGGATCCCTCCGCAACGCCCCCCAGTGGCTGCGATGTGGTATCAGTGCTCTCACCCTTGCGGTCCAGCTGCAGGTTGGGGTCCTCATCACTGGTGGAGACAGATTTGACTGTACTGGGAGGCCTGAAGGTGAGAAACACATGTGAAACTTAATTTTTACAAGTCAACGCGAGGCAGAAATACTGCACAGGGAAAAACATCGGTGACACAAATCCATCTATGAGAAATATGCTACTGCTCCTTTTTTATTTTGAAAACTGCAAGATAGTGTTTTAGTGTGGACAAACAGAAATTGAGACCTTTATTTCAAAAACTGTAATTAAGTATTTTAGTGTGAACGAATAGAAATTATTAATTTGAAAACTGCAAGGAAGCGTGTTAGTTTGGACAAAAACAGACTTTTACTTTGATACTGAAAATGAAATTTTATTCTATTTTTCTGAAAACTTCAAAGTTGTGTTGTAGTGTGGACTACCAGAAAATGAGACTTTTATTTTGAAAAATGCAGAGTTGTTCTTTAGTATGGACAAACAGGAACTGAGACTGAATTTGACAACAGCTGTGTTGTGTTTGAGTGCAGACAGAAAGCAAGACTTTTATTTTGAAAACGGCAAGGTTGTGTATTAGTATGGATGAATATAAACTGAGACTTTGATTTTGAAAACCCTGGAAATGTGTTTTAGTGTGGACGTACAGTAACTGAGGCATTTATTTTAAAAAAAAAAGTGAGGTGATGTGTTTTGTGTGTATGAACAGAAACCGGGGCATTTATTTTGAAAACTGCAAGGTTGTGTTTTAGTGTGGACTAACAGAAACTGAGACTTTTATTTTGAAGACTGAGGCGAGGTGTTTTTTTCGTGTGGACGCAGCCTTAGAAAACTCAAAGATGAACTCACGTTTTAAAGCAGGGATCTCCAGACAAAAGAGTCATCATGATCATCACCTGAAGACAAAACACAGATGTTACCAAAGCTCTTGTAGTTGCTGCAGAGTGAGGACCAGAAATCGTATAAACCAGTGGTTCTCATACTTTTCATACCAAGTACCAGCTGAGGAAATACTGAGCTCTGGAAGTACCACCATTATCACCAATGTTAAAATACAGCGGCGTAAGTAAGATAATCTGCTCTCTCATCATCCTCCTCTTCCTCACATATACTTCAGACACTGTCCTACCGAAATTAGATTAAGATGGAGCGAGAGATAAGGTGACTAATTATTATTATTTGATTTATTATTATTATTATTTTGATATTTGTTTCATTTTCTATGCACTCCAGTCAAAATTCCTCAGCTCCACTCTGATCACATACTCATATACAGTAGAGTGCCACTAGAGGAAGCTCGCTTACCACTGGTTGTACACGTACCACAGTTTGAGAACCATGGGTATAAACACCTACAGAGTGAGGACATTTTGACAAAGTGAGGACATTTTGGCTGGTCCTCACTTTTTTTTCACCCCTTAAAAGGGCTTTTTCAGGATTAAGACCTGGCTTTAGGGTTAGGATTAGAATTGGGTTTAGGTTAGGGTTAGGGTAAGGGGCTAGAGAATGTATTATGTCTATGAGGGTCCTCACTCTGATAGAAGCGCAAACAGATATGTGTGTGTGTGTGTGTGTGTGTGTGTCGTGCCTTGAGGATGGAGTTGTCCTGGCGTGTGTTTTTCGTATCATAACCCTCCAGGATGCAGCAGCGAACTATGGAGCCTGATCCCGCGAACTCCGCCATGTTGAGATCAGCGAAGCCGAGCTTAAGAAGCACACGAGCGTGAACGAGGAGACAAGAGAAAAGTGTGAAACATGCGATAACATTTAAATAGATAATCTTTTTTTTTTTTACGTGTGCTTGATTGAGGTGCTACACTCGGGCAACCACACTTCAAAAAAAAAAAAAAAGCAGAACTATCCCTTTAATCAGCAACACTACTCCACAGATTTGAGTCAGCGGAACGTTTGTACACAAGGTTCCACGTCTGTGATCGTGTGAGGAAGTGGACGCAGACAGACAGGAGAGGTCAACGACCCGCTCTGACCTCTTCAATCTGGTTTTTCTGCTGAGTCAGCACATTTTTGCTGTGTGTGTGTGTGTGTGTGTGTGTGTGCGTTTCATTAATGTTCCTCCGAGTTCATCCAGAGGACCTGAATATGTTGTGAAAAAGCTCATAAACATGCTCTGCAGCGGCTGACTCAGCAAAACTTTACTGGGGTTAAAGGTCACGTCTGACATCACATGCAGATCATGTTACCTTTGAGAAGGCCTTCCCTCCTTTAAGCTCCTGGGGGAAAAAACAAAAACAAAAAAACAAACCATGAGAACAACAGTCATTCACCACTCGATGGTTGTTTCCTTTAAAAAGGATTTTAAAACTGCAGTGCACTAACTTTTAAATAAAAACAAATGTCCGTTATATTCAAATCATTGTCAAATGACTTCACACAGACTCTGTGTGTGTGTGTGTGTGTGTCTCAGTGCTGCACACAGGAAGTGATTCCTTTCACGTCAGGACAGACGCAGGCATGTTTCCATGCGCAAATGTTCCTATTAAAATCATTCTGATCAGAAATTGACTAGCAAACTAAACTAGTTCTTTCCAGACCACACTGGTCCTGCAAGACGTGATCATGAGGCAGTTTTAAAAATCCCCTGATGTTGAAACTAAAACCAAAAGGCTTGGTGATGTGGCAGTTTAACCTCCTTTAAATAAATAACACGACGTCCCGCCTGATCTTATTGCTGAGTAAATACTGATACGACTCGGGGCTTTTCAGTTTGTTCACAGCTTCGCCATCTGTTGTGACGGAGTTGATTTCATTCTTTACATTTATCATTATTTGGGAAATACAGACACCATTGTACGTATGTAAAGTAGTCGAGCAGTGTTAAAATAACTCTGAAAGAGTCGACCGAACTATTTATAAAGTTAAATTTAACCTGAATCCCATTTGTATCTTGAAATTGACACTTTTACTGTCGCTTTCACACGTTTAACAGTGGGGAGAGGTGGCTGATGGGAATTGTAGTTTACCTTGCGAACAGAGACTCTGCAGATGCACGGGTCCAGCACGCCCGTGATTGGACTGGCGCTCATTTTGCACACGAAGGAGAACTTCTTCCTCCATCGGACACAGTTCTGCTGGACCTCCTCCCTGTGCACACACACACACACACACACACACACACTGGTTTCCATGACTTCAGAGGACATTACACTGACTTACATTCATTTCCTGGAGACTTAATAACCTTCACCATAATTACCAGTGCCCTAACCCTAACCTTGTTTTTTGTCCCTACAATGTCTGTGTAAACAGATATAGGTCCCCGCAACACAAGGAATACCAGACACACACACACACACACACTTTTTTGTCCTAAAGCAAATATATAACAACCTCCGTCCAAACATGTTGCAGGTAATGAAGATCAAATGTGTTCAAACGTGTTATGAAACACGAGAGGTAAAAGGAGAATCACTTGTACGAAATCATTCCTGCCTTTATTTATTTATTAATGAATTAAAACGAGAGTGGACCGAGCTGAGCGTGTCAGGGTCCAGCTGATGATGATGTCATCAGGATGGGCCGTCTGCTCAGGGGTTTTCCACTGAGTCCGTCTGCATGTTGTTGGGTGGAGGTTTTTTTTTTCACTCCAACAACTGAGGAGGTTTGATTTAAGGGGCAGTTTGTGATTTTTTTTAATTTTTTTTTTAGGTGCGATTCTATGAGTTACTCGTCCATTACATAGACTGACTGCACTCCGTGTGCTCCCTGTGCTGTGTGCGCTCTTAGCAAAACTAAAATCTACCCCAGTTTAAGTCCAATGTATCATGACAATGTCTTCACTGCCTTATCTCACTGTTTGATGGCCTTTTTCAACAGGAAACTGAAGTTCGTGTTGCTTCTGCACCGAACCCCATGGAGAAAATCAGCGATTTTACATCGCAGGACACAGGAGTTGTTGGTCCACTGCTGTCTCCAATCAGTAAGTTCAAATGTGTTATTTTGTTACTTTGGCATTGCAAATTCTTCGTGAGGACTTACCTCAGTGACACAAACTGACCACACGAGGCAGCAGTAGACCAGCACCTCATGTGTCTTCCTGAGCCTTAAACGATGATTTTCTCTATGGTAGTATGCATGTAAAAGGCCCAGTCCATTTAAGAGGAAGCCTGTTCCTTAAAACATTCATAAAAAATCCTTTAAAACATTAGTGAACAAGCAAATACTTAAATATTTAAACTCTTTGATTTAAACCTCAGATGAACAACCACACAAGCAAAATAACCTTTATTCTGATTGGTCCCCAGATGTGCGTGACGTCAGCTTTTTTTTCCCAGCCGGTGAGAAAAGCGGAAACAAATCAACAAAGACACAAACGTCTCATTGATTTTAAAGGTACAGTGTGTAAAATTTGGCACCATTTATTGGTGAAGTTGCACGTCACAGATGAACATCCTCAAATCACACTTCCCTTCCAAGTGTGTTAGAAAAACACACTCACTCACTCATCGTCTACCGCTTTATCCTCCACATGGGGGTCGCTGGTGCCTAATCCCAGCTGACAAAGGGCAAAAGGTGGGGGGCACCTTGGACGGGTCAGCAGTCCATCACAGGGCCACAGATAGAGACCAACAACCATCCACTCTCCTGTCACACACCTATCATGTGGCCTGTAAAAGTAATTTTCCTTAATTAACTAGTTTTTGCAAAATTAAAATACATTTATACTCAATTTGACACACTGGACCTTTAAGCAAAATTAAAATAATGATTTAAAAGAAACTTTTAAATGATTCTGACTTGATTCTGAAGTCAGACACAGTGATATGAGCTGGTGCGTTCAGACCTGAGGCACATCTGTTACCTGCTTGGACACGTCTGAGGCCTTTGAGTCGTTCTGTGCTCGTTTGTTATCTTTTACTGATCTCTCTTTCTTCGGATTTATGTCTCAGTGTTACTGCTGCAAAGAGACTCTTGCGCTTTTTTTGTTGCCCCGATGTTTGTTTTTGGTGCCGGCAGCGATAAAGACACATATTAACTTTAACATTAACTCTGTGATAGGAATGTTCCTTTCTTATCAGGCGGGTGACCTGACGTTTACAGCTCGGAAAACAAACCTGGAGGAGAGATGGAAAATGGCCAAACAGGTTCTGCCACTTCTTTTCTTACAGCCCAACCTCTCTGCCTTCACAAACACGCCATTGTGCACACAGGTACACACACACAGGCAGCACTTTCCTTCTGTCTCAACATGGCTGCTGGGTCACAGTAACTGTTCACAATGAGTCCAGTACATGGTTACTAACTTTACTGCTTAAAGGCATAGTTCGGGACTTTTTAAGTGTGAGTTGCTGACTGAGCTACAGTATGTGTCGTCCCTGTGCTGAGAAGCAGCCATGAAAACAGAAAAAAAAAATTAGTAGCCCCTTAATAAAAGACTCACCTGATAAGATCTACATCACCTTAAGTGTACAATATCTTAAGAAAATGATAGTCCATTCAATTTTGCTGTAAAACAGCCTTTTCCCAAGAGGAAACTAATGTTTGTCTTGTTGTATAAGTGTTAATTCTCCCACACCAAAGTCCATAGAGAAAATCTGCGTTTTTAACCCACAGGGACACAGGAGGTGCTGGTCTCATGCTGCCTCATTTGGTCGGCCTGTGACACTTAGGTAAATTGGGGAAAAAAGATTTCACACACCAAAGTCATAAAATAACACATTTGAACTTACTGATGGAGGCAACAGTGGATCAGCAACTCTTGTGTGCTGTGATCTAAAACTGATGATTTTCTCTATGGACTTTGGTGCTGGAGAGTGAGTGGTTTACAAAGTGATACAAACTTAAGTTTATTTTTTGGACAAGTGTGCTAACATGCTCTTGTCGTGAAATTAAGATGGCAGAGATTTCATGAAGTGAAGCTTTTGTTAAGTTGCTCTTTGCCTTGTGTCCCTGCTGGCAGCCATGAAAACAGAATAAAATTGTATTAGCCACTAATGAAACGACTCAGCTGTTAAAAGCTACATTGACTGAGTGTACGATATCTTAAGAAAATGATCAGCCACCTAATTTTGCTGTAAAACAGCCCATTCCGAGAGGAAACTTAAGTTTGCCTTGCTTTTTAAACCCCACACCAAAGTCCATTTAGGAAAATCAGTGTTTTTACTGCACAGGAACAGAGGAGCTCCAGGTCTTCTACTGCCTCGTTTGGTCAGTCCGTGAAACTTACGTGAATTATCTGATTTAAGGATTTTAAATACGGAAGTTGCAAAATAACTAAGGTGAAAATAAGTGATGGAGGCAGCAGTGGATCAACAACTCCTGTGTGCTGTGATGGAAAATTGATAATTTTCTCTCTGGAGTTTGGTGTGGGGAGAGAGCGTCATTTTCAAAGTAGAACAAACTTCACTTTTTCTGTTGGAAAACACGGTGAAACAGTAAGATAAAGGCGTGAACATATTCTAAAGATGTCATGGACTTAAGCTGAGGAAGATTTTATGAAGTGAGGCTTCTGTTAAGTGGCTCAAAATGAACAAAAACCAGGCAGAGTTCAAACAGTTTTTTAACAGCTCTGCTCAGAATGGGTTTGGACATGCAGAATGTTGGAGTGGCCCTTTAATTCCTCTTTGATCTGCTGATTCACTCATGTTAGTGAGTCACAGTGAATTCAGGTAGACTGACGTCTGTAGGACAGAAGTGTGGCATTTGGAGCGCCACGCACTGTTTGATCCACTAATTGTTGATGATTAAAGGCTTAGTTCAACCGTGGAACTAGAGCATCATCAGACATCAGTTTCTGGTACGATTCCCCCCCACCTGACTGTTCTCTACTGTGCATAAGACACAAGAGACACTAGGAGAGTCTGATGGGGTTGAATGCTGGTGCAGGGAGGACAAATTCTTTTGAAATAACTGCACAGAAGCTGTTGAGGTAACCACTTAACCTCAACATCTTCCCATGGAGCGACTGCGCGGCGACGTTCCCACAGTGAGGGCGGAGCTGAGACACAGCGCCGGGACGTTTTCCCAGGAGGTCAAACGACATATGAACTGCAAAACATGCAGATTCACAGCAGAAAGAACATCTTTAAATTCACTATGTAATATTAACAGAATGTAACGCCAGTGGAGGAAAAGTCAGTGAATTTTGTTTTTCACGTGGCAGCAGATCAAACGTAAACAGGTGCAGATCGAGACTAAAAAGTCGCGACGGGTGATGACTTTTATAGCTGGTGCACATAAAGGTGCGCGGTAAATCACATTGTATTGTGTTCGCACATAATAAATAAATGATTAGCAAGTGATAAAAAGTGTTTGTTCACGATAAATTGATCGTTGAAATACATAACTTGCTAGCACAGAGTGAATGTATTGGCGGACGGGGGCAAAAATCGGTACAATAAAACACTGCGATATTCTGCAAGTCAATATTGTATCGCTTTTGAGACACCAAGTATAGATTTTTTTTAAGCGTATACTATAATTTTTGCTGTTGCTGATTTGACCAATAAACATTAAACTTTTTGCATAATTTAGCCTAAAAAAATCAATTAACATTTCATATTATTTGGCAATTATTCAGGATTTTTGCACTTGTTCTTATGCAATAAATAATTTTTCAACATGCTATTAATATCTTGTTTGCATAACATACCAAATTAACTCACACACGATATGACAGTTACCCATTTGCACATGATGAATAACTTGTTAGCATATAGATTTCCAACTCGGAAACTCGGAGCAACCTCATACACTATAGTAAGAATTCCAACATGGCCACTTTTACCGTTAATAGCGCGTCTGTTGTTTTCACAGTAAAAAAAGTGGTACACATACTGTTTAATTTTTAAACGTACACATGTTCTGTGCACAAGCGTAGTATGTAGAGCTTTGTTTTTAACTAGCATTACAGCTAACAATGGTTAGCCCGAGATACGTCTGTGTTTGCGACTTCTACAGTGGTATGCACTGAACTTGGGGGATAACGTCGCACCAAGTTCTGACGTCCGAGTTTCAACGTAAATGGAATGTAGCATCTACGCAGGAGAACTCTGATTGGGTCGAAACCAGGAAGTGCTGGTTTGTTTTGAATACCTTGATGACAGGACTGCGAAGTCTCCTCCATCGATCAGGCGGATTTTACAGAACAACACTCCGTTAACGAACGGCACAGCTGTGAGCTCCTCCAGAGTGAAGTTCACCTGAAACTTAAACTTCTTCTTCTTCACTAAAAAAGACATGATTGTCCTCCGAACTTCAAGTCGATGGAAGAAAAACCAAAAATGAAGTAAAATGATGCGGAGGCTTCACAGTGGACGACGAGGTTCCACGTGCTCCTCGATCATCTCTGAACCTGGAAATGAAGCACAGTCTCTGTTAGGTATCGGACGATACATTTATTTATTTTATTTAGTACTGCGATAAAGCGGTACATTTTGATAAAATTTGATAAATTTGTCAAATTGCAAAATAGGTTAAAAAAAAATTCTTTGAATATGAACAATAACGCTAACATACAGTCCAAGTGATTTATTTCAAAGCGCCACAAGGGAGGAGCCTGCGTGGTATAATGATCATTTTTAAGAAACTGTGATAAAAACAACCCCGACTTATAGCAATAACAGTGTTGGCGCAGATTTTTACAGTTATCGGAGGAAGATCGTGAATCGTCCTTATTGAAAACCGTGATCTAAAAATTGTCATATCGACACATTTGGTACATGAGAACATTCTGAAAGTTTTATTAGCATCTGCGTGTGACGTGACAGCTGTGCGCATTCTGTGTTTCTATAGTTACATGCGTTTGACGAAACTTACTCTGCGTCATTAATGCCCTAATTTTAAATATTTTTTATTATTATTATTGTCTCGCGTTGTCGTTTTCTACGCTCTCTCTCTCTGTGTGTGTGTGTGTGTGCTGACAGCTGCCACGCAAACAACGTAACCAAACCGAAGAGTGTGAACGAAGCGCTACACGCACACATTAATGTGAATCTACCGACCCGGTCGGAACCCACCGTCTCCCGCCGTCATCGTCCTCACATCGGCTGCAACCGAAGAGCTGAATCCCGCCACAGTGAACTGAAGTCCGGCTGCTTCGCTGCGGCTTCACCGCATCCTCTCCAACTTTTCTCCGTGTGTTCGCAGTTTCACTACAACAGCCTCAGAGACTCCCTGAACGCCTCACGGTTAGGGACCGTCCACAAAGTGTGAGCAGAGGCGAACGAAGAAGAAGAAGAAGAAGGAAAATTTTAAAAATAAAAATAGAAACAAAACGTGAAATTATTATGGTTACGTGTATGTAATCACATCTATTATAGATATATATGACCACATATAACAGCACAGTATTGGGTATAGTATAATACATAGAAATAAATACGTTATTTTTAAGAAATAAACAACAAAAAATGTACTAGGTTTTACAAGGTCATAGAGATTTTCTTCAATAGTGGAGCAAGGTCACCACGGTGGTGATGTCACTCCCTGTTCCAATTTCAGGTGTAAATGGAACACAGCATGACTTGGTCTCATTTCTATGTTTGGTGACCTGGCAAATAATTAATTTTTTTCTTAATGGAAATTAATGACTGAAGTTCAATAGCTAAATGCATCTAATCCCATTTTTATCAAATTTGAAACAGTTTAAAACAATTTAAATCAACTCTTACTAGTCTTTCTGACTTCTACATTTATTTGATTGTTCCAAATCAAAAGAAGTGCAATAGCCCCAGGATAATACAATGTTAATGAAATTGCATGTGTTCTTGACAGAAGATCAAGTTTAGTTGCCTTCTCTGTTTCACGCGGGTTATGTATTAGTGTTGGGCAAATGAACGGCCGTCTATCATCGATGGCTGAAACACATTGTGATGTTCTGAGGCCCCTCTCTGCCTCATCAAGCACACTGTAAAATATTCCACTCTTTATCAACCTCCTCTGTTTCCTTTCAGGCTTTAGCCAGGCTTTAAAATGTGCAATCTGAACCGTCACAAGTAGAAGCAGCAGAATTATTCCTCACTGTCTCTCGGCAGAACTGCACCTGCATTTATTTACACGAATGCTTCAACAGCACTTTGATTTGCTTTCAGGGTATTTTAGTGGAAATTTAAGTCACTTTCCCAACAAAAACACAGTGTATAAAAGTGCAGTATCTGAATTTCACAGTCTGTGACTTGAATCATCACTGCTGGTTTACCAGTGATGAACTGTTTGCCCACAGTGACCTCCTTTGGTTGAATTTAGGTGATGCAGCCTGTAGGGAAAATACAAGCTATTGATGCTGATGTTTCTTCCAGTTTTATTAAGTGGTTACAACAAACTGACTTGAAGGATTAAAGAACAGTATAATCTTCTGTATCTTTGCCCTAAAAACTGACACATAGTCAACATTTCTTGCCACTTAAAAAAGGCTCACATACAGAAATCTGTGTCTCAAGAATCTATTTACCATGGAATCTTGCTGTTAGACAGCTTGTTCCAACAGGAAACTGAATTTTGTAAGTTGAACACTCTTCCACACCTAGGTCCATTGAGAAAAACATATTTTTTCAGCTCACAGAGACACATGAGTTGCTGGTCTACTGCTGCCCTGTGTGGTAGGTTTGGGCTACGGAGGTAAATCCGAACATAGGATTTCGTTATCTGAAGTCACAAAATAACACATATGAACTTACTGGTGGAGGTGACAGTCAATCAACAACCCCTGCATGCTGAGATGTAAAATGACAGGTTTTCTCTATGGGCTTTGGTGTGGAAGAGCGAGCAATTTACAGTGAGGTGTAATCTGTTGAAAAAGGCTGCATAAGGTCACGATGAAGCATTAAACATCTTTATATATCACAGACTTAAACAGACTGGATTTTATTAAGCGAGCATTTTGTCAAGTCGCAAAAATCTGTCCTATGTTCCCACTGAGAGCAAGCCTCTGTAAATTTTAATGCCATGGCACTATGTATCAGTAATTCAAAAACCTGAACTACCCCTTTAACAACAGAGGATTCATGTTAACAGTGTGTAAAAAATAAAAAAAAATAAAAACAATGTTCTCAACATAAGGTTTTGTTATAAACAAATCATAAAATGTGAGTAAAATTAACATTCAGTCGAGTGAATCTTCATTGTCCTCTCAAGGTCCTCACTCACACACACACACACACACACACAGTCTATTGTGTCCCCTCAGGTGGTTCTGGAGGAGGTGCAGGTGCTGCCGGTGGTGTTTTGGGTCGGCTCTGCTCCTCTGCCCCTGACCCATCCGTGACCACTGCTGCCGCTGAGCTGCTGGCATTGGCCACCTCAGTCCCACTCTGTAGGAATTTCCGCAGGTCTTTCAGAGCGGGACGCAGCATCTGCACCAGGGCCAGCAGGGCGGCCTGGGTCCCTTCTAATGCCAGGGCCTGTCTTTCCTGAGCGAATGCCTGCGCCTCCTGGGAGCGCCGCATCACCTGCAGCAGCTCGTTCTGTCCCTCCAGGTGCTGCGCAATCTGTCGGATGTGGACGTTGGTGACTCTCTGCTCCTGCAGCAGGCGGGCGGAGTTCAGGGCGATGCGGCTCTTCAGCTCCTGAGATTTGGCCTGGATTCGTGGAGGAGGCAGGGAATCTGAAGCGGAGACCAGCACCTCCACTGGAGTCTCGACAGTCGTCACCACTGTGGGGGTGGCGTCGCTGACGGCGCTGGTGCAGTACTCCACCACTCCTTCATCTTCGACGGTGTAAGTGGCTTCAGCTGGAGACAAGATGAGAACGCTCTTTTTAGTCAAGTGATTTTACATTTGAGTCCTCTTTAGAACTGGATTTTTGTGGAATCACCAATTATGTTTTTCACTGATTATATGTTAAAGGGATAGTTGACCATGAGCAGGTGTGGGGAGGAAAAACAGATGTTGATTTTTATCATAATACATTTTTAACTGATGTGACAAACAAACATTAACCTTGTGTGTGTTAACTCATGTTTCAGTTCACTAGATGGTGGCAGCTGCTCCTAGAACTGACTCTCTCTCATTTTGGCTGGAGGGGAGATGGACAAAATGAACACAAATGACGGAGAAATGCACCAACAAATTTTAAATTGAACATCCGGAGGTAGATGAATCGAATTTTTTTAAATTTGTTTGTCAACAGATGTTGACAAAGTTTACTTTGTGGCCATAATTTGCCCCTGAAAAAGATCAAAACATAATCCCAATATATCACACTACATTATATCGCAATACTCAGTAAATTGCAATAATATTGTGATAATGTCGTACTGTGGTGTCTCTGGTGATTCCCACACCTACTACATGCTGAACATCATGAAGGTTGACTATCAGTGAAAACATGGCAAGGAAAAACCGATTTTAGTAAGCAGTTATCACCTAAAAAATCAACATCAGCTTGAGTCTGCAATATCTTAAGAAGATGTTTCCACTTTATCCTGCTGTTGCACAGACTTTTCCAACAGAAAACTTAAGTTTGTGTCCCTTTGTAGACCGCTCGCTCTCCCACACCAAAGTCCATAGGAAAAATCATCAATTTTACATCACAGCACAAAGGGAGTTTTTGAACCACTGCTAGTAAGTTGGTAATAGGTTTGGATGAGTAATTTTGTGACTCCTGGATATGAAATCCTTTGTTTGGATCCAGCGAAGTGGCACAAACTTACCTAACAAAGCAGCAGTAGATCAGAAGCTACAGTGTACCTGTGAGCTTAAAACACAAATTTTCTCAATGGAGTTTTGTATGGGAAATTTAGCCGTTTACACAAGTGACACAAATTCCAGATTTCCTGTTAGAAATGACTGTTTAACAGAGAGATAAAGCCTTGAACACATACTTCGCCGGTTCACAGTCACTGTATAAGACACATGTTTTCAAGCCAGTATGAAGATATGGTATAAGAGGTAAAAAAAAACAAAAAAAACAAAACCGTACCATTAAGTGTCTTTGCTTCATCACAGACTGAACCTGAGTCCGATGGAAGAGCTGAAATGATACAGACAGAACATTATGTTGACAACAAAACATGGCGCTGAAGTTCTGTTAATATACGAAAACAAATAAAGGAAGAGTGAGAGTCAGAACAGAGGGTTCAGCCACTTTATGTCTAATATTTTACAAAATTAAAAAAAAAATCTAGCTTCTTAAATGTGAATATTTAGCTCCATATTACAAAGAAATCATTAAAATGGAATAATTTGGTTTGAGGCCTAAACAAAACATTTGAGAACATCATGATTTCCAGGTTCGGTAAACACTGATTAACATTTTCTGATATTCTGACAATCCATAGGTTAATAGATTATGGAAATAATCATTAGTTGTAGCGCTAGTAAGGTTTAAGTGATTTAAATTTTTGTGTTTAAAGCAAAGTTTTACAACTATTTCAAATCAGAATACTTTATTAATTCCGCAGGAAAATTGGGTGCACTAAATTTGCTCCTGCAAAATTTATAATAATGATATTGTTGGTGTTACATTATAACAAGTAGTGTGTTTTTGATTAGTGTACTAGTCATGTGCTTTTGTAACATTAAAATATTTTTTGCAAAAAAACAATGTAATGTGATTTGAGTGTATTTTATGGCCATTTTAAGAGTTTTAAGGCAGATTTTCCAATTCACCGCGGGACGATAATCACGTATCGTCCCGTTAACTTACTCTCCCTGAGTGCGGCGGTGTTCACCGTCACGGGTAACGTGATCTCGGCAGTATCAGCGTCCCCTGGTGGTAAGCTGATGATAGTGGCTTCTCCCAGCAGGTTACAGATCCGCTGCTGCATCGCGGTGAGGATGACCGGGACCGGGGTGCAGTCCGCGGACGTGCCCTCGATGGCAGCCCGCGCCTGGGCCACTTTCCGGCGGACCTCGGTCTTCATGTCGGACCACTTCTTCTTCACCTCCAGTAACTCTCTGGGACAGGTGGTGACAGCGTTCACCTTCTTCAGAATCTCCATCCACGCGTGATTCTTGGCCATGTGTGTGACTCCGGCGTTGAAGTGGTTCACCAGTGTGTGTTTTTGTTTCTCTATTTCCTCCACTATTATCTCCACTTCCCTCTCAGAGAAATTCATTTTCCTCTTTTTGGCGGCAGATGCCATCGCTGCTCAAACGCCGCTTCTTCGCGACAGCGAATTGTGCGTATTGTACGTAAAAATAGTACGATTTTACTTAACTGATGTGCGCAACGTAATGGCTTCCAGAATCGGCTTCTTCTTCACTCTAACAACGCTTACGTAGCTGTGCCACAGGCTCCACCCTCTCGCACGCCATTGGCAGTTTGATGACATCATGCTCTGTTGCTTTTGGCTGAGTCACACGCCAATCACTTAGGAGCCAAACAAACTACGTACATTTCCTTTTTTTTAAAAAACACCGTTATCTCAGTGTTCGTTCATGAATATGATTATTTTATTTATTTCTTTTAACATTTTAATAAAAACAACAAAGGTTTTTTGGCAGTAAGCTGGTTAAAACACTATTCAGACTGTGTTTTGAGAGAAAGACATATTTATCTGAATTTTCTTGATTTAACTCAATATTTTTTATTGTTAAGTTATTCTGTTTATAATTAAACAGAAAAGGGCAATAAAAGCTACAGATTATTTAAAAATCTATTTTTCATAAAGTACATTATTGTAAAAAGCCTACACAAATAACAAGAGTGAAGTTATTGAGAAAAATCAAATTTAAATTAACATTTTAATTACGTATATATATTAGTTTAGGAATGAATTGACTTAGAAAACTGTGATGCAAACAACAAAACATAATAAAAACTAAAAAAAAATCTTTAAAATATATATTTTTTTAAATTTTCTAATTTAGTTTATTTTCATACTGATTTATAAAGAAATATTTACACATTTATTTAGTTATTTTCCCCCAAATCTGTTATAGATACATTACGAAACAGCATTAACATATGTTTTATATTGATTCTGGATTGTAAAAAAAAATAATGGGTGCACATGATGGAAAGGAGGTGTTACTATATTTCATGTTGTTAAGTTCTTGTGGATTAAATAGCAAGTAGGATAAATTATATTTTGTCAGTGTAACACAACTGGATTTGATTCATTTCTATGTATGTGCCACTTATTTTGTATTGTTTTCACAGATAACAAAGTGTAATTTTTCCTATATTATTATTCATAAAAATACCGCAATAAAATAAATTGCAAGTTAATTGTTTTGGTCTTCCTCCACCAGCATTAATGAAGTGAAACAAAAGATGGCACCGGTTTTATTGCATTATTATCAACTTTGAGTCAGTATTTTTTTCCCCATATTTCTGTATTCCCGCGACTCATCCATTCATTTATGATGGTGTCTTGTGTGTCAGTGTCCTCTTCTTGACCTGCCCGCACTCCCTCGCCATCCTGTACTCACGCCCTAGTCTCGCGTGGTTCCGCGAAGTTTCAGCCGCGCCGGATTCCAGAAGCCTTAGCTCGCCGCTTTCAGCTTTTTTGACCGGTTAACGGATTTAAATAAGCGGACTGAGCATCGTTTCCATGCCGCTGTTCGGACCAGGAGCTCTGTTAGCTGTGGCGCCAGACACGGGAGCTCCTTCCACGGCGTAACGAGTGGTTTTGAATCGGCGGCGGCGGAGAATTTGACAGCTGGGGGACGATTCACCGGCTTCTGTGGAATTCTGTCTACGTGCAGAAAACGCTCGCGTGTCACGTGAGGCCACGACAGAGGGCTGCCGTGGTCCCCGGTGAGTGAGTGAGCGAAAAGGCGGGTCTGTGAGTTTACCCGGACATGTGACGTCGTCTCGGGGGCTCGAACTTGTTGTAACGGACGGACCCATGATGCACCAGCAGGGTTCACTGATGCCCGGTCTGCTCAGTGACGTTTACTGCCAGTGCCGGGCGGCAGACGCCCACCCGGGGGTCGACCCTGGAGGAGGAGGAGGAGGTGGCGGCGGACACCCTGCTTCGACCCGGGCCACCGGTGACCCCGCTCAGTCATGCGACATCTGCGCTGGACCGGAGCAAGAGCACCGGCTCAAAGTTCTGTTCCAGGTCCTGGATGTGAACAGAGACGGAGGCATCTGCGTCAACGACCTGACGATAGGGCTGAAGAAGTTGGGGGTTCACCGCACCGAGCACGAGCTCATGGTGAGTTCGGATCGATAACTCTGGTCACATGTGTCGATATTGACGATATTGATGACGATATTGATGACGGGAGTGTGACAAATGCTAATTATTATTATATAATTATTATTATAGTTTCCACAAGGTGCTGTTTACTTAGAAAACTATCAGAAAGAACATAACTGTAATTAATGAGATCATATATGTATACGTATCAGTCTACGTTTAATTTATATATATAAAATTAAGATTCAGTAAGATTTTGCTGTCTCAGTAGAGCTGACCCAGCTCCCGATATACAAGTAAAAGGCTAATTCTAGAGTAATGAAAAACAACACTTCATACAATCAGGTGATTATACACTTATAAAAATGATGTATAATTATATTTCATTTGAATTTTACATACTGGCCCTTTAAATATTTATCAAACTAAACTTGGAAACATCTTTACATTTGGTCTTTATATCACAGCGTATGTGGCTTATACCACTTTTCGTGTCCGATACTGATGCCAGTTTCACAAATCTGAAACCGTTTTCTGAAAACCAGTACAGTGTTTTAGGTTCTTTACAGTATATATTCGTGAGAAACACCGTTTATTAAACTGGTTTCTCTGGAATCATTGAGCTCTGCAGGCAGTAAACCTGCCATTATATCAAGATAATGACCCTGGCAGACACCTAAGGCAATATGGCTTATAAATAATATCTTTATAGTTTTAGTATATGTTCACATATAGGAGATGAATGTGGATATAAAGCTGCTCACAGGTTGTTTCTGTGGACTCATGACAGGTTTTCTTTTGAGCTTTTTGCGCTTCTCAGTGAGTAAGCGTGACAGTACACTCTAAAATAAAACATAATCTACTGTTTATGATCTGTATTACATGATAATAATAATACCTGGTTAGGTTCTTTTGGCTTTTTAATGTTAAGTGGATTATATTTTCATGTGATAATTATGGTCAAATTCTGCTGTAACGCAAATAAATAGGCTTGAAATTAAAGACGGGTTATTACGTTACTTTTAATAAATATAATTTTGTCGATTTTAATCTATGCAGCAGCCTTGGAAACCAGGAAAAGTCATCACACAAACCTTATCACAATATGATGATGATATCCAAAGACCATTTCTTGTCTGATGTCATAATATAGATAAAATATCCATTTACTGCCCAGTCAAACAGAAACTTAAACGTGTTGAACATTAACATGTGATGGAGTTTGGCCATTTCCTGCCGAATACTGTGCTTTGAATAGATGATGAGGGGAGGGAGGCATCACTCAGCAGATTCTCTGTGACGGAGGGAAACCCTCTGCTCCACCTTCACCCATCCCTTCCTGTCTGTGGGAGTATCAGCTGCTCTGATTGGTCAGGCTCAGCTGCAGTGAAGATGCAGCTTCTCTGGTGTTTCTCTCTGCTGCCGACGCCGAAGCAGACTGCGTCTCATTTGCCGCTGCATCATTTAACCGCAGCCAACGCAGGCTATCTACTTACAGGGTGAGACTCTGGTTTGATAAATGGAGATGGGATCATGTCTCTGGAGCGTTTATCCCGCCGAGTGTGGACGTCTGTCTCCGTGGTGACTGGCGACACTGAGATGCTGAGCAGCTGCAGCAGCATTAGCGGCAGCCCCGACCGTATCCTCAGCTGCCCTCTCGTTCAACTCTTCAGCACTACAGACACAGACGAGTGCTTTTGCTGAGTCAGATTAGAGCACTGTAAGGCAGACGCGGGTTTGAGGATGCTGCAGAACATTCTGGGTTTCCTGAGTCAGAGACTTTTGAGCTGGGCGCAGTGTAAACCTGCTCAAAGTCAGTTGTCAGGGGAAAAAGACAGTGAGACGACTGAGGACTGTAGGGAGGTGCAATCTGCTCCGGCGACCACACGCTCCTCTGACGCCAAAGACGTGAGCAGCAGTAATGTTACTCCAAAGAAGACCACAGTCTTAATCATGGTGGCACCACCTACTGATCTTCAACAGGTAGGCTGAACAGCAGGTGGATGTAATTTATCTGTTAATATCCAGTCCAACCCAGCATTCATGATCCAACTGCTGCCACCAGGGTGATTTACTGGAGTGTCTGTAGTGAAATTTGATTTACTTCCTCCTTGGAATATATTGTTATGACTTTGGTGAGTCGAAAACTTTTTAATTTGTCACTCCTTCTCAGAATGATGGGCGTTGTCTGTTTCATCTCGATGATGTAGGTGGTACAGGCTTACAGAAGTTTTAGCATGGCGGTTGCAGACTCAAACCTAGGAGGCCACAGACACAACAAACCCTGGAACCCATTTGTAATGTTTCAATCCTGAGAAAACACATACTAGACGATCCAGTCAGGACACAGGACGACAGACCCGGCATTCAGAATATAAACAGGCATGGAGGCGGACCGTCTCAGTGGTCAGTGAGTAGCTTTTGTGTGTGCGAAGTTTTGTGCTTAGAAACACAAAAAACTGAGGCTGAGAAGATGGAATCAACTTGGTTTGTACAAGTTATGGTTCTAAACAGCATCTGTTTCCCGGTCAACTCGCTCTCATTGGTTATTGTGGGTTTCCGCTCGCGCCCTCAATGACGTTAAAAGTGTGTCTGTTAATCCCCCACACTATAGGATAATTTGGCCAGATAATCTGTTCAAGCTAGCCTCTAATCAAAAGGCACTCATGATTGTAGGAAGGACCAGATCGGGACTGAACTCTGGCCAATTATCCTCTAGTGTGGGGTGGGTTTTAAGAACACTGGTTCTCCAAAGGATTTAAAGAATTACACCTTAGTAACCCATCGCATCCTCTGAAGTAACTGCCACATGATCCACATGAGGGCACAGTGAATGCAGCTCAGCCTCTGACTTACTCTGAAATCATCAGGAAAAATAAGGTAGTGATGATTTGTTGTTGTTCTCAGAAGCGGGACTAACTTCTTAAATTAAAGCTTTTCTAAGAAACGGGAAGACACAAGCAAACTAAACAGTCGTCCTGAGCAGACAATCGCAGTCACCAGAGCTTCACCGATGATGACAAAGTGACAGCTTTATTATGAGTGGAGGATGGGTACATGGATGTTCAGTCCTTTTTCCGTCCTTGTTAGTGGAGCGGGTTGTTTAGTAAAGTGCTATATAGTTGAAGGCAAACATGCAGGTAGCTGCTTCCTGTTGAAAGCCCTCCAGATGTTTGTGCAGCGTGTTTGAGCAGAGCATGGCCGGGATTGTTTAAAAACACTGATACCTGGATGGCGATGATGGCTCTTAAGTGGTTGTAACTGCAGGTTGAGTCAACAGCGCACAGATGGTGGAATAACAGGGGTCAGTCAGTCAGAGTTAATGTTCTCTGCAGATAATTTCACTGTTGCTCACGCTGATATTTGGAGACACCAGTCAGTGTCCCCTCCAGAGGATCCTGGCAAACATGTCTTCTCTGTCCCTACAGAAAATAGTGAAAGCAGGAGACAAAGACCTGGACGGACAGCTAGACTTTGAGGAGTTTGTCCAATACCTCAGAGACCACGAGAAGAAACTGCGGCTCGTCTTTAAGAGTTTGGACAAGAAGAATGATGGTAAGGAATGTTGTTGCAACATTGGGGCTGCAACTAATGATTCTTTTCATAATTGATTAATCGGTCAAGTATTTTCTCTAATAATTGAGTACTTGTTTGGTTTGTAAAATGTTGATCGGTGTTAATCAAGCTGGAAATTATGACGTTCTCAAATGTCTTGTTTGTCCACAAACCAAAATTATTCAGTTTTAATGATTTTTTTTTTTTTTTGGGTTATTTGGAGCAAAGCAACCAGAAAATATTCATTTATAAGAAGCTTAAAATTCAGACAGATTGTTTTAATTGAAAAAAAAAACACTTAAAGAGGATATTCAGTGGAAAATCAAATGTCTGATGTTTTTTGGTGTGTCCCAGTGTTCTTCCTATATCTAAACATCACTAAAGTGTCACAATAAACACTTCAGCCACTTCTGAGAAAGAAGGGCTTCTCTGTTTACCTGCGCTCGAGCAAGCGCTTTTGAAAAGTTGAGTTTAGTTATGTAACTAGCACATTAGGCATGAGCATTCCACCTGAAGAAGAAGAAGAAGAAGAAGCACCGCGGAGCAGTCAGTCAGCTGGTAGCTGGCCAATCACAAGTGAGTGGGAATGCGCTTGGTAGTTAGCCAATCACAAGAGACTCAGTGTTCTGGGCGGCGGGCATTAGCTCAGACACAGAGTGCCCGTTCAGAGGCTGGCAGAGAGCAGCAATAATCTGGCTTAATCTGAAGAGACTATGAGGTTTTTCACCATAAATATTATTTAATTTATATAAGTAGACATCCGTAATCTGGATTTTTGGTTTGAAAAGACCATTATATGTGACCTTTAAACCAATTTATGGATTACAAAATAGTTGATTGATTTAGTAATCAATTAATCGAATTATTGTTGCAGCCCCAATCTTAGCTTTATAGCAAATTTTGCTAACTAGCAAGTTAATTTATTCCTTTTGAGAAAAACACTACGTGATATCTTACATATAAAAAGCCTCTGCTTTCATGTCAGAGCAGCCATCTTGAATTCTGAACTTGGATCTGAAGAGTCTGAGTGAGGTGACAACTTGTTGAGGAATGATAGCCTCAGGTGCTGTTCCCTTCTGAAAACTTCCTTCTCGTAACTTTGAAATCACCAGTTCTGAGTCGACATGGAACACGCCTACTTTTCACTTCTTACCACGTGGAGTAAAATCTGTCTTCCTAATCACCGGCAGACTGGACATGAAGTCTGTGTAAAAAAAAAAAAAACAGTCCTGTGAGGAAAGTTTTCCAGCAAATGCATTAATCCATGTCTGTGTTTTAGGTCGCATCGACTCACAGGAGATAATGCAGTCTCTGCGTGACCTGGGAGTGAACATCTCTGAGGAACAGGCTGAGAAGATTCTTAGAAGGTGAGAGTCAGGCTATCATCATCATCGTGGACACCTGCTATTAAAGGGATTTTCAGGATTTTAAAAGAGTGGCTGTATAATTAAAGCCACTTCACAAAAGGCCGAAGTGTGATATCTTAAGATTATCGACACAGCTTCATCTCCCTGATAGACCACAGTAAGCTGAAGCTTGTGTCACTTAGTAAACCAATCACTCTCCCACACCAAACTCCATGGAGAAAATCTGTGACTTTACATCACGGCACAAAGGAGTTGCTGTGCCCCTGCCTTCATCCGTAAATTCGAGTGTGTCATTTTGCAACCTTGAGATTTGAAATACTTGGCTCAGATTTATCTAAGTGACTAACAACTTCTGTGTAATAAAATCACTGTTTTAATACTTTTTTTAAATGGAGTTTTGTGGGAGAGTGAGTGGGCGAAAAAGTTTCCTTTTAGAAAAGGTTGTCTAAAAGTTAGGCAAAAGCGGTGAACTTATTCTTTAGCTGTTTTGTTAGCTGAACTAAAATCTGTCTGGCCGCCATGTTCAAAAACTACAATTCAAAAATCCTAAAATGCCCCTTTTATGATACCAGGTGTGAACAGGACCTGTATCTCTGTCCATATGTGATGTCTCCTCACATTTCATTTTGTCATGCGTGCACTTTTAAACACATTAGTTAGAACAGAGGAGCTGTTGTCAATAAACTGAGGCATGTTGTGTCACAAGCATCAATGAAGGTAAATATTATATATTCACATATTACTTGCTCTCACCTCCACCTCAACAAAACCATGACTTGCACACATTTCCAGTTTAGGGTTATTTGTCTTGTATTAAGGCTCAGTGTGATTCACGTCTAGTTCCTCTAACCTGTCTGTCTGTCTGTCTGTCTGTCTCTTCTCTCTGGCGTGTGCGTCTCAGAATAAGGCGGGGTCATATCTGGGCCCCTATTTTGTAGTAAGTAGTGGTTTGTTTGTCTCGTCCTCCCGCTCAGTCTGTCTTGCATCAATCACCGGCTGCTGCCTTGTCCCCCTTTGCTCTGAAATGGAAAATGTAATAAATATGAAGTTTATTTGTTCTTTTCTAAAACACTCTCCTCTGCGATCTTTAATCTGCAGTATGGATAAAAACGGTACAATGACGATTGACTGGAACGAGTGGCGGGACTATCACCTACTGCATCCGGCAGACAACATTCCAGAGATCATCCTCTACTGGAAACACTCCACAGTAAATATTCCTCCTCTCTGCTCGGCAGTAACATGACAGAAAACACTCAAGACCTCAATCAAATCTGGTGCTAACGTCTGTCCTGAGCAGGACTGGGTCAAAATTAAACACATGTTTTCAGTTGTTGTATATTTAGATGCGAGCAAACCCTGGGATCCCTGGTTCCTTACTTAAATATTTTATAGCTTCAACAGTTAAATAACAACTTTACCTTGTATGTTTCTGTAAAATGATTTTCTTTTTTATAAGGTGCCTCCATTACTTTACATGTCAGCTTTCAATGTGCAGGTAACTCAATTGTAAACAGTTTCAGAACCTGAAGTACACACTTATTGCTTATTTTCTGCTTTAAACTGAATGACGATTGAAATATCAGTGGCCACTAATAAAATACATGGAGCTGGTCCTCTCCTTTTCACATGGCACTGGGTGATTATTATTTATTTATCAGCCAATTAATATAAATTACATATTTTTGTACTCAGATAAATGTAGCTAAGATACCAAAACTTTATTTTGTAGTCCCAAAGTTGATTCATTTATTTATTTTTCTTGAATTGTTGGCCCTCGGTTGCCTTTATTGCCCTTGAGTCTTTCACATATTTTTAGAGTTTATAATATTTTAAATATATTTATTGTTAAAAAAAATCCTTATATACAAGAATTTGAGGGCAAATAAAACCCTTTTGCGAGCCAACATTGGGCTCTGGGCCCCACTTTGGGCACCCTTTAACAGGAACCTGTATGTGAGTTTGTGAAAGGAGCAGCTGATTTCCTCCACAGATCTTGGACGTTGGTGAGAGTTTGGTGGTGCCTGATGAGTTCACGGCAGAAGAGAAGCAAACAGGAATGTTTTGGCGACACCTAGTGGCTGGAGGAGGAGCCGGGGCAGTGTCTCGCACCTGCACGGCACCACTGGACAGGCTCAAAGTTCTAATGCAGGTGGGGGGGCCGTTAGTATTTTGGCATCTGGGCCTTGGGTTGTGAACCCATGCTGACGCATCTGTCCCGCACAGGTTCACGCCTCCAAGAGCAACAGCATGCACATAGCTGGAGGCTTTTCCCAGATGATCCGAGAAGGTGGCGTGAGGTCACTGTGGCGCGGAAACGGCATCAACGTCATCAAAATCGCTCCCGAGTCTGCTATCAAGTTCATGGCCTATGAACAGGTTTGCAATGAAACAACTGTGAATCCAAGACGCTATTTATTTTCTATTTCTGTCACATTTTACGCTAAATTTTACAAAAAAAACGTCCCACCTGTCAGATAAAGCGACTGATCGGAAGTAACCAGGAGACGCTGGGCATCGCAGAGAGGCTCGTGGCCGGTTCTCTGGCTGGAGCGATTGCTCAGAGCAGCATTTACCCCATGGAGGTGAGTCGCAAGCATTTTATTAGTAGTGTTAATGTTACTATTAGTGTTGATTTGGCCTAAATTATGTGAAACGGTCATGTGACCTGATTCATCATTAATATAAGCAAAGTTAATAACACTACTCACTTTGGTTCGAAAGATTGAAGATGTCCTTCCATATCCTCCCTCGTACATCCTGCGTTCATGGTGCGACATTTGTGCACGTCCTTACAAATTAGCATCTACAAAATGCAACACTTGAACAGTAGGGCCAGTGCAGAGGCAATGGGGGCCTGAATTCTGTGTGGTGGTGCCCCCTGGTGGAATAGTTCAGTAACATACTGTTTGTAAACATGAATGTGTCCCTAAACAGAGCATAATCTCCTGCGGACGACTAGTGGAGGTTTCACACTTACGCATCACCTGAAGGAATAACGACAACTTAATGTTAGCGACGCCTTTCGGAAGTTACCAAAGCAGCGTCTCCAAGAGTTGCTCTTGTTGTCAAAGCGATCGCGACGTGATGTGTGCATTGTTGGTTGCACTTCAACAGACAAAAAAAAAATGTAATAAGGGTGTGATGTGACTGGCTCTTATTTGTCAACACAAGCAAAACAAAGCCGCTGACTGACCCACAATGCAGTTCCGCAACATGTGATGCCACCACATTTAAAGGAAACGAGCAGCTTTTCTGTAGTTTTTTCTCTCACCTGACGTTCTGACATCACTTCCTGTCCTCTCAGGTCCTGAAGACACGGTTAGCTCTGAGGAAGACGGGTCAGTACTCGGGCATGTTGGACTGTGCCAGACATATTTTCCAGAAGGAGGGCGTGGCTGCATTTTACAAGGGCTACGTCCCCAACATGCTGGGCATCATCCCGTATGCTGGGATCGACCTGGCTGTCTATGAGGTGTGTGTTTTAAATTTTTGTTTTCTTGTGTCTCAGATTATAGCTATATAGGTTATATAACTCCTCATCTTCCTCCTCCTCCTTCCCTCTTCTCTTCCAGACTCTGAAGAATTCGTGGCTGCAGCGCTTTGCGACCGACAGCGCGGATCCAGGAGTGTTCGTACTTCTGGCCTGTGGCACCACCTCCAGCACATGTGGTCAGCTGGCCAGTTACCCACTGGCCCTGGTCAGGACTCGCATGCAGGCACAAGGTCAGTCACTGTGCAGCTGCTGCCGTTTACAGGGATACTTTTATATATATATATTTTATATATATAAGATATATATATATAAGCGTGGTTGTATTATTTACCTTCACGTGGTCTGTGTGTTACATGAATAAGTGGACAGCGTTAGGCTAAATGCAGCCTCAGTGAAAACATGGCTGCCAGCAGGGACAACAGAATAAACAGATTTTAGCTACTTAATAAAATCAGCTTATATAATAAAGTGTTCACTACTAGAGGTGTCAAAAATTCTTATCCTCAAAGATTCTAAATCAATTCATTGTATTTTTAACATTACTTCAGTTTTGGTTGGAATAGCCTGTTTTGTTTTAAACCCAAGATAATTATTTAAGTTTAGTTTAAATAAATGTAGTTTTCTTTTCTTGGATTTGCTTGTGTTTACACTGCCTTTTTCCCCAAACAAAGAGAAAAGCTACCTGATCTTTTCAAAACACTCTAATTTAATGTCAACAGTACTTTTCTTAGCACACAACAGCAGACTAGACACTCAACTTAGCAGCTCTATGTACTGGATCAATTTTGAATCAAAAGTGATTTTAAATCGAAACGTAGACCTTTAAACGAATTATGACCCGTGGAATCGGAATCAAATTGAAAATAAAATCAAATCTCTTTTTAAATGTAGTGCGGAACTTTTCAATATAAACAGATGTCTATTACATTCAAACCACTGTCAGATTTGTTCACACAAAGCTGCTCCACACAAAACTTGCTGTTTCTCAGCATCGCTGTGTTTGGATCTTGTGTCACCTGGCGACGTTCCTGCACTGCATACAGGAAGTCATTTGTGTGGAAACATATAGAATCGTCCACAAAATGTTTCAGAAGTAAATTCTGCGACTCAAAACACTTGATCGTTCAGCAGTTTGACAGAATAAATACTTCTTGCCTCCACCCGCCCCTGCTCTGCTGCTGTATACACTCAAACGCTCCCTCAGTGCTGATAGTTTTGCTTGACATAGCCCGTTTTTAATGTGAATTAAGTAAATAATGTTACAAAACAATAACATCAACAACAATATTCAGTAAAACTTAACATACTGCAGCTTTTTCTGTTGCGTCTGTTTCTGAATTTAAAAACTAAAAGTCTGAACTGTTTTCTTCAGCTACACTGGAAGGAGGTCCTCAGATGAACATGACGGGCCTGTTCAGACACATCGTCAGGACAGAAGGCGCCATGGGACTCTACCGAGGCCTGGCCCCCAACTTCATGAAGGTCATTCCTTCTGTGAGCATCAGCTACGTGGTGTACGAGTACCTGAAGATCGCTCTGGGGGTCCAGTCCAAGTGAGAAACGAGGCTGACGAAGAAAACCGGAGGCCATAGTTTGTTGTTTTTGCTTTTCTTTTATACTGAAGGAAAAAAAAAAGCAGCTCAAATTCTCCACATTTGAAAATCAAATTATCAAAATTCCAGGGTGTAAGTGATCACAAACTGAGATGATGCAAATGAAGAGGGAGGAGTCAGCGGATCAGTCATGAGACTTTAAGGAAGAAGAAGAAGAAGAAGAAGAGGAGGAGGAAGAGCTTATTTTCTGCTCGTTTTTGGAAGTTTACATTGAAGTGACTGGTGTTTACTGGTGCCACAGCGCCACACTGTGGCAGGAGCAGTCCTGCTCCGTGTTTTTTAAAGGGCTTTTGCTGAGGTTAAACATATCAGAGAAGTCACATGACTGGGTGAGCTGGATAATTACCTCTGCAGGTTTGTTTGTGCATGTGATACTTGAACTTGACTGAGACACTGCACAGTCTTACAAGCTGAGTCATGGTTTGACTTAGTAAATTAAGTAGTAAAAATTATCTTTTTTTTTTTAATACTTACATTTAGACGTGCACTGACGTCCAGTTTTGTTCCTGACACTGTGAGAACATGACCTTCCACAGAAGTCGCTTTAAAGCGTGAATATTCACTATATTTTAATAATTGGCACTGGCCAATTATGATTTATTATCCGGGCAGTTATTATATCACGAATCACACATTGTTGGTCTAGGAAACTTGGGAAAATGTCACTTTAACGCTCTTTTCTTCTTTCATCCAGAGGCCTATTTGAAAAAAAAAAAACTGCAGTGCAGATAAAAAATTTAGTTATTTATTGTCATTAAACAGTTATAATTTGGTCAAATGGAGGGAAAAAAAGAAACTATGCAGCATTAAATATCAGCCATCAGCTGCCCTGATGTCTAACAATTGGCATCAGACAGAAAATTCTTATTGGTCGACCTTTACCTGCGACGTCTGTTCTCACACACAGCCAGTCCACACCGTTTCAGGAACATGTCCACACCGTTTCATGTCCACACCGTTTCAGGCAGGAACATGTCCACACCATTTCAGGAACATGTCCACACCATTTCAGGAACATGTCCACACCATTTCAGGAACATGTCCAGGCAGGAACATGTCCACACCGTTTCATGTCCACACCATTTCAGGAACATGTCCACACCATTTCAGGAACATGTCCAGACCGTTTCAGGAACATGTCCAGACTTCAGTGCTTCTTTCGTCATTTAATCTCGCCTCCATTACCCAGAAGGCCATGCATTAAGAGAAGAAACTACAGTGAAAGTGTAACAAATAATCTTTGTTTTCTGTCAGAGGGTGAAAGACTCCACAGGCTGAAATGTTTAAACTTCTCTGAGGCATTTATTTTTCCAAAGAAAAACTTCTAAGGTCATGTTTAGTCCTGGTTTTAAAATCCGTCCTGATCCAGGACACACTTTAACACCAGGTCTAAACGGAGCCTAAAATTCTCCTCCAGTTTCTCTGACATGAACCTGATCAGCATCTATGTAAACTACTGTTTGGAGGCTGTGAAGCAGCGAGACACTGAGCACTTTGACAGGAGGAGCAGTTTTGTGTTAGAAAAAGAAATGTTCTGCCGTTTAAAGTGAATAGGTGACGCTTTTCATGCAGTGGAGCCACACTGTGGCCACTCATGGTAACTACAATTGCAGTCACAGTTGAATTATCATTTTTAAAGATTTGCACTCGTCACTGAGATGTTTGCTTTAGAAATGTCACTTGCTTTTTGGGGAGGAGTCTCTCTGCCCTAAGCTCCTCCCACCGGATGAGCACAGACAGAAATGCGCTTCATTTGCGTCAGACTCCGCCCATATTGACATCATCGTGTTTGTTGCCTGCCTCTCTTTAATGTTGCACTCACAGTGAGTGCAGTGACTTTTTGCGTTCGTTATGCAGCTGTGGTCGCAAGATCATTTGTGAACTGCGACGTCTCACCTGGGGCTAATGCTAGAGCTAACCGACAACCAGCCAACAATAGTGCCACCGACAGGTTGAATTATGGAACACACACGCATTTTGAGAATTCCACTTGTATAGTGTCGCTCACTCCAGGAAAACATAATTCAGCAACTTTTGTCGCGACATTCATAAAATTTGCGTCGGGAGACGCAAAGTTAGTATGGGTGGGACATCAAGATACGATGTTATCACGATATTTAGGTCGCGATACGATATTATCGCAATATTGCAAAATAATGAGTATTTGTGAAATCGTATATTGCGATATATGTAGTCGCACAGCGGCTCTAGGGAGAGTGAGCACTCGGCACCATCTAGTGGACTAAAACGTCAGTTGTTTGTTTATTTGTAACATCAGTTCAAAAATTATATGCTAAAAAAAATCGTTGGTGTCTCAAAAGTGATATAATATTGGCACGCAGTAGAGTTTTTCCCACACTCTCCATTTCACCCTGATGCAGATTTATAATTTTAAAGTGTTAAGTATGTACCAAGCAACACTCCTTTTAGTCACACGCCTGTGTCCCGTCAGTGCCTTATGTGCCGAGCCTCTGCGACATACATGCACCTGAACACGGCAGGAGGCGGAGCCTGAGGGACAGTGAATGCACTTTAATGTAAACTCTGCTCATGTTTCTATTTATTATTCCTCCATTTATTTATTCATCTATTCTTTGTAAACAAAATAATGACTTTGTTTTTATTTGATTTTTTTTTTTTTATGCTAGCGCCACCTGTGGTCTTCGTGAGAAACGAACTCAAAACATTGGATCTGGAAAACTACTAAAAGAGGGCAAAAAAAAAAGGAAATAAACACTCATGTAACTGCATTGTTCACAATGCATAAATGATGCAACAATGTATGAAAAAACAAGAGAAGAGATTCCCAACGTAAATTGTCTATTTATGATAATCCAGTTTTTGTGCACAACTTCCCGACTATTTAATCCCAGCTTAAATAATTTAAAAACAAAAATAACTTTTCCACATTGGGCATTGTTATTTTTACTAACTAAAACTGATTAAAAAATAAATAAATAAATACATAAATAAAATACATAGTAAAAGGAGATGTTGGTTTAACTTAATTTAATTAACTATTGATATAAAATGACTTGAATGTTGAGCTAAACGGATGCTAACAGGCTAAATCTAGTACCAGCTGTGTTTAGCATTTTCAGAAACTGTTTCCAAAATGTCTTTTGCGTCTTTTATTTGTTTTATTTCAGTGTTTTCATGTGGATAATTTATTTTAGAATTACTCTCAGGATGTTTATTTGTTTGTGGTTTTTTTTAAATATTTAAGAGACGCCACTGTAGATTCCTCTGACGGCCTCTTCCCGTTTCACATCAGCAGTTTGTCGTGATGATAAGACAGAAATCGGGTCACTGCTAATGAAGAAGAAACCCTCAAACGTGACCCAAACTAACAAACTGTCGATCTCCTGCTTTCATCTGATTCTTCCTCCACCGTCATCCGCTCCATTGTCTCAGTCCTGACCATTCACTCTGTCACACACGGGGTTCCCACAGGTCCTTGAAATCCTTGAGAGTTTGTGAAAATCACCCTAAATAGATGTAGGTCATTGAAAGTGCTATTTGTGATATTTAAGTAAACGTCTCTCTTTTTTTATTACAACGCCACCTACTGTTTCACGCCCTCGAGACGTAGACTAGACCTACCCGGAACAAACATCTAGTCATAATAACTAGCGGTGTGGTGGACACTGTCCACTGTCCGTCTCCGCCGCTGACGCGAAATTCCATGCAGGAGAGTGAGCGAATAACGTTAAGCGAGAAAGAGAGGGAAAATGACCGATGTCTGGAAAATTAAAAATTTCAAGGTCTTTGTCTCAGCAAAGCAAATTCCAAAGACTGTCTCGACCAAGATCCCAAGGACAATCACTTGTCCAGATGCAAATCAATAAAAGTGGACGCAATGGGAGAAGCAGCAGCTCTTACAAGTTGCCCTCCTGCAGTCCTTGAATTTGAAGGAATTTGTCTTGGAAAGTCCTGGAAAAGTCAACCGAGGTGTGGGAACCCTGTATGCAGCAACATTAGTGGTACAGAATGATGTCACCGTAAATACTTGGTACTGTTAGCGTCTTAAAAGTAGCCCTCGTTTATTGCTGTACGTTATTACTGGAACTATACGACTCACTGAAGGCTACAGTGTATTCTTTAATGGTGGCGTATTTACTAAATGTATTTAGTATATATTTCTAGTTTATTTTATTATTCTAGCTAAGAGAATGTAGGAATGAGTATGTGAGAAGTCCTGCAGTAGCTGTTTGAAGATGCATCCTCTGAAAGAATGTGATGGTGAACAGAATATTTATGCCTGTGTTTAATAAATCAGTGAATCACACTGAACCTGTCGATTCCTTTATTATCATTATTATTATTATTATTATTATTATTCCTGTTTTTATTTTAAATAAAAGATAAGGTTGTGTGAAGTAAAACCAAATTGGACACCTATGTCTTATTTTGGCACAATACCTCTTTGGAAAATATGGATTTAAAAGTGAAATCTCAAATGTAGCGAACTATCAAGGTCTGGAAAACTGTCAAGATTTAAAATAAATGTTGAAATATGAAATTATTCTGAATACAAAAGTACATTAATAATTATTTTATATAAAGAATTGTACAATTACATACTGTATGTATCTTTTATGAGTATATACTGTATGTCACGTTTATATAAGCTTCTTGTTCATTTATGTCAGCATCTGTTTGCCTTTTATTTTAACGTATTTTTATTTATTTATTTTCACGTGTATGTTGTATTTTTGACGAGACGCTGCTTTCTGCTGAACCTGGAGCCGCACAAACGCGCCTCTGTTTCGGCCTCTGTCGGAGGAGTTCCTGGTTCCTCCTCTGCTCCAGGATCCGGATCAGGATCCAGGTCTGACTGTGATCACGAGTTGCACCAGAGTCACAGTCACTTCCTGTCCGCTCAGCAGCGTCACACAGCGGGTATTCGGATGCCTCTGCTCGGTTGTGACCTGTCTCCGCGCGCGGCTCGATCTTTTCCCGGTAGCGGTTACCGACTCTCAGGATGACTCTGCCCCTGGAGGAAGTGAAGCGGAGGCTGGAGCTCGCTGGGCAGCCGCACGTGCTGCACTTTTGGCCGGAGCTGAGTGAGGACGAGCGGCAGCGGTTCCTGCAGGAGCTGAGTCAGCTGGACCTGGACGGACTGAGGGGACACTGCGAGGAGGCTGCGAGGGCTGCGGCGTCTCCTCCCGCCAGCCTGGACCGACACATCGAGCCGGTGCCTCCGGAGCTCATCGGCAGCGTCCGGAGGAGCGACGAGAAGAGTCTGGAGGAGTGGGAGAGAGAAGGTGAGTGCGCGGCTTTTACACGGTTTACGGTAAAGACAACTAGCTCCTGCCGTTGTTTTAATCTGGTTACCAATGGATTGTTGTTGTCCATGTAAACATAATCTGAATAATCACAGTCTGTTCTGATGTTTATTCAGGGTGATGTAATCAGAACATACTGTTAATACAAAATCTTAGTCCAGACTATTGTCTCAATCTGTTTACTATCTGAATTTTGTTGTCCATGTAAACACAATCTGAATTAGACTTAAAAAGTATGATCTGATTATCTTAATCTGATCTTTTTTTTTTCATAATACATATTAGTTTAATCAGAACATACTTTTTCAGACTATTGTCTCAACCTTATAAATGTCCAGTGTCCATGTAAATATAATCTGAATGATCATAGTCTGAATGAGGCTTAAACTATTTGTCCTGCTGGATTATTGCCTATTAAAAGTATTACTGTATTCAGATGAATCAGAACAATTTCCATTACATAGTCTTGTTCAGATTATTGTCTCAATCTGTTTATTATCCAAACAGTGTTGTCCTTGTAAATATAATCAGAATATTCCCTAACCCTAATCAGATTCTTATACGTATGACCTCATTCAGACTTTTTTTTTCAGAACATACAGTTTACCTGACAATTCTTTCAGACTATTTTCTTAATCAGATTGATATCTGATTTTTTCTTTGTCTATGTAAACATAATCTGAATGATTATATTGACTGACTGGAAAATTAAGTCTTTAAACCACTCACTCGCCTGCACCAAAGTCCATAGAGAAAATCAGCGTTTTAAGCCCGTAGGGACACTGGAGCGGCTGGTCTGCAGCTGCCATGTTCGATACGTTTGTGTTTCTCGTTGTGAATCTAAACAAAGAATTTCAAACACCAAAATCACAAAACAACATATTTGAACTTAGTGATGGAGGCAGCAGTGGATCAGCAACTCCTGTGAGCTGTGATGTAAAATCACTGATTTTCTCTATGGCGTTTGGTGTGGGTGAGTGAGCGGGTTACAAAGTAACACTAACGTCAATTTCTGGTTGAAAAAAGCTGTCTAACAGTGAGATGACGCTGCTGTAACACATGACCAGGTATTTGTACAGTCCCCATTTTTTGATTCCATCTTTGACTGACAGTAAAACTGTAGCACAGTATGTCAACAGAGGTATACGTGTATTTGTTTAGTTTAAAGTTGCTGTTGCTGCCGCTGCTGTCGCTGCTTGTTTCTCACAGGGCTCCTGCAGATCTCAGAGAATCGTGTCGGTGTCCTGCTGCTGGCTGGTGGTCAGGGGACACGCCTCGGTGTTCAGTATCCCAAAGGGATGTACAATGTCGGGCTGCCGAGCGGGAAAACCTTGTATCAAATCCAGGCAGAGCGAATCCTCAAAGTCCAGCAGCTCGCCGACGCAAAGGACGGCTCCAAGTGCATCGTCCCCTGGTACGATTGGTCGACTCAGATGGACCGGGTTTTTTCGTAAGTTCACCCTGTCATTTGAACACGTGCTTGTGTTGCACCTCATCAGGTACATCATGACCAGCGAGTTCACCCTGGCTCCCACTGAGAAGTTCTTCCAGGAGAACAACTACTTTGGCCTGGAGCCGTCAAACATCGTCATGTTCGAGCAGAGGATGATCCCAGCTGTGACCTTTGATGGGAAGGTCATCCTGCAGGGTAAAGGGAAGATCGCCATGGCTCCAGGTAAACACACGCTGCCAGAACTGAGGTTAAAGGAATAGTACAGGTTCTTGTATGAGGGACTGAGCTTGTGACTCACTAGGAAAAACAAATGTTAGCCACATAACAAAAGGCTCACCTCCTGTATGTCAGCTGGAGTCTGCAATATCTTATAAGTGTTATGCCTGTTCTATCTCACTATTTGTCCACCTCTTTGTTTGTTTCCCTTTTGGAAACCTCTTACTTTCCCCACAGTAACAGATTTTACATTACAGCTCACACGGGTTGTTGATCCACTGTTGCCTCCAACCTTCAAATGTTCAGATATTTGATTTTGTGATTTAGGTGTCTGAAATTCTTTGTTTGGGTTAAACTTACCAAACACGGCAGCGGCCTTAGACTAGCAGCTCCTGTGTCTTCTAGCTAAAAACGTTGATTTTCTCTTTACAAACTCCACTTTCCTGAGGAAATCGCTGCCTAATGGTGAGATAAGGCAGTGAAGGTACTCTTAAGATATTGTAGACATAGGTTGGTGCAAATTTCATAATGCGAGCCTTTTGTTAGGCAGTTAAAAAAAATAATGTTTTCCTTCTTTGGCAGCCAAGTTTTACTGAGGCAAGTTTTCCTCTTGTATATCAAGTGGCAACAAAAAAAATTGGAACTATCCCTTTAAGTGACCATCTGCTCTTTGTTGGTAGATGGTAATGGTGGTCTCTACAAGGCACTGGTGGACAATAAAGTGCTGGAGGACATGAAGAACAGGGGGGTGGAGTACCTGCATGTGTACTGTGTGGACAACATTCTGGTCAAGATGGCCGACCCGGTGTTCATCGGGTTCTGCGTGAGCAAAGGCGCCGACTGCGGAGCCAAGGTAGGTCACAGGAAATGACGGTAAAGTGATCAAAAATTAAGTTGGCGCAGAAGTTGATAATGGCCAACAGGCATCGGGATGTGTTGTAATATATCATTATAATTTTCTGCTTCTCACCTGCTTCTTACCTTCATTGTGCGTCAGGTGGTGGAGAAGGCGTACCCGGCGGAGCCAGTGGGCGTGGTTTGCAGGGTGAGGGGCGTCGCCCAAGTGGTGGAATACAGCGAGATCCAACCAGAGACGGCTGAACTCCGAGGACCTGGAGGAGAACTGGTCTACAGCGCCGGAAACATCTGCAACCACTTCTTCACCAGAGCTTTCCTGCAGGACGTGGCAGAGTAAGAACCATCAGTAATGACAAAGCAAATGTAACTAGACTTCACTTAAAGGGACAGTGTATGTCTTTTTAATGCGTCAAATGACTGGAAAGTTTGTGACATTTCATAAACCAGTCAATCTCCCACACTGAAGTCCATAGAGAAAATGACAGATTTTGCATCACAGCACACAGGAGTTCTTGAGCCACTCATGCCTCCATAATGAGGTTCATATGTATTTTTGTCTGACTTTGGTGTCTGAAATCCATTGTTCAGATTTACCTCAGTGAAACAGACTTACTGAATGAGGCAGCAGTAGACCAGCAACTCCTGTGTCTACTTGAGCTAAAATCGCTGTTTTCCTCAATGGAGTTTGGTGTGGGGAGTGACACAAACTTAATTTTTTTCCTTAAACGAAAAAAAAAAACATTTGAATGTTGCTTGTAGTTAATTAAGAATATTTTTTTTAATGTTTTCCAGTAAATTTGAAGCCCAACTGAAACAACATGTCGCGATAAAGAAGGTGCCGTTTGTTGACGCACAAGGAAATCAAGTCAAACCGACCAAACCCAACGGAATAAAGATGGAGAAGTTTGTTTTTGATGTCTTTCCCTTCTCAAGGTAGTATTTATTATTTTTTATATTGTGTCTACTTTTGATATCCGTCTCTTTACTCAACTCAGGGAAAAAATCATCAACTTTCACTCCGTCTTTTAAAAGGAACTTTGTTGCATTTGACGTCATAAGAGAGGACGAGTTCTCTCCTCTGAAAAACGCCGACGGCGCAGCCACAGACAACCCGACCACAGCGAGGAACGCTTTGCTGGCTCAGCACTGTCGCTGGGCCGTGGCTGCTGGAGCCACACTGCTGGACCAACACGGGAAACCACTTCCTCCTGCAGCCAGGTCAGATGATGTGTTCACACGTTCATGTCTGTGAAGATTCTCCGTCGTCTAGGTCACAGTCTTATATTTGATGTTTTGTTTTTAACCTGCAGAACTTGTTTCTGTACATGTGACACTTAGTGACACATCCCTCCTCTGTGCCTCTTCCTCCCATTTTCTCCCACTTTTTTCCCTGTACAAGGGTTTACTGGGCGGTGTTTCCTCACTTGATGTGAGGGTCTAAGGATAGAAGGTGTCACTTTTTGTACAGACTGTAAAGCCCTTGTTTGCGATGCTGGGCTTTATAAATAAATTTGACTTGACTTGACGTAGACGTGTTGAGTCAAGCACCTACAGCCACGACAGAAGAAAAAATGTTCACGCTGCAGCTGATGTCAGAACCTGAACGCATCATTCAGCTTCATATTTACTGAACAGATTAGAGAAATGGATTCACGAAGAAAGCTATTTGCCTCAGAGGTTAAAATTTGGAATTAGAATGACGACGCCTGAGTTAGGCGTGTTCCAGTTTTCACAAAACATCATTGGGTTATTCAGTGGTTTATGTTAGCGTTTAAAGCTGTATTTCGTACATAAAACAGGGTTCCCCGTGGATCCTTGAAATTATAACGTTTTTTTCAAGACCCTTGAAAATACACAAATAGACATAGGTCATTGAAAGTGCTTTAATTTTGTGCACGAAAGAAGTTAGGTTGATATTTAGGTAAATATCTCCATTGTTTGTTACGGCGCCACCTACTGTTTCAAGCCCTCCATTGCTTGACGTACAGTACGCAGACGAGGCCTACGCAGAACAAGTAACGTTAAGCAAGAGAGAGAGTAAATGACGTGATGCCTGGGAAATTAAAATTCCGAGATCTCTGGTTCACCAAAGAAAATTACAAAAACTGACTTGACCAAGATCCCAAAGTGCTGCAAATCGATAAAAGTGGACACCATGGGTGAAGGAAAACACAGATGTGCTAAAAAAATATATATATATTTGAACCATCCTGAATTGTGAACATGGAGAGGTTAAATGACTCGTCTTAGAATTACAACTTCAGGGGGCGCTCCAACCGGAACGTACAACTATACCTGTTCGTCCTGCAAAGTAACTTTACACAACCAGATTTGCTAATGTGTGTTGGTGTTTCCTCTGTAGTGTTTCAGACACTGACCGTCCTCCAGCTCAGTGTGAGATTTCACCGTTGGTGTCTTATTTTGGAGAGGTGAGGAAGAAACAAAGGTACATTGCAAACACTAGAACTGGTTAAAGAATTAGCTGCTGTCAGGGATGTTTGTTTTGGCCAGACTTTTGGCTAATTTCCTGTTTTTTGTTTTTGTCCTTCCTCCCTACATCTGTAGTGAGGAGGTGCATTCTGTTTACATCGGAAGTCGGAAATTGGAGAGATGTTAGCTCTGAGTTGATTGGGTGACAGACGAAAAAGACGCAAATTTATATCAAGCTAACCATTGTTAGCTACGACTGACTTAATGTGAAACAAATAAGACAGAAGTGCGGTTAAATAGTCAGAGTAGCTAAGTGTTTTTACTATAGATATAAGACTTTCTGAGTTTGAAATCCAACTTGAGGGGGCTTTCCACTTGGCAATTCCAAGTAGGACCTCTGACCTCCACGTCTTTGTGGAGTTCCGGCTCCTGATTGGATAAATTGTTGCCGTATACCGGAAACATTTCTCTAAATCAGTGTCAGTTGTCAGATTATAAAGCTATTAAACACATATTTGGGAAAATTTAATTAATAACTGCTGTTTTTGAAAGCTGCAGAGCAAAGCTGGTGTTTAAATATGATGACATCACTTCCTGTTTGACTCACTCTGGTTCCTTCTCACGGATTCCTTGTCCAGGGCCTGGAGCCGCTGCTGAAGGGGAAGGAAGTGGCCACTCCGTTTATTCTGGATGAAAAACAGGCCAAAGAGCTGCAGCATCACTATTAGCGTGCGCAGACATTTCTTTACAGTGAGGTACAGCACATACGAGGAGACGATCACCGTGTTTCAGCCCAACAATGAGAAAAAATGTGATTTTTACCTTAATGTGAAAATCAAATCATCTCTGTTGTAACTGTAATTTTGCTACAGCTGCAAACCATGTGATGAGAATGTGACTGGAAAACTAATAAGGGAAAAATCAATGTGATTTTATATTGATGTTTTATTTTACATTGAATAAAAATAATGATTATTCTTGACCCTTGTGTTGCTGTTAGATTTTTAAAAGGATAACTGAAGTTTCTATTCAGTTCAAAACTTGAACTATTGCTTTAACAAGCTTAATATTATGTGTGTGGATTTTTTGTTCCTGTCACTGTCATTGAATTAATATATTTTTGTTTAGGAAAAACATTTTTTAAAAATTACAAAAAAAAATCTATTGTTGGGAAGGCTGTGTCATCTTACAATGTCTGTCTGTGTCATACTACTACTATCATTAATAAATTCAGGCTTCTGGGTCAAATGTTATATATTTAAAAATTCCATGGGGTGCTAATGAGCTGTTATTTTGCATCCATAACATAGATGGAGACTTGCGACAATAATTGTTTGAAATTGGCTGGTTGAAAGAGTTTATGTCGGTTGAGAAACTTTGAACTGTGATAAAGAAGTTCGAACTGTGATTTTTTTAAAAAAAAAAATCTAACTGTGATTAACAACTTCTAGCTGTGGGGGGCAGTATTACCCCTCACAGTGTACAGTCTGTCGGATGAAAATAAAAATAATAAAGAAAAACTCCAAAAGTTGGTAAACACACTAAAAAAATATGTGTTTACCAACTTAAACAAATTGGTTAAATAAATCTAGAGAAAACTAATCGAAAAGAATAAACAGTTTAATCCCTTCGCGCTTTTTCGCCTCTCAGCTCCCGTACCCGGAGTTGTCACATGACCGCCGCCGACCAATCACGGCCCAAACTTGACAGAGTCGACAATAAAAAAAAACAAAAAAAAACCAAACGCGTTAACACAGCTGAATCTTAATCACCTGCTGCGTCGAACAAACGCGGAACGTTGTTTTAATTCACGCGTCGTGTTTTTTCCGGCTCGTGCTTCATTTAACGTTCGGTTCAGTCGCGCGACATCGTCATTAGGAGGGCGTTAGCATTAGCGCTAGCCGAGGCTAAAACAACAACAGCGGCGGCGGCGGCGGAGCGATAAGACCCGGGTGTTAGTTGGTGTTCCTCCGCAGACTGACGCTCTAACATGCGAGGAACATGTTCAAGAATGTGTTCGGCTCCGGGTTTCTGGTGAGAACAGCTCATGTGATTCTGACATGGGTCGTCACTTTGATTCTGTTCCTCCACGACACGGGTAAGTAACGGTACTATTCTGTGTGTGTGTGTCGGAATGTGTACTGAGTGTGTATGTGGGCCTGTGTGTATGTTTATTTATGTATGTTTGTTCCTTAGTGTGTCTTTATACTGCCTTTGTGCGTTTACAGTTGGCATCCGATTAAACCTGGATTAGACCTGGTCTGAATGTGGTCTGAATGACGAAAAAAGCAGTGAAATGGTCCTTTGGTTTGGAATTTCATAGTTAAAATGTTTCCCAAATCAGAAACAGCGTTTTTAAAGATTCTACATCCTCTTTGGGACAAACCAGTCCAGGTTTGACTTTATTAATAATGAGATTTTGGGCCTGGACCTAGTCCAGTTTGTCCCTTTTTCTGTATTTCTTCCCCAATATTACAAATAAAATAAGTGGTACGGTACATGTATGAATTTGTGTATGTATGTATGCTTGTTTTTAGTGTGTATGTTTGTCTTGTCATGTTTGTCATATTAGTGTACTTGTATGTGTATATGTGTTTGTGCATGTAGGCATGT